>JAWWEU010000163.1:1296089-1338224 GCA_035583155.1 Acropternis orthonyx
CAGTACCTCCACCAGTGGACGTGTCTTCCCGACCAGAACGACGTGATCCACGCTCGCCAGGCCTACGACCTGCAGAGCGACGTGAGTGGGAATAGCTGTGGGGAAGCTGCATGTCTGAGGCTCTGTTTGTCAGTGGCTGTGTCACTGTCCTTTCAAATGCACACTCATGAGCCTGCAGTCTGTCCTGCTGTGTTGTTTTATCCTTTCCCAGTCAGTTGTGCTTTCAGCCTGGGGGCCAGAAATATTCAGGGCGGTTCATAGGGCAGCCATGTTTTCCCGGTGTGCCATAGCCTGCTTGCACATCGTGCCCCTGCTTTGCAGGTACCAAGTGTCTTAAAAATGTCTCTGTTGCTGTGAAAATCCGAGTTTTAGCCGTGTGTGGAAAGCACATGAAAGATCACAGTGTCATTGGCTGCTTGTTGTGTAACTGGGAGAAGGAATTTGGGGGAAGCCTCATGGGAAACGTCTGTGCACAAAGAGTCAGAACCATGGAATCCCAGAGTGGTTTGGGTTGGGAGGGACCTTTAAGATCATCTCATTCCAACCTCTGCCATGGACAGGGACACCTTCCACTAGACCAGGTTTCTCAGAGCCTCCTCCCCACTGGTCTTGAACACCTCCCTGGGATGGAGAGTCCACAACCTCTCTGGGCAAAGAGTTGCCTCTGCAATGTCAGTAACCCTGGGTGTGTTTGTAGAACGTGTACAAGTCCGACCTGGAGTGGCTGCGAGGCATTGGCTGGCTCACAGAAGGCTCTGTGGAAGTGCTCAAAGCCAAGAAGGCCCAGGAGCTGCTCAGTGACAGGCTGTACCGCACGCGGCCGGAGCAGCTCAAGTTCACCAGCATCACCGACTCTCCGGACGTTGTCCTGGCCAAGACCAATGCCATGCAGCTCAGCGACGTAAGCTCACCTGGCACTGCCCTCCCATTGATGGCATGGCATTTCTCTTCTCTGTGGTGAACAGTTGAATTTCCACCATGGGAGTGACTGGTTGGAAATCAGTCATTGGAATTACCAAAGAATTCCCACTGGGAGGTTTTTTCCCCCATAGTGAGATGCCATTCTTTTCCTTTCTCCTCAGCGTCTGTATCGTGAGGCCTGGGATAAAGACAAGACACAGATTTCTCTACCCTCTGATACCCCTGTGATGCTGCAGTCCAAAGTCAACGCCCTCAACATCAGCAATGTAAGAGAATGCAATTAAATGCTGGTGGAGTCTTAGAAGATGAAGAATGACAATTCTTCTTCCAGTTTTTGGCCCGTGTGTTTTAGGTTTTGCTGTAAATTTTGGTGCCCAAACACCATCTTCTAAAACGTGCTTGGAAACAGGAAATTACATCCTCTTTAGGGTGAGAGGTTGTGTGTTCGTGAGCAAACTCCAAAGTTCTGTGTGCAATTCCTGCTCCCTTTGGCAAAACCTGCCAAACACTTTCCCTGGGGGAGTTGCTGGAGTCCGCAGACTCTTCAGCCCTGACAGGCTTTGCAGACTTGTGTTGTTTCATTCATTACATTTATAGGACTTAAACACTGGAGATTCTGTACAGCTGGAAACATTTCCCATGTTGAATTTCCAGCAGGACCTGACTGGGGCTTTGTCTGGAAAATGCCTTTACTCTCAGCCTTTCTTGTTGTTGATGTAATTAAGTATTTTTCAAAAGTATCTGATGTGATGGGATTTAGGCATGAAATATTTCAAGTGCTGTTGCAAAAGGCATTTCACTTCCCCTATTTTTACCTTGCTTGTGCTTTCATTACTGTTTTTTCTGAGTTCCTTGTAGTCTGACCTGCAATAGCATTTGGTTTATGAATTTTTACAGACATTAAAAACAAATTAAGAAGTCCTTCATTTACCCACCTGTGCTAATGACAAAGTTGCCAGCTGGGCTGACCAAGCTTCTGTGGACTGAGATGCCACAAAGCAGGAGCCCTCGTGTTCTTGGGCTTGGTGTCCTGGACAGGCTGGGTGTCTCTGGACATGTGAAGGCACTTTGGTTTCTGCTCTGTCTCAAAAATGGACTGAGCCTCTCTGCCTACACTCACTTTTTGACAGCAATAAAAAAAGCTGGTAAAGAAAGAAGTCCCTGGGAGCTGTCAGGAGGCTTCAGGGCTTAAGGACAGTGTGGATGTGTTTTGTCAGTAGAACAGATGTTTTGTCCCTGTAGCTGTGAGCCTGCAGTCAGGAGCGTGTGAGCGGAGCCCCTGGGTCGTGCCCAGTCCAGGGCTGGCATTTAGAGGGCACACAGTGAGATGTTTGCAGGAATGTTTCTGCTGCCTCTTCGTGTTTTGGATCTGGCACCTACTTTAAATCCTGAAGTTTCTGTTAAGACACTTGCCAGGATCATTACTGTAACCCTGCCAGTTACAGTGGGCAAACAGGGCTCCCAAGCTGGTAATTCCGAGGGAAGGAGGTCTTAAGAAAAGGAGTTTGTGTCAGAGAGACTTTGCTGTGTTTAACGAAGGTGATTAATTTCCTTTGCAGAAACATTATCAGAAGGCCTGGGATGAGGCCAAGGCAAAGAGCTATGACCTAAGAGCTGATGCCATCCCCATCAAACAAGCCAAGGCTTCCAGGGACATTTGCAGTGAGGTACAGCCCTCTCCTAATGTGCTGGTGGTGCCTGTGTCCAGCTCAGCAGAACCGAGCCACGTTCAGCTGCAGGAGCTGAGAGCTTGGAAGCTGCAAACCCTTCTGTGTGGGGATCGTGTCCAGGTGAGCGCTGTGTGACCTCTGATGTTACCTCTGCACTTCCAGTACAAGTACAAGGAGACCCACGAGAAGGAGAAGGGGCACTACATCGGGTGCCCGAGTGCCAAGGACGACCCCAAGCTGGCGTTGGCCGCGCGGGCCATGGCGCTGCAGAACGACCGGCTCTACAGGAAGGCCTACCACGATTCCAAGGCCCAGATCCACATTCCCGTGGATGCCCTGTCAGTGCAGGCAGCCAAGGAGTGTCAGACCCTCGTCAGTGACACGGAGTACCGGCAGTACCTCCACCAGTGGACGTGTCTTCCCGACCAGAACGACGTGATCCACGCTCGCCAGGCCTACGACCTGCAGAGTGATGTGGGTATCTGTGCACACCCTTGAGCTGCCACTCTTGCTGTTTATTATATTACAGCCTTGTCCTCATGGTTTGGTCTTTTACAGTCCCAACAGATTTCTCTTTAGACTATTTCCTTCCATTTTCATGGTACTGCTATAATCTGCTCTTTTTGACCTTTCAAAAGCATTAGTTTTTCCATTGCACTTTATAAAACTTTGGTTGGTATCTGCTGTGCTTTTGGAGTGGTGTGATTTGGAGAGGATGAAGGATTTGTCTCTCTTGCTTTGTTAGGACTAATGAATAACAGCTGTTTGCTGCCTTGGACTCAGGTGGCTTTTGATACTCTTGTTTATTTGAGTCAGCTTGAAAAACTGTTTAATTGGAAGAAAACAATGTGGGGTACAGGTGAGATGTTTTAGTGGCTGATTGAGCAGGAGAAGTCAGTGCAGCATTTCCTCACTTGGCTTTCCTGCATATCAGCCAACAGCAGTTGCTCTTCTGCTCTTTTGAGCTTTGAAGGTGAGAGTCATGTTCCTTGCTTTTTGTCAGATTTCCTGGTGGGCATATTGGTTTTTTGTTTGGCCTTGTGAATTGTTGGAATGACTAGAGGAATAAGTATTTTAGAGAGGATAGGAAGACTCTTTTAAGATCTTAATATTCATCATCATTAGCAGCAATTTCTTTCAGTTGTTCTCTCTCTATTTAACTTCACAAGGTTTAGAACGTGTTGTTTAAGAAAGAAACTACTTAAAACCTGCTTCCCACATTTAGTTTTACTTCTGGCAGCGAACATCTCTTGTATGTAAAAAGGAGTAACAATTGCTTGAAACCACATGTTCTCCTTTTCTGACCCTGTCTCATCCAGGCTGTGTATAAGTCAGACCTGGAGTGGCTCCGTGGAATTGGCTGGTTGCCCAACGAGTCTCCAGAAATCAAGAGAGTGAAGACTGCCCAGGAGCTCCTGAGTGACCGCGTGTACCGGACCCCCATCGACAGCCTCCAGTACAGCAGCGTGGTGGACTCTCCAGACGTGGTCCTTGCCAAAGCAAACGCTGAGCAGCTCAGCATCGTATGTAACAACCTGCTGGGGCTCTCAAGCAGAGAAATCTCACTGCTAAAATAGAAAAGCATTTTAAGTTCAGTGCTTTTCCAAGCATTTTAGTCTTTAGAGGTGGTAATTCAGCAGAGATTTAGGGGATTTTATGTTACTGACAAGTGGGATTCCAATAATTGTAATGTAAAATAAACTGTTTTAACAGCCAAAATACAAAGAAGCCTGGGAAAAGGACAAGACCATGATCCATGTTATGCCAGACACACCTGAAATCAACCTAGCCAAGGCTAATGCTGTTAATTACAGCCAGGTATGCTTATCATCATTTTCTCTGCTTTCTACTTTCATTTTCTACTGTTTATCATTTTCTATTCTTCTCTACATGTCTCTAAAATGGGATGTGTGTCCTGTGAATTATATCATTCTAAGATACTGCTTCCCAAGCTGAAGATTAAGTAACACAAATCACATGGAAGTCTGTCCTCATACAGGACTTGCAACATTCCCTTCCCTCTACTGAGTATCCTTAAAATATTTGGCTATTTAAAAATAAATGCTTGCCTAGAACTGTTTAAAAATTATTAGTATCTTGCACCATTCAGGTGGTATTTTGTTGATGAGAGCCCAAGGCATATAAATATTTTCTGAACTTTTGCAAACACCCTTCTGTGCTTTATAGGTTGCAAAACTGGTGTAGCAGGCCCTGTGTGTGTTTTAAAGGCAGTAAGATTTGCAGCACAATATATGGCTGGGAGCAGGAGCCGTGCACACAAAAATTCATGATATTTCATCACAAAAAGGGCAGGAAACTCTGTGTTTCTCAAATGGTCAATGCCAGGGCATTCAGCACATGTGTGGCATTTTTCTGTCTTTTCAGAAAAAGTATAAAGGAGCCTGGGATGAGCTGAAGGTGAGCTACGATTTGAGAGCAGATGCGATCCCCATCAAGGCAGCCAAGGCTTCCAGAGAGATTGCCAGTGATGTAAGTGCCAAGGGGCATTTAGATCTTCACATGCTCAAGGAGTTATTCATGATAACTGTTAATGCTGGCCTGTGCCCTTCCCCCAGTACAAGTACAAGCTGGAGCACGAGAAGCAGAAGGGACACTACGTTGGAGTTCCGAATGCAAAAGGAGACTCGAAGATCCAGTTTGCCCTCGACGTAGCCAAAGTTCAGAGCGAGCGGGAGTACAAGAAGCACTTTGCCAAGTGGAGGACCCAGTGCCACCTGCCAGTGGACATGATGGCCATCGTGGCAGCCAAGCACGGGCAGACCCTGGTCAGCGATGTCGATTACCGGCAGTACCTGCACCAGTGGATCTGCCTCCCGGACCAGAACGATGTCATCCATGCCAGGCAGGCCTACGACCTCCAGAGCGATGTAAGACAGCATGGAAATGTCCCTTAGCTTATTGCTCTATTGTCCCTCCTTATCCTGCTTCAGCTGCAAGCAGTGGGAACCTGCTGAACTCAGGGAATTGGCTTTGCTCTTTGTTAGGACTACAAAATATATACCACTTGCATATTGCCGAGGTTCAAGGGTGATAAATTCAGATACAGTGTTCATGTTGGAATTACTGCTCTCCTTTAGCCACTGGAAGTAAGTGCCCCTGCTCGTGGATCTTGCTGGAACTGCAGCTAACAGCTTGGGCCTGTTTTGTTTTCCCAGGCTGTTTATAAAGCCGACCTGGAATGGCTGCGGGGAATCGGGTGGTTGCCAAATGATTCCCTCGAACTCAAGCATGTCAAATACGCTGGAGATCTCCTGAGTGAGGTAACAAAATGTTCTTCAGCACTGAAGTGTTCTGCAGGGTCTGTGTCACCCACAGTGTCCGCAATGGTTAAACATGATAGTTTGTTTCTAATGCAAAACACAGCTGTGGTATTTTCCCAGCATTGATGGCGACTGGGGAGTGTTCTTTCCTCCAAAGCTCCTTGCCTTGTGGCTGTGTTTGGAGCTGCTGGATGGGGCAGGGGCTGTTGCAGGGTGGCCTGACTGTTGCCTCCTCTCACACAGAGGAAGTACCGCACCAGGGCTGCCGCTCTTTCCTTCACCCCGGTGGCCGACAGGGTGGATTTCGTCACTGCGAAGAACAGTGGGGAGATCCTCAGTGCTGTGAGTTTGCTCCCAGGTGTCTGGGCTCCTCCTTGACTCCTGGGGGTCTGTATTTGTGTTTTGTCTAACAGCCTTGCAAACTCGGGGCTTTCTACGTTAGTGCATGTTTTCCCAATCCTGGCATGGTGCTACCAGGCTTTTCTTTGTCTGTTCTAGATTAAATACCACAAAGCCTGGAATGAGGCCAAGTCCAATTACACTCTGACAGACACACCACAGCTGGATATGGCCCGGGAGGCAGCCAGGATTCTGAATCAAGTATGTGATCTCTCCTTGACAGTTTCTACTCGCATTAGTAACTCTTCTAAGGTGTTTAGAAAACCTGCCTTATGAAGAACAACCCAAAGGAAGGATTTGTTATCATTATACTTCAAGATAGGTTACATATATAGAATTATTTCATTTGGAAGGGACCTTAAAGCTCATCTCACTCCATCCCCTGCCATGGGTAGGGACACCTTGCACTCACCCAGGTTGCTCCAAGCCCTGTCCAACCTGGCCTTGAAATATGTATATGTATGTACTGTAGTAGTTATCATTATAGTAGTGTTTATTTTCTCCTCACTCTTGCTTCCCACAGAATTTATACAAGGAAAGCTGGGAGAAAGAAAAAGCCACTGGGTACCTTCTACCTCCTGATACAGTGCAGATTTCTCATGCCAAGCACTCGAGTGATGTCCAAAGTGAGGTAAGGATTTTTCTCATTGGGAAAACAAGTGCTTGGAGTCTGAAATGTTAGAGGCCTTGAAAATGCAACAACAGACTGGGAAAACTTTTCATTTGGGGTAACATGCAGAGTTTTCATTTTGGAGATGTCAGTGCTGAAAGGTCAGACTGACCCTTCCACATTTGCTCTCTCCAGAAACAGTCCTTTCAAGTCAACTGAGGTGGAATTTGAAATTTTATAGGTGTTAAATAATTGAAGTGGTAGTATGATTCTGATATATGGCTCTGATTTCACTTTTGGGCATATCATGGAGGCTTCCTCCTTGGAAACCTTTACATCTTAAACTTGTGCATGATGGATATTGAAATTATTCCATGACTCTTACTTCGAGTATCCATTTTGTCAAAACAGTGTGATGTAAATACCTCAAATAAGCATCCACTCTTCAGCCAGTCTCAAGGAACTTGTTGCAAAATTGAGACTAAATGCACTTACTAGCAAACATTTCCCCTTGTGTTAACAATACTGTTTACTAAAATTCGGAAATATTTCTGTCTAGAAAAGGCTGTATTTTGAGCTGGAAGGCCTATACAAAGCCCCACTGCTGTTTGTCTCATGTGGTCATGTATTGAAAACCTAAAGCTGCACTGGGCAGTTCTCTGTCTCGCCTGCCCTCTGTGTTGACAAGCCCTTGGTTGTTCCCAGGTTAGAAGCAGGGTGGGGATCATCAATGCTGATGTATCCCTGTTTCTCTCTCTCCCCTCAGCTGAAATACAAGGCTGAGTATGTGAAGCAGAGAGGGCACTACGTGGGGGTGGCCAAAATGCGGGACGACCCCAAGCTGGTGTGGTACGAGCACGCGGGCGAGATCCAGAACGAGCGCCTGTACAAGGCCGACTACAACAAAACCAAGTCCAAAATCCACATGCCCGTGGACGCCGTGGCGGTTGTGGCAGCCAAGGAAGGGCAGAGCCTGGTCAGTGACACGGAGTACCGGCAGTACCTGCACCAGTGGACGTGCCACCCCGACCAGAACGACGTGATCCACGCGCGCCAGGCCTACGACCTGCAGAGCGATGTACGTGGGGCTGCCGGCGCTCTGGGCCGTGCCTGCTTAGCCTGGCCAGGGGGTAGTGCATAATTCATCCTGAATTCAACCTTTCCCTTCCTCTTTCCTTGTCTTTGTGGCTTAGAATGTTTATAAATCCGACTTGGAATGGCTGCGGGGCATCGGTTGGATCCCTCTGGATTCGGTGGAACACAAGAAGGTTAAGAACGCACAAGAGCTGATAAATAAGGTAAGAGAGAACGTTTCAGCAGGGCCACAGCGAGCTCTTCGTTCTCCTGCACAGTGTTTAAGATGTTATTTCCTCTCTTTGCAGAGATCATACACCAAAGAAGCCCTGGATAACTTCTCCAAATATACCAGTGTGGTTGACACTCCAGACATCGTGTTGGCAAAGATGAACTCTGTCAATCAGAGTGATGTATGTACTTTTTTTCTTTCAATAGAAACTTGTATACTAGAATTAGTAAATTATTTAATTGCTCTTGCTAAACTGCCCTGTGTTTAGCCTTGTGTGTGTGAGAGAAAATGCTGCTTCCTTAATAACAGGCTTTCCTGGGGCAAGTAAATTTAGTAAGAAGTGATATGAATGAACAACACAATATTCTATCCTAAATAATTCAACATTTTTCCGTAGAAGGCTAAAGAATGTGTCTGATTTAGATTTTGCTTACAGTGGCTGAAAATTGAGTCCTGTTCTCAGGATATGTAGAAGAGAAAATTAGTGTCTACTTCCAATAGTTGCACTAGTTGGAATAATGTGTTTTTCCTGTGGAATGAACACTGTGTTGGTTTTCTTTTTGTAGCTAAAATACAAAGAAACCTTTAACCTTGAGAAAGGCCAGTATATTGGCTCTGATGACACTCCTGCACTGCACCATGCCAAGGACATGTCCTTACTCCACAGTGAGGTAAGATCCCAGAAACATCCCCCAAATCCTTAATTTCTTTGTTTGGAAAGCAGCAGAATGTGGACTGGGCTTCAGGAAACTGTTCCATCCCTGTTTCTCTCAGTGGCCTGCTGGGTGGCAGTGGCAAAGTTATTTAATTTCCAGATTTGGATCATTGGAATCAGGATAATTTCCTTCCTTACTGAAGTGATCTTAAAGCACAGCTGGGTGGTGTTTCGAAGTCATAACAGTAGAGTTTGTGTGACAGAACCAGTTTATAATTCCATCCAATAATATCTCTCTTGACTACTGGTGACATTTACATTTATTGTTTAATACGAAAGCAAAATTGTAGCTGTAGATAACATTATTAAACTGTTACTTTTGGGTACTTGCGCTTATTTTAATAGGAAACCTTTATTTTTTGGAAATGTAAGTGACCACTTATTCATAGGAATGGGCACTTCACAATTTAGTCTAAAGGCAAATATATGTAATAATTGACAAAATGAGATGTATTAGAAAAGTGCCAGTGACACAGTTACTGTTTCTATAGCAAACACCAATATTACTTGAGGACTTTTGATCACATCTATAAAATTATTCACCACAGTTTTGCTTTTAAGCAAGAGTTTGTATCTACATTTGGGATACTTTTCTTCCTCTTCTGGATATAAATATAACAAAGAAAGCAGAAGTGAGCTCAGGTTTGTGCTCAGGTACCTTCCTGGTGTGGAACACGGACCCTGCTTGCCTTGCTCTGAATAACTGTTCAAAACAGCCATAACTTACTCTATTGGGAACCACTCCCTAAAAACAATCACATTCCACGTGTGTATAAATGGCAGAGTCAGGTTGCTTGGAAAGTATGATTTTTTTTTTTTTTTATTCTTTTGTAACAAAACTTGTATGTGCTTTGCCTAGAAACACTATAAAAAGGCCTGGGAGCTGAGCAAGCCCATTGGGTACACCCTGGATGAGAAGTACGTGCCCCTGGTCGGGGCGAGGCACGCCAACCACATCAACAGTGAGGTCAGCAGGAGTGCCCCAGCCTTTCCCTCTCTGCCCCTCTCTGTTGGGGAATGAATGCTAAAATTCCCACATGAATGTTTTTCAGCGAAAATATAAGGAGATATATGAGAAGCTGAAAGGCCATTACCTAGCTGGGAAGGATATTGGGGATTTCCCTGGTGTTGTTCACTCGCTGGAATTCCAGAAAATGAGGAGTGCGGTAAGGAATTGTCTCACTGGGCTGTCTTCATTTCACTATTCATCTCACTCATTTCACTAATGAAATCCAGTATTTCATTATTTAAACATAAATAATGCAATGCTTAATAGAATTATAGGATCACAGAGTCACTGAGGTTGGAAAAGACCTCCAAGGTCAAGCTGGACTCTCCAAGTCCAACCTTAACATCCAGCCACAATAACATCCCTCAGAGTGATTTCAGCATGTTTGTGTTTCTTGAATGGTGATTTTATACACAGGTTCAGTAATTGAACTTGAAATGATCTGGGACATTAAGGAGGGATTTGATTAGCTATTAGACAGAATAGGAAATGTAGAACAGAATAGGAAAATGGAAAAGTAGAAAGACATGGAATAGGAAAAAAGGGTTTTTATTTCTGTTAAAGAATCTGAGGAGTAAGAAACAGCACTTGGGATTCTTTTGCCTTACAAATAAACGTGTAGATTTTGAGTTGAAATAGAAATTTAGGAATTGGACAGGTAAATGCACGTGTGGTGTTTTGCTGGTATCACCACTGCACATACAGCAGGTCATGCAGGGCACAAAAGGAATGTAATCCCAAATGCTCTGTCTTTAGTTAGATGAAAACCATGTTTGTAGCATCTGGCTTTTTTAGTCTTGAAGTCTTTTTAGTTCTACCAGTTGTTAAATCTGCAAGTGAAGAAGGTCATTCTTGTCCTCTAGACCCTCATGAGAATAAATGGTGCTTCCTATCCAAGTTAAGATTTTATCCTGTTGAATCCCATGGGAGTTTAGCTGCTAAATCCAGAAATCATGTCTCAGATTATGCTGTGGCCTGTTAGTCAGAGTTCTGCAGAAAATCACTGTTCTTCCCTCTGCCCTTTTCCCCACCTTCCCTCTTTAGCTGGCCTACAGAAAGGATTATGAAGACACCAAGAAGAATGTCCACATTCCCACTGACATGATGAACCACGTGCTGGCCAAGAAGTGCCAGTATATCCTCAGTGACCTGGAATACCGAACTTACTTCCATCAGTGGAATTGTTCCCCTGAAGAAAATGATGTCATTCAGGCCAGAAAAGCCCAGGAAATCTTGAGTGATGTAAGTTTAGCATTTATTTAGAATGGGGTGAGTTGGAAGGGACCCATCAGCATCAGCAGGTCCAGCTCCTGGCCCTGCACAGACACCCCAGGAATGCCACCATGTCCTGACAGCACTGTCCGAATACTTCTTGAACTTATTGGAACTTATTTGATGTCACAGTAGTACCTTTCACATACTTTTCCCCAAGGTTTTTAAGTATAAAATACTTTCAAATAACTCCCATAGTATTTAAATATGAAATTGGTAACTGTGGCTTTAGGTTCCTCATAGCACAGAACCAATCCTTCTGGATCCAGTGGGTCTGGAAAAGAATTCCCCTGGCCCATTTGGGGTTGTATGAGCCCCAGAGTGTGAGCTGAGGGATGGTCTGTGATCCACAACACTTTCTCATATTCCAAGGTCAGCAGCATCTCAGCTTGGGCCAGTGAGGTTCCCTATGGAATTGCCTGGCCTATTCCTATGCAGAATTCTTTGGTTTAGTTCCCCTTGCAAATCCTGGGGGTAAAAGTCCTTCAGCAGCCCATGAGGTGGTCTCTGTGCTCCCATTTAAACTTCCAGGTGGACTGGAATTACCAAAGGAGCCTGGTTCAGATTCAGTGGTGACCTTCTGCTTTGGATCTGTGGAATATAGAGAAGAAACAAATACTATCTTTTCATCAGAGAATCCCAGACTTGTTGGGGTTGGAAGGGACCTCTGGAGATCATCTGGTCCCACCCAGGCTCACCCAGAGCAGTTTGCACGGGATCATGACCAGTCAGGATTTGGATGTCTCTGGAGGAGGAGAGTCCAGGTCCTCCCTGGCAGCCAGTTCCAGTGCTCCCTCCCCCTGGACAATATTGCCAGGAATAATATTCATTTTCTCCTTAGTTTTTTTTTTTCAAACAGAAGGCAAATTTCTTCCTAACTTGATGTTCTTTCTACATCCATGTAGGCAGTGTATAAAGATGACTTAAACTGGCTGAAGGGCCTGGGGTGTTATGTCTGGGATACTCCACAGATCATCCAGGCTAAGAAATCCTATGACCTCCAGAGCCAAGTAAGTACGTTTTCCTTGAGCAAGGAAATATTTATGACTTTTTTTGTGATTTCCTGGGATTGATACCTGTTCTAGTCCAGAGCAGAATGAAATAACTCCTATTAAACAGAAATATGTTGTTAAATCTGTGATAATACAGTCTGAGTTTTGTCTGTAGAGACATCATTTGTGTTACTGAAGGAGCAGAAAACAGGAGAATGGAGAGAGAGAAAGGCTGTGGGTTTTATCAGTGAGAAGACACCACTTTTTTTATTTCTGGGTGGACAAGGTACCTCAGGGAGACATTTCTGCTGGGGAAATAGTGTCTCCTGCCTGGCTGGTTGTCCTCTGAGCCTGCCAGATTCTATACAGTGCCTTGTAATTATTGTCATTATTCCTTAGCTGCCTTTATATTAAGTGTTTCTATTTTGTGACCCGTCACTTCTAGAATTGTCTTAACTGAGCTCTAATCCTGGGCTTCAGAACTGACTTTAAAGGGAGCTGGCAGGGAATTTCCACCTTGTTTTCAGCACGAGTGATTTTTTGTTTGTTCTCTTCCTTAGATCAAATACACAGCTGCAGGAAAGGAGAACTTGCAGAACTTCAGCGTGGTGACAGACACCCCCGTGTACGTGAGCGCCGTGCAGAGCACTGCCCACGCCAGCGAGGTGAGCGCCCCTCTGCTCCCCCTGCCGCCCTGCCCAGTGCTCCTCACACAGCCAGCTAACTCTGGCTGCCATTCCAGGTGAAATACAAGGAAGAATTCCATAAAACTAAGGACAAGTACACGACTGTGACTGAAACAGTGGACTCTGAGAGGGTTCAGAATTTGAAACATCTCTACAGCAACGTAAGTGGTCCCTTCCACCTCGCAACATTTTGGGATTCAGGTGTTTCTACATACCTTTTCTTGTCTTAAGCTGCTGCTGAGAGGCAGTTTTGTTTTATTTTGTTGCTTCCCTCTGAAGATAAATATTCAAACAAGGAGCCTCTCAAAGCCAGTGAGAACCCTCTGCACTACTGGAGGGTGGGGGAGGTGATGTATTTCAGGCAGATGGATTATTTTCTACCTGTAAATCCGAGTTTTATCCAAGCACGTGCATTAATAAATGGGTAAAATTACACCTGAACAAAATTAAAACCTCCTATGAGAACAAACATGAAGAACTAGAAAGCTTTTTTACCACCCTTTATATGCACTGTCAAGATTAAACGATGTCAAGGAATAGGTACGGGGCCTGAATAAAGCCAAAAGGCTTTTGATTTCTGCTGAAATTTCTACTGATTTCTCTTGGTTGTTGGTTATAACTGAGGAAAAGAATTTTCCCACTCACACAGACTTTCTGTTCCCCCCCAGAATCTCTACAGGAAAGCCTGGGATAAAGTAAAGGCCACTGGATATGCATTGCCCTCGGATTCTGTAGCCCTGGCACGTGCCAAGGAGCTGAAGCACAATGCCAGCATTGTAAGTGAATTAAATGCTTTATTCTTTATCACATCATCAGTTAGAACAAATAATTCATGCCTTGCATGTGCTACAGGTATAAAACGGTTTTTAAGATTTATTTTCTCTTTTCAATTGATGTCTAGTATGTATCTGTTGATAGTCAGTTTTCTGTTATAATCATTTGGATAATTTATTCCTTTGTGTTTTCTCATAATAGAAAAGAAGGTCACATTTTATAGCAATCAAAACTGTCTGCTGGAAATGGCTGGTTAGGGTCTTTTGGTCTAAATTTCATGAGCATCCAGGTCAGAAAAATGCCAAAAAACCCTTTAAATAATGCTTTTTTGAAGTATAGAAGAACATCTTATGCTTTACTCAACTGAGGATTAGGAGAGATCACTCTGTGGATCTGTTTAAATGGAAGAGCTGGAAGAATAAATAAATACCTTATTCTACATCTATTTATTTTTGAAATCTAGTAGTCAGCTGTTACTTTTACAGCAGGATGGTGATGATGTGCTTCCTTTGCCATTTAAGATAAAACAGAAAACCAAACCCCTGCTTTAAAGCCTTTCTCTGCTTGTTGGGCTCAACTAAACACTTTGTTACTGAGGAATCTTGTTGCAAGTTTTGTTTGAGCTCACTGGAGTCATTCCTTGTTGGGTTTCTTTGCCCCTGCTCAGGTGAAGTACCGCGAGGAGTACGACAAGTTCAAGGCGCTGTACACGCTGCCCAGGGGGGTGGAGGACGATCCCAACACGGAGCGCTGCCTCAGGGTTGGAAAGCTCAACATTGATGTAAGTCTTGCCTTGGGATGTGTGTCCTCCTGATCAAACCGTGCTTACCTCACGAGAGAAAGGATCCCCGTTGATGCAGGTGTGCCATCTCCACGTGCATTTGGCAGCGTTTGCTGAATTGTGGGATACACCTACAGATTTGAGCTTTTCAATCCACTGGTGCTTTGCTTGCACCGCCACACCTTCAGTGTGATGGTAAAACTACATGTTCTGCCTCCTTCTAACTCATCAGCACAATGGAAGTCGAACAAATCCTGTTCTACCACCCTTGATAAGGTTTTGCAAGTTATTTTTTGAGCAGGCAAGATGTTTTAGTCAACGACTGAAGTGATAGCAATGATTTTCTTCAAATCTACCACCAGTTCATGCTCAGATTTAGTATTGATTTTCTGCTCCACCCCCACAGCGACTGTACAAAGAAGCCTATGAGAAGACTAAAGCCAAGGTTCACATCATCCCGGACATGGTGGACATCATTTCTGCCAAGGATGCTCAGAAGAAGATCAGCGAGGTCGATTACCGCACCCACCTGCACGAGTGGATCTGCCTCCCCGACCTGCAGGTCAACGCCCACGTCCGCACGGTCACCGATCAAATCAGCGATGTAAGTTCACCAGTTGGGTGTTCCTGGCCCACTTCCGAAGAGGTGCCTGTGCTTCTGCTCTGTTGGAAGCAATGGTTCAGCCAAGGTTGAGTTGGAGCCCTCTGAAGTGGCCCCTGACCCCATTGTGTTGGTTTTGGAACACCTGGCAGTACATGTGTGCTTGGGTTGGGGCTTAGTTGCGTTGAATCTTAGAGTCTCAGACTGGTTGGGATGGGAAGGGACCTTAAAGCCCATCCAGTGCCACCCCCTGCCATGGGCAGGGACACCTCCCACCAGCCTAGGCTGCTCCAACCTGGCCTTGGACTCTCCCAGGGATGGGGAGTCCACAACCTCTCTGGGCAACAGTTCCAATAGTTTGTGTTATCAGTGTAGGCATTGGGTCATGGCACTTCAGCCACCCCGTCTCTAAATGGTCCTTTATTTGATTGTATAAGGTGTAGAAACTTCAGAAGTCTGAGAAAAACCTGGTTGTGTGAAGCTCCTGCACCCTTGCCTTGTGTGGGCAGCCCAGGAGCAGGCCAGTGACCTGTCAGTAAATCGTGGCCCAGTAGGATATGCAGGTAGTTTTTTTTGGAAAATAATTGGATTTTTAATGTATTGGCGAAATTGAAGCAATGAAGAAAAATTACTTAAATTCCCAAAGGAATGGTTTTGATTTTTTTTCAAACAGAAGTCTAATACTGGAAACCTTACTTGTGTTTCAGCCTGAGTTAGAAATAAGGGATTAGATCCTGGTGGAACTGTTACAAGTTGTTTCTCTGCTCTGACACTTCAGGTGATCTACAAGGATGATCTGAACTGGCTGAAGGGCATTGGCTGCTTTGTGTGGGACACCCCCGAGATCCTCCACGCCAAGCAGGCCTACGATCTGCGCAGCGATGTGAGTGCTGGGCTGGCTGCCTGCAGGGCTCTGGCAGCTGGGGGCTCCTCCAGCTGCGCTCTGGACAGTGTTATCTGTCCTTCTCTGCTGAAGGATCCATCAAATAACCATCATTTCATTTACTTCCTGTTCCAGTGCTGGTTCACTAACAGAATAGTTCAGTGTTTAAATAGCAAATGTAATAATAAATTCAAATAACAATGATTACATTTACTAATTAGAGCTCTTGTATTTCTCTCTGCAGATTAAGTACAAATCTAAGGCAGAAAAAATGAAGAAGGACTTCACTGCGGTCACAGACACCCCTGTGTATGTCCAGAACGTCCTCAGTGCCTTGAATTTAAGTGAAGTAAGTGTTTGTGTGACCTTCCCCCCTTCCCGGTATTCCATATGCCACTACCTCTCCAGGTCTAGAAATGCGACTTCTAATATATTCTTTTAATAATTTAGTCATTGCTGACTATCTGCAGCTCACTGTAGACACAATCACTAAAATCCTTAATTGCCTGGAGCCAAAAGACTTCCATGCAGATTTTACTGTTTTACCCAAACAACCCCTGCTGTGAGAGAACATCCCAAGTGTGCCTTTTCCTCTCTCCCAGGCTGTGTATCGTGGGGATTACCTGAGGAATGTCAAAGGCAAGACGATTCCTACTGACAAAACCATCGACTTGGAGCGGGCGTACAACGCAAACAAAATCCAGAGTGAGGTCAGTGGGATGTTTGGGCCCCTCAGAGTTTATCACACCCCAAACCCAAATGCTCTCAATGTCCATGTCTGATTTCAGCTTTGCAGGTGGAGCCACACGTCACTGCTCTGAAATGAAAGTGGGGAAATGTCCTTGCTCATTTCCCAGGATGCACTTTAATGCAGGCATGGGGGAACCTTTTCCAGTTGTGATCCAGGGGTTTGCGAGGCTGAGGTTTTACCCTCAGATGTTGCCCACAGCTGTCACAAACTCTTCCTCCCTTCTCTTGCAGAATTTGTATCGCTGGGCTGGTGTGAATGCTCTGCCCACTGGATACAGCCTTCCCACGGACACTCCCAACTTCCAGCATGCCAAACACGTGCAGCACATTGGCAGTGATGTAAGTGCTGCCCTAAATCCTTCTGCACCATGGGAAGGGTCAGCAGGCCCACAGGAGGCACTGTCAACTTGGGCAATGACAATCAAAGTGTAAATTTTCTCAGGAACATGAAACACCTCATTAGGTACAAGAGAAATGTGATATGTTATTAATTAAGGTATTTAAGTCTGATACAGCTGCATCTCACTTGTTCAGCTCTAAGGGTCTGGCTCATTGTACAGCAGCAATTGCTGTCAGAACTGCAGTGTCAGTGGAACCACAATCAAATTCAGGTTCTCTGTGTTTCTTCCACCTGACAGCTGAAATATAAAGAAGCCTATGAACACATGAAAGCCAAAGGTTATACTCTGGGACCTAAAGATGTTGGCTTTGAAAACGTGAAGAAAGTGAACCAAGTCATTAATGAGGTACAGTAAATACATGGATTTGCTTTCAGTTGTATTTGGAGCACCCAAAATGTGACGGTGAAAGTATGTTGACTGGGAAGTTGTTCTGTGAGCCTTTTAAGAGCAGTTTAGATACATACCCATCAAGAATGTCAGGGGATCATTAATCCAGGGTACAGCTGTTAGCATAATATAAAATTGCAGCCTAATTCTTTGGCCAGTCTGCTACTCTGTGATTCAAGTTGAATAGAAAATCCTGTATCTGTATGACATTGAGTCTAACTGGTTTTAGGCTTTATATATATTTACTCACTTCTCTGATCATTGGCTTTAATAGGCTGAAAATTAAACATACACATTTACATGTCTTTGGGATTAGAGTCTGAGATTCTTCACGAATTATTTAATTTATAAAGATGGAAGGTGCTGCTGTTGAAACCAACAGTGGAAAACCTTTGCCCGGTTAGAAACGGGTGTTCGTGGCAGAAGAACTTCCACTGTGCCAAACTGCTCGGCCATTTCGATGTTATAAAATGTGTCCAAGTGTTTTCAGATGTGTTAAAACGTTTTCAGTGTGCTGAAAGGTGCTGTGTTGTCTCCTCTGTTACAGAGGCTCTACCGGGCCACGTACCACAAGAACAAGGACAAGATTCACACCACGCCGGACACGCCCGAAATCCGGCAGGTCCGGGCGACCCAGGAGGCCGTCAGTGATGTAGGTGCCTTCCTAACAGGCCACACAGAGAAAGCTTGGGCTATCCCCTGAGCAGACACGTGAAATGCTGCTTTTTCCTTTGTCTTTCAGCTGATCTACAAGTCAGATTTCTTCAAGATGCAGGGCCACCTGATCTCCCTGCCCTACACGCCCCAAGTGCTGCACTGCCGCTACGTTGGGGACATCACCAGCGATGTGAGTGACTCCTGCTGGTGGGGAAAGCAGGCCTGGGCCTCGGATTCAGGGGTGGGATGTGCCTTCCCTCACTTCCAGGCTATTCTGTGTTAAATAAGGGTTGAGTCACTGTGTTTGGGGACTGGCCAGTGAAGTTGTCCCAGAAGTGGACTGTTGGTTTTCCTTTCTCTCCCAGAATAAGTACAAGGAGGACCTGAGGTGGCTGAAGGGCTTGGGCTGTTTCCTGTACGACACTCCTGACATGGTCCGTGCTCGTGACCTCAAAAAGCTCTGGGTAAGAGGCTTCTTCTGGAACCACATTTGACACCAGCTGATTTATTTCTGTGCATTCAGGAACTGAAATACATGAAAATGAGCAAAGGCCAGTGGCAGAATCCCTTGCCTTGCAGCCAAATAGCTGTGCCACAGCACTGTCAGCTTACACTAACATTTCCTTTACACTGTAAAGTTTCCTTTCCTCCAGGATAATAAAAGCTTCCCGAGTAATGCTGCTTTTCCTTTCCAGTCTAATTACATCTACACTAATACTGCAAAGAAGATGTGGCCCAAAGTCAACGTGGTGTTGGATACTCCTGGATACAGAGCAGTTCAGGAGCTCAAAACCCACCTGAGTGAAGTAAGTTGTGTGTTAGTTCTGCACAGTTTCACAGCTCTAATTAACCTCCCACTGGTGTTTTGTGTCTGAGATAGCTGGGGTGGTTTAAGGCAGAGCTGTGGCTGTGCAGCTGCTCGGTGCACATGTGTGACAGGGGAAATAATTCAGGCACTGTCTCTTCCCAGCTGGTTTACAGAGCTGCAGGCAACGAGCTGAAGACAAAATACACTTCCATCCTTGACACACCGGACTTGATAAGAGCCAAGAAAGGACAAAAAATACAGAGCCAGGTGAAAAATTTGAACTGATAAAAATCCCAGTCAGGGATCCCTCTTAATATATTGGTAAAGTACAGCAAAATCCTTCCAGAGCATTTCAAATCAATGTAGAATTCCTCGGGAACTTGTGTGGTTATGTATGTGTTTTGAGTTTACAGCCATTTTTCAGAGACATAAAGTAGGATTTACTTGCAATGGATATTTTTCTTGATTATTTTCTTCTTGCTGCAGTACTTGTATGTGGAACTTGCCACAAAAGAGAGGCCCCACCATCATGCTGATGGCCAGACTCCAGCCTTTACACATGCCAGGCATGTCAAGGACATGATCAGCGAGGTAAAAGATTGCTTTTTCAATTTGGCACCACTATGCTGAACTCTTCAGAAGTTTTATTTCTAATTTTAGTGATAATTTCAAGGCTCAGACCTGTTTACCCTTCATTTATTTTTTTTTTGCTCTCTTATACCTAAGTTCCATGTTTCCTTTAGAAGTTCTGGTAAAATAAAACATTTTAAAAACAAGTTTTAGTGTTCTATAAGACACCAGTTTCCAAGTGCTTGTTTGCAGATTAGAAAATGCTTTCAATATTGAAATTGGAGCTCTTCCCTTTTCTGTCTCCTAGAAAAAGTATAAAACCCAGTATGAGAAGATGAAGGACAAATACACCCCTGTCCCTGACACCCCAATCCTGATCAGAGCCAAGAGGGCCTATCTGAATGCCAGTGATGTGAGTACTGCAGGGGCACTCCCACTGCTGCTTTGCCTTGGGTCCTTGCCAAAAGGAACAGCAAAAGCATCAACAGGGAGCAAGAATTCCAAGCATGGAATACCTCAGTGTGGGTCATGAACAAGGTCACCCCACTTGCATGTCCATTTCTCTTTGATGTTATGGAGATTATCAAGTTTTGACCTGATGGCACTGTGATTTTTTTCAATTGTTGTAATTCGTTCTCATTTCCCCCTGCCCTGAACAACAAAGGCAAACCAGATTTGAAGTCATTTGCTTACGCATCAAGTCCCCAAGCAGTGCAGGCTGGAGTGCAGTGATTGATGCTGGAGCCAGGACAGAGTGCCTTCTAGCAGCTTTTTCATCTCTTTCTGTGTTAGAAGTAAACTGCCCTGTCACTGAGAACGTGGTCGTTTTTTAATTCAGAACTGGATTAGAGAGAAAAATTATCTGAGCTGCTGCACAGAAAGTTATTAAGGTGCAACTGATTTTTTTCCTTCATGTGTGGAATAGTTATTTGTGATTTAAGGCAATGGACAGGGCATCTTTTGGGAGGCCTTTCCTATGTATTTCAGAACGAGCAGCATATGAAAGGGCATGTGCTGGGCTGGTGTTTTGTTCTAGGGATTAATTAGTCTTGCTGCTTTCTTAAAAGTGATTTTTAAATACTTTAAAGGAGCATCCCAGCTCTTCTGCACACCTCAATTTCTGCTCTGAGAAAACCTTTCCCCAAAGACTGGGAGGATCTTCCTGCTTTTTTTACTAGATCAGGACATGAAAAAAATGGATAAGTAGTTTTTTGTATCAAAAGTGCCACTTGCGTCCTGTGAAACAGGGATATTTTTTTCCCAGTCTGAAAGTGAATTGGGTGAAATTCTCTCAAATTCCCACCGTAAGTCTCAGTCAAATTACAGCTGACTGTAGGAAACTGCAGCTTCCTGAGCTCCTGAGGTGAACGTTGTCCTTGTGTGTGTGTTGTTGTCGTGCCCAGCTGCGCTACAAGGAGGCCTTTGAGAACACGAAGGGCAGGTACCACACGGTGAAGGACGCCCTGGACATCGCCTACCACCGCAAGGTCACCGATGACATCAGCAGCGTACGTACGGCACTGCCAGCCCCCGGCGGGGCGCCCAGGGGTCGGGGGCACTGCGCTGCTGGCCGGCAATTCTTGCCTCCTCCGGAATGTTAGACATGAGTACCTTTTGATGTCTCAAAGGTGAACCTCCTTCCCACCCAGTTCCGATGTTCGTTTCACAAGAACTGTGGAACTGGGTGGTCCGGAGCGTTCTTTTCAGTTGTACTCAATTCTTCCGTGTCCTTTGTAGATCAAATATAAGGAAAATTACATGAGCCAGCTGGGAATCTGGAGATCCATCCCAGACCGTCCGGAGCACTTCCATCATCGCCTGGTCACGGATGCCATCAGTGATGTAAGTTCAGGGAGCTCCTGGGTGGGGCAGGCTTTTCGTTTCCAAAATGAAACCCAGATCTTCTTTCCGGAGAAGCAATTTTTTGAAGTGATTTACATTTTCACCTGGTCTGTGAAATAACAGACAAACCGTATGGTTAAAATTGCAGCCCATCTCCCTTCCAGATTAACAGAACAATCTCCATTTCAGTTGCTTTTGTTTGATAAGCCTGGAACAACCTTTAATTGTACATATCTGTACTTATACAGTAACTCCTCAGTTGTACCAGAACAAATGTTTTTAGTTCACACAGGGACTCCAATAGCTAATGACAGATTAGGCATGTGAATAATCTGTCTCCATCCAAAAGATATGAGTAACTGATTTATTTTATAATGGGACAGTTATGGATGTAACTGCCACACCTGCTGTTGAGGTGGCATTTCAGCACTGATGATCTGCTTAAAACTGAATCCGGTTACTTCCTTTCTGAAGGTTAAATACAAGGAAGACTTGGCATGGCTCAGGGGCACTGGGTGTTATGCATGGGATACTCCAAGCTTTGTCCTGGCAGAAAAGAATAAAGTGCTCTACAGTGGGGTGAGTGAAACGGTCTGAGTTGTTGCTGAGTGCTTTTTTGGCGTTTGCTGTACATTTACTACCCTTTGTTGTTTGTAGAAAAGTTAAACGCATCTGTAATAATTCTACCATGGTTTTGCTGCAAGGTGTCTTTAAAATCGTGCTTCTGTTGCCTGGCCCTCCTTTAGACTAAAATGGGGATGTTTTCTGTGTGTTTGGTTCTGTTTTTCTCCAGTGCAAGTACAAGGAGACCTTTGAGAAGACCAAGTCTCAGTTTAAGTACGTGGCTGACTCTCCAATTAACGAGCATTTCAGATACGCGACGCAGCTCATGGACGGGGTAAGTGCCCAGGCCCTCTGAGTCTCGCACCCAGGCAGTGCAGTCTGTGTGTAAGTACAGGGTTGAAGGTTCACCTGCCTCATACCCAGGCTTAAAGATGCCTTAGGATCAGGCTAAAATCATGAAAGACAAGGCTGTTCTTCTTGCCTGTTCCGTATGAGGGCAGGGCATGCTTATAACACCCGAAAGGTGGAATCTCCACCCCTGTCCCGTTAATTTGTCACTGCAAAGGAACTTTTCCTTTGCTGACTGGGAAATAAATGATAAATAATGCTGCTTGTGGGGTAACCCTGATTGGTGATTTCCACCTGCTAAAGGTATAGAGAGAATTCCAATTGCTTTCCTAAAACATTGGAAAAACTAGTGTTAGGAAGACAGTGTTATGTCTGAAGTTATCAAAGTTCGTTTCATTTCAGATATTTTGCCTTGAATGTTTCCACTCTATGACTTACTTTTATCTTATTTTTCTCCTCTAGGGCTAAAGAATCCATAGAATACACCTTGTAGTGAAGGGGGTTTATGAGCACCCCGGGGTTTAGGGTGGAAATCACCCCTGCAATTTGTAGGATTAATTCTCTACACCCACAGGACAAAGCCCATGGAGAAACACCACGTTCTAGGTGATTCCTGTCAGCTCAGAGCTGGAATATCACAGCCAGCTCTGATGGTTTCATGAGAGAGGCAGGCATTTAGCTTCACATTTTGGTATTTTATTATTTTCACCAGCTGTTATGTTAAATTGTTTCTCTGTCAGTCAGTGCACTGCAGGATGACCTGCTCTAGGTGAGGAAAGCTGTCTCACAACTGCTATCCCAGTTGCTTTAATTTCACACTCAGATAATGAACCAGAATTTCTTATGGGTAATTGCTAGTCTTCAGTTCTTATTGTTCAGTAGGGAAAAATAAGGACAAGTTTAATATAAGAAACATAAGTGAGTAAAATTTTAGCCCTGGGGACTCCACGCTTTGAAATGAACTTGCCTAAATGCCTTCTGCTATAGAAGTGAGGGGTTCTTACAAACAACATTGTGTTTTACCCCCTCACCTCACAGTGTTCCTTCTATAATCAGTGCACAACGAAGAGTCCTGCTGTTGAAAGTCCGTGGTGAAATGGCTCATTGCAGTGGCAGGGATATATAGATATGCTGAAACTGTGGGTCAGGCCTTCCAGTGGAAACCTAGAAATGCATGTGCCTTTGAAAATACTCTCTCTTCTTTTGGTTTTTAATGTGTTTTTCTCTTCTGGACATGACCTTCCCTCCCAGCCTGTAATGACCCATGTCCAGAGGTTTCAGTGGTTGGAACAATGACCTCTCTGTGTTTTCACTCTCTTGTCACACTGTCTGATGCTCTTCTGAGCAGAAATTGTATAAAGCTGCCTATGAGAAGCTCAAAGATAGGTACAGCGTTATTGTGGATGACCCCAGGAACCTCCTGGCCAAGTGGGGCTCCAGGCTGAGCAGTCAGGTACTGTGGCTGTCTCAGAGCTGTGTGCCACCTCCACACCAGCCCTGTCCCCCTGGGGCACCGCCGTGGGTTCCATCACCTCGTCGTCCTTCTGCCACCCAAAAAGAGCCGGCGCTTTTTGTGTGAGCTGCTCTGTGCTCTGTGTACTTCCATTGTTGTGCATCAACTCACAGCAGAACCTGAGCCCTCCTCAAGCCATTGGAGAGGTTTAAAAAATGCCTTTGTTTATCAAGTATTTATTGTTTCACGCCTCTCTTTTAATGGCCTTTACCAAGATTATCTTCCTTCTAGATAAGCAACAGTCCATATTTGCCCTTTGAGTGCCCTCACCGTCATCATCTCCCGCCAAAAATTCAGAATTCCTTTCCTTCCCTATGCAAATAAGGAAGGAAATACCTTTGTATATACATACTTATATTTTATATATGAATATTTATATATTTAATATCTGCTCCTGACATCCCAAGCTCTGCAGATGTGAGTTGTATGCACATGTCAGTGAATCCACACAGTCACTTGCCTACATCTCTCCACTCTCCAAGTGTCTGGGATCTAGAGCTGTGTTGTTGTTCCTGTTGTTCATGAGTCTCTCTTGTCCTTGGTTGCCATCCGCATGAACAGAAAAGCTATAAGTCCTTTGCCAAGATGCTCCTGCAACATGGATGTAATGAAATTCTGAGGCCAGATATGCTGACAGCTCTCTACAACACTTACCTGTGGAGCCAGGTAATATGAAGAACTGCTCCAGGAGACATTTAGCCACCAATTAGCTGCTTGGACTTGTAATCTTTCCTGCTTTCCTATGGATTTGGGGCTCCAAGGATTTGCTAATGTGCTTTATGCTGGCAATGATCAAAGAGTTTTGAGCACAGAACATCGGATTTACTCTCGCTTGGTCACTCAGCTCGGGCTTATCTTGTCTCCATTTTCTCCCTTCATTATAAATAATTGTGATATATTTCACATAAAAAGCAATTTTCCAGACATTTCTGATATTGTACTTTGTCTGCTCCCACTATTTCCTTAACCCAATTCTCATTCTGCCACCATTTCTTGAACTGCCCACCTTTCATGACACCAATTCCTTAATGAAGGAATTAGTGACAAAGCGATTTAAAGTAGGTTATGACATTTATCTCCCCCTCTGCCTGGAATGGTGGCAGAGAGAGAACAGTCATTTGTGCTCTGAAACCCCAGCTGCTGGCAGTGACCTTACTCTATTCAATAGTAAAAAAACTTCCTGATCGTGATAGAAATTATAAAACTGGAAGTTAATTATCATACATTATTAATAAATGGTATGTGAATTACGAAGTGGAAGTGCAGCAGTAGAGGACCATTCCCTGAGAGGAAGAAGGGTGTTATTCTTTACTCTTAGCACAAATGCTATTCTTCAGTAATATGTTACTGAAGGTCTTTACTAGACATTTTCATTCTTTTTATTATCCCATTCAAAACTCCTTGCAGGTAACTTTGGGTGTGTTTGAATGTAAAACAGAGGTGTCTGAGCTGCGTGTTCACTTCATGTTCTCATTCATTATTTGTTTCTGGGGTTTTACATTCTGTCTGTCACAGTCCTGTTTCAAAAGCATGGGGTTGCTTTCGGATGCAGTGAAAGTTCTGGTTTAAAAATGGGCTTTTAAAACGTTTCCAAACCTCTTCCAGCTGCCCTCAGGTTGCCTGCAGTGAATCCAAACTCTTGCTGAACGGCCTGTTCTCACTGAACTCTGGGAAAACAGGTTGAGAGTCCTCAGCAGGGCAAGAAAAGTGTTACTAAGGCAGAAATCCTGCTGCCAAAGCCTTTGGGATGTCCTGGCATTGTGATATGTTCAGTGGATGTTTTAGTCTTTGGTTGTGGAAGGTGTTTTACGTTTCTCCTTATTCTGATCATAAAATCATTGAGGTTGGAAAGGACTCCCACGATCATCAAGTCCAGTCCTGGACTGAATATGGTGAATATTTAAAAAGGAGATACTGTCCAATTAGGAAATTTAAAAGTCACTTATCTGACAAGACTGATTATTTAGCTCAGTCTTGCAGATAAATTAATAAACTTAATCAGGCAAATTAATTACTCGGGCAGCCTCTTAGGCACAGAAGGGGTTTGAGGAGCTCAGCTCATGGTGCATGTTCAGCTTTCCTGGGCTCTGTGGGAGGGTTTTGCCATGTGATGTTTGTATAAAATCGTGTCTCTCCAAGAGGTTCTGCCGTGCCCTGGGTGTTCATTTGCAGTCTCTCCCCATCACAGATCCAATACAAAAAGGACTACGAGAAGAAGAAAGACAAATATACCACAGTTTTGGACACCCCAGAGTACCTGAGGACCGCCAAAGTCAACAAACAGATCAGTGACGTGCGTGTGCTTTGAGCTCAGCCCCTCCTCCTTGCCGCCTCTGGAGTGGGATCATTCCCACAGGGAATGCTCAGCAGCCCATTACCCTCTCGGTTAATCTCCTCTCTGATCTGTGCCTTCAGATTATTTACAAACTGGAGTACAACAGAGCCAAGCCCAAGGGCTACACCACCATCCAGGACACGCCCATGCTGCTCCACGTGCGCAAGGTCAAGGACAGGATCAGCGATGTGAGTAGAGCAGCCCTGCCCGCGGGCAAACCCACCCAAGAACTCCTGACCTGTGTGCCAAAGGTCTTTAACTCAGATGGCACTCTCCGAAAAGATTACCTTCTTGTTAGAGCCGCTTTTATTTTCTTTCCCTGTTAAACTATGTTTTCGTTTCATACTGTCTCAAAAAACCACCCTTCCTTAGTAATACAAGCCACGAGCTGGGGCTGGTCTCTGACTCATGGATCTGGGGAATTTTTTCTAGGGTTTCTTTCTCCAGTGGCCTTTTTTGAGCCCTGAATAAATTATTTAATACTTTACTGTATTTATTAACTTCTTCTATGAATATTGTGACTATTGTGAGGTAAACATTGTGATCTGAAATAAACGTGTTTTGATTCTGGGGCAATGGAAGACTGAAAAGGAAGGAGAAAGCAAGATGGATTTTGGAGTCCTGCTCATAATTCCTCCTCCCACCTTAGGCTTTCTCCCTGGCCTTTGTATTGTTGTTCCTGAGTTATCCATAAAAAAAGGGATACCAACACTTCTGTAACCCAGTGTAGTTCTGTCAGAATAAGCAGCCTGAGTATGATCCAGATGCTCCATGGATTAGCTACATAATCAGTAAATCTGGGAGGGGAAAACAACCGTATTACCCAGATAGCAACGGAATAATTGGGAGACAGAGCTGTTGCCAGGTGAACTAAGGGACATTTTTTAAGTTCCAAATTGACATTGGGCTTCTATGAAGGAGTTTTCAGAAAGCATTGAATGCTCTCAGGAAACAAGTTCCTTGAAAAGCCTTTCTTGTAGCCGCAGGCCCAAGGGACAGGCAGAGTTCCTGTGTGTGGTGTGCAGGGATTTGGCTCAGCCTTGGCTGAGTCTGGGCTTCGTGGTGAGTTCAAACTGCCACCTTTGCTGTTTGAACAGAGCTGCTGGAGGCCCCTCCTTCAGGCAGGTGGTTGATGCCAGGTTGTACTGATATAATTTCTTTCCCATGGACTCTCAGAGTTGTTCAGGTTGGAAAATCCCTCTAAGATCAGCAAGCCCAACCTGTGACCAAACGTGCCCTTGTCACCCAGCCCAGAGCACCGAGTGCCACATCCAGTCCTTTCCTTCTCTTGACAGGAGCAATTTTGCTGTTACGTGTCTCACATTTGGATGCTTTCCTTGTTGCTGATGGCGTTATCCTTGTGACGTTTTGTGTGTTTGTGTTTCTGTAGCTGAAGTACAAAGAAATGTATGAGAGGAGCAAATCTCGCTGCAACGTCGTGGCAGACTCAGTTCACATCAAGACTCCAAGACACGCCTACAAGCTCAACAGCAACGTGAGTTCCCTTGAAGTCCTGCTTTCATTTCATTAGGGGGAGTGGTTTGGACTGGCAGGAGAGGCCAAGAGTTCCATTCTCAGTTCCACTGAATTTTCTGAGCTTGGATGTCACTTCTAATTCTTAGGCAGCTTGAATTAAATAGATTTTAATTTATTTTGTGCTAAATGCTCACTGTTGCAAGTTGTCCTTGTATGCCACGATCTCCTGTTCTCCTAATTGTCCTCTTTCCTGACAGACACCCCACTGTCCTGGGAATTCCCTGGGATGCTCTTCTTGTAGACAAAGGAAGCACTCCATGGGAAGCTCCCCCATGTTTTCTGTTATCGGTGGCCCCACGCTCATTTCAGTAGGAAGGGTCGGAAAGCTCCCACCTTCCTCATAGCCATGGCATCATTTCAGTCCTTCATAGTCCTTTTTCCACCCCTCAGTGGGAAAACTGGAGTAACTGGACCGTGCACGAGTCAGAGGAAAGCCCAAGTCTGATGTAGATGCACTTTGTTACACCTTCCCTGGTTTTTTGGGGCAGACCAAAGAGAATTTGCACCTCTGTGTCGTGTGTAAAGTGCACAACTCACAGGGTTTCCCTGCAAACAGCTGGATTACAAGAAGAAATACGAAGCAGCCAAGGCTCACTGGCACCTGATTGCTGACAGGCCAGACTTCGTGCAGGCAGCCAAGTCCTCCCTGCAGCAGAGCGATGTAAGGCACTCGGGGCACCCTGACTGTTCCCTCCCCACATCCCTCCTGTCCACAACATGCAGGGAAAAGAGATAGAAAGACCTGAGACTCTCTTCTTCTCTCTTTGGTTTGGATCCTGCAGTACGAATACAAACTGGACCGGGAATTCCTGAAGGGATGCAAAATCTCTGTCACAGATGACAAAAACACAGTGTTGGCCTTAAATAATGCCATTTTAGCCAGTGATGTAAGTACTGAACTCCCCTTTCCTCTCTGAGGGAGTAAAGCTCTTTATTTATTAGAATCCACTTGCTATAGAATTGCTTTATTAGGAATATTACTGGATTGATTGAAGCTTTGAACTGTTTGCTCTCAGTCTCACTCCATTTTTTGAATTGACTTGCTTATTTCATTAAGAAATCTACAAAATGTGAACAGACTTGGTCTTGTTGACGTCACACAATAGTCAACCTTCAAAGTTAACAATCCTCAAACACCCCAGACTTGCCACCCAGGTTATCTCTGCATTCCTGTTATTGAAAAGGAAATACCTGGAGAAAACAACAAAAGAAGCTGCAGCTATAAATTGTGCATAACACAAAGTATCTTTAATAATTACTAACAATATATTAAGATTCAATATGTCCATAAAATTCCAAACGAGAGCTCCTAGGAACGTATAGGCTAAAATGAGTTTATCTGGGAATATGTTAAAATATGGGATTTTCTGCAAAGTTTTGCACTAACAATCAAACACAGCTATAATAATTACTCTTTAGTCTGTCAGAAGACAAGAGAAACACAGCTTAAAACCAGATCTTTCCTTGCTGGTAGATAAAGTACAAAGAGAAGCACAACAAAGCCCGAGGGACGTACCATGTGGTGCCGGACACTCCCCAGATCCTCCTGGCGAAGAATGTCAGCTCTCTGGTCTCTGAGGTAAACCAGCAGCAGGTATTTGCTCCCTTTAATTTAATGTCATCCTTGAATTGTTGGGTTTTTACCTCCTCCTCCGCTGTGCTTGCAGAACAAGTACAAAGAGCACAGCAAGAAGCAGCTTCCCCACGGCTCCTTCACGACCCTGCCCGAGACCCGAGACACGGCTCACGTGAAGGAGGTGACCAGGAACGTGAGCGAGGTGAGCTCAGAGCCTGAGCCCTGCCGGGCTGAGCCCAGGCTGCCAGGCACGGCTGGGGGGCAGCTCTGAGCCCGAGGGGACTCCCCTCCCGCTGCCTGCGGCACTTGCCGGGGGCCACTCCAACTTTCGGGAGCATTTCCCTCCCTGTGACGTTCCAAAGTCGCACGTGGCCCTCTTTGCTCTTTAACAGACAAACTATAAGAAGAAGTTTGTGAAGGAGAAAGGCAAGTCTAATTACTCTGTCATGCTGGAGCCTCCTGAAGTGAAACACGCCATGGAAGTTGCCAAAAACCAGAGCATAGTAAGTTTGCCTTTTCTTTGCCCTAATGAAGTAGGTTGTTTAAGCAAATCCAATAAGAAACCAAGTTGATGTGTTTCTGGTTTTCCTCCCAGCCCCCCGGTTCAGGTGTAACCCTGAAAGACAAAGGTACCCATATTTACAAATAAAGCATTGCACTGAAATAAAGGACTTGTACTTAATCACATGGTAGGGTTTAAATCACACTTAATGGTTCAAATCACATCTAATTTTTTTTTTCAGCACTTTAAACACAGACAGAATTTCCCATGTTTATTTCTTTACTTGGAGACAACTTGCAAAAATAAATTCCCAAATCCATTCCTTGTGAAATTGTTTCAAAAATAAGCCATGCACTTTCTCAGCAACGCTGCTGTGTCCTTCACTGGTGTATTCCTCATGGATAAACCTCAGGAATTTCCTTTCTTCTGCCTGTTTTCCTGGATTAGGTTGAGTACAAGAAGGATGCCAAGTCAAAGCTCCACTACACACCCATAGCAGATCGGCCAGACATTAAGAAAGCGACTCAGGCTGCCAAGCTAATCAGTAACGTAAGTGCCCTTTCAGCCTTCTGTGTAATCCTTTAGCATCAGTTTTCCTACCAAAACCAGTGCCAGTAGAATGATAAAAGGGAATGCCATCACTCCTAAACTGCATCCTTGTGTTCTTTGTGTCAGATTGAGTACAAGAAGCGTGGAGCAGCTGGGGTGGGCGTGACCATGCTGGGCCGTCCCGACATCGAGCTGGCCAAGGAGGTGTCCAAACTCACCAGCCAGGTAAGGAGAAATGAAATACTTGGGGCAGCTTTGAAGCAGTGAGAGGAAGGAGGCAGAATATTAACTTACAGTGGCACTGATATGAGTGGAATTATTCTACATGAGGGGAAAAGGGAAAGGAAAAAATGAGGTAAAAATCAAATACCAGTGCACGGTATCTCTTTGTTAGGGAAGTTTTCCTACTGATGTACCAAATGTCATGAATGGAGGTGCAAAATCTTCTTGTAAAAGCTAAAGCTGAAGTGTTTGCCATGTTCTATTTTAGCTCTTGTGGGTCTTGGCTTTACAAGAATCAGCCTTTGGCCCAACTCGTACTCCCCACCCTTTGATCAGACACTCGATTTCTTGCAGCCACTTTTCCTTTGTGTCCTTTAGAGAACCTTGTGCCAGGACCTCAGAACTTGGTTCCTCTGCCCCTTTCTTGCTTTAATGCTGGAACTTTGCCCTTCTGATCTTGCTTTCTTGCTGCTGATTGTAGGCTGAGTATCTCAAACAACACATGAGGGGCCACGGAGCTGCATCCTATGACACACCCTGGATGAGAACCTTTAAGAAAGCCAATGAGCTGAGTAGCCATGTAAGATCACCTTAATTAAGTGAATTAATGCTCTTGTTCTGCACCTGTCTCTTGCTTGCACATCACCTTGCAATTCTGAATCACCATGAGCAGCTTGAAATGTCGTTATGCCTTTTAAAATGGTTTTGCAGCTTCCAGGCTTTTAATAGAAGTTTCTGATGAATGTGAAAACTCTTTTTTTTCCACCCAAAAAACCCTTTAAATTGAAGGGTTATTTTCTGATACTGAAAGAAAAATTAAAAAAGGAAACGTATGTGTGTGACAAACCTGAAGGATGTGCTGGAAGTTTTCAGTGAACAGTCACTAAACTTAAATTCAACCATTCAAACTTCTATTAAAACTTCAGTTAAACTTTATTGAAACCCTTCTGTTTGCATTGTGCTGGAATTTCATAGTGGAAAAACTGTGTGACAGAATCATCCCAGAGCCTGGGAGGGCTCTGGGGCCCATCATTTCATAGACTTTTTGCCATCTCTACACCTTTGGAAAATAAAAGAAGGAGCCTGGATTGCAGATGGTGAGGTGGCAGCAACAGGTCTGTGCCACCTCAGTGTTACACACGTATTTCCACGTGGAAAAAGGGGGTTTGGGTTTTTCCATGTCTGCTGCATGTGTGAGTGTCAGGGAACCCGGAGATCTCTGCAGCAGGACCAGGATCCGTGAACTGAACCACTGAACTCCAAGAGAAGCAGAAATCCCCCTTTCCCATGCTTTGCCCCAGGGCTCCCCAGTTCCCCGGGGGTGTGAAACATTCCTCGCTGAGATTGCTTTGGTTCGGAGAGAAAACGAGCTGCTGTAAAGGCAGGGAGGGAGCAAAGGGCAATTGGAATATCTCTTGGGTTGTCTCCTCACAACGCTGTTCTTTGGGAACCATTCTGTCCAGTTTGTGCATCCAGCTGGGGTTTTAGCTGGATTTTGTCTGTCTGCCGTGCTTGCTTTGAGGTTTGCATTTTTGGGGGGTTAAAACCCTCTCATTTCTGTACTTTCCACCTGGATCTGCTGGATTATTCTGGCTCACATCACCTGGCTGATGCTGCTGGCTTGGGAGTGTTCCTAAACCTCTTGTATAATCTAATTCCTGGGAATTAACTGTGTCCCTGTTCTGTTTGTGATCATCAGTGTCACTCATCTCTTGCTCAGCCAGAACAGTGTGTGTGTAACAACACAGAGACAAGTATTTGATGTGTTGACATCTTCAGTGTTCTTGTGTCTTCAAAGATCTTCTTTCTCCAAGAAATATCTAAAAACTTCTTTTAAACACTCTTATATATCCTCTTCTTATATCCTCTTATACTGTTATATAATATATGATGTGATACATATTTTATATATCTAATTGTTTTATCTTTTATTATACCTGTCTCTCTTTTTATCTCTTTGTGAAATACCTTTAATCAATGGCCAGTTCCCACCAGGTGAAAAATTCTCACGTCCAAGGTTCAGGATGTCACTGTGTTTTGGCACCGCAATTCTCTTGGCCCTTTGATTTTTACAGTGAGGAGCTGCAATTTTTCATTCAAGTGGTATTCTGTAAATACAGCTGTAGATTTTCCTTCCATGGCAGGTCACCTTTGAACAGTCTCTATTCCAGTGGGTGCCTTCAAGTTCCTGCATTCCTGGTGTTCTCCCAGCCAGCCCTGCTGAAGCAGAGCCTCTTTGTTCTGCCCCAAACAAGCGAGTCCTCCGGGGCAGTTGTGACCCCTGGCTGTTTTTGCTTAGGTGAAATACAAGGAGAACTTTGCCAAGGAGTTGGGTAAGAAGCCAAAGTATGACCTAAAGGAGGCCAAAATCTACAAGACCCTGAAGGACGCCCACAACATGGCCAGCGAGGTACGGTGGCGCGCGCTTTGCCTGGGGGAAGCTTCAGGTGCCTTTCCCAACCCCTCCCTGTTGTCACAACCCCCCCAGGTGGGATTCCTGACGTGCTCTGTCCCTGCTGGCTGCAGGTCAAGTACAAAGCTGACCTCAAGAAGCTGCACAAGCCCGTCACGGACATGTCGGAGTCGCTGCTCATGAACCACGTCCTGAGCACGAGCCAGCTCGCCAGTGCTGTAAGAGCCCTGCTGCCCCCCCTGCCCAGCTCCCGGGGCTCCCTCCCCCTGCTAACAACTGCTCCTGTCACAGCCACTCCCCTCGTGTTTCCGTGGCACACCACCTGGTAGTGATCTCCTCCTCTGCTGCCTGATTATTGGCTCCTCCTTAACCAGCAGCTTCACCACATTTGTGCTCTGGGAAGGGACATCTTTGAAATCCTCTGAGAATTTTGAGTGGATTGGTTCTTTGTCCCGTTTTAACTGATTGCATTTCACTAACAAATACCTTTTTTATTTTTTTTGTTGTTGTTTTTTTTCTTTGCTGATTAATATATTTAAATTCTGTAATTCTTCCTGGTTTTGGGTTTTTTTTTTTATTTCACCTTTAACATCACCCTCTTGTAAACCTACGTAATTATGCCTAACAAAATAATTGAGAATTTTACTAAGAAAAGGCAAAAACCCATTTTTGCCTGAAACAGCCTTTTCTTGTATCTGCTGTGTTTTCTCTTTCCCTTTTTTTTTTTTTAATGGTTTTGACAAAATCTTTGTTGCAATCCAAAAAAACAAATAACCCCCATCTTTAACTCCCAGGATGAGAAATCACTCCTAAACTTCTTGTTCTTTTGTTTTGCTTCCTGTATTTCTAATTTCCTTTTGATGTTCCATTGAAGAGTTGCTTTGATTGGACCTGAGGAGTAAATTTGCTGAGGTTTTTTTTTTTTGTTGAGATGCTTTTTGCCCCGTTCCCTTCAGTACCAGTACAAGAAGCAGTATGAGAAGAGTAAGGGTCACTACCATGTGGTGCCAGATAACCTTGAGCAGGTTCACCTCAGGGAGGCCTCAGAGCTGCAGAGCCACGTGAGTCTCTTGTGTGTCTGTCGTTATCCCTCCTCCATCCCCGAAACCCTCCCAGGGAGTTCTCCAGTCTCCAACAATCCCTCTCTGCTTTGCCAGCACTGCCCCAACAGGCCAGTGAGAAACATCTGCACGTTGGCCAGTTCAGAACACATGAAATGCACAGATAAAATACCTTCATTCCAGTCAACCTCTGCTGTACACGGAGCTTTGACACAGTAAAATACAATTATCAGGGCAATTTGCTCTGTAGAAAAAAGGACCTGGAAATCATGGAAAAACTGGCAGCTGAAGGAATCAGGGTTGTTGCTCACAGTGTAGTTTCAACTGCTTTAATTGTTCAGGTGAAGGGAGAGCTCTGCCATTCCTTTTCTGCATCCGTGGCTTTAACCAGACCCTAGTGCTGCTCTTAAATGTGGCTGACATCTTAAATGGTGAATTCTTCCAGAGGAATTCCTGCTCTGCTGTGGTCCCTAATCCTCTCTATTCCAAGTGTTTCTGGGCTGTAAAGCAAGAGGAAATGACTGGCAGAACACAAAGGGCCATGGTTATGGCACGGAATGGAATTCCAGGGTGGGTTGGGTTGGAGGGGCCTCAGAGCCCATCCAGTCCCAGCCCTGCCATGGGCAGGGACACCTCCCACCAGCCCAGGGTGCTCCAGTCTGGCCTGGGACACTGCCAGGGATGTCCAAGGCATGGAAGAGCAAAAAGGCCACACAGCAAAGGACTGTAAGGGCATCACTGTTAATCGGGTTGTTATCGATCAGGTTGAAGTGAAATTTGAAGCCACCGTTTGTGGCTCCAGTTTGGGATCAGGCTCAGCCACAGTGTCACCTCAGCCAACAGGCTGAACACTGGGGCTCTGAGGGCTGCATGACGGAACTCGTAGCAGGAATATCTTCATCTTTGTGGGCATTTCCCTTCCTGGCACCAAAGCTAACGTTTTATTGTCAATAATATGGATTTCAGGAAGGGAACCAGTGTTAAACGGTCATTTTTTGCCACAGAACTGGTGACAAGAAGCGGATATTAGTCAGTGAATTTGGGTCTTGGATTATGCAGGAGGGTGACTTTTTGTCTTTTCTTCTCAGGTGAAGTACAGAGAGAAGTATGAGAAGGAAAAAGGAAAACCCATGTTGGACTTTGAAACTCCAACATACCTCACAGCAAAGGAGTCCCAGCTCATGCAGAGCGAGGTACAGTCAAAATCAATACTCAGAGGCTAAAAAAAAAAAAAAACTCCAAAACTTGTTTTTTATAGTTAAACTTCAACAGGGATGTGACAGACAATTCTGCTTAGACCCTGTGCATGCAGAGACACTGAACAGTTACAGTTTTATCAGATTTCTTTACCCTGGTTTTGAAGTGCTACTCTGAAGATTCCTGAAGCTTTCCTGTGGCACAATAAATCGGTTCTTAGCTGTTATTTCTTAGCAAGAAGCTCTCAGTAAACAAAACTTAAACAAGTCTTTGAGTAAGAAATGAAATGCATCTCAAACTGTGCAGCACAAGCCCGGTGTGTGTTGGTTCCCACAGCCCAGGGAAGGTTATTTCTTCCCTCAGAGCTGGCTTTGGGGAAGCCCCTCATCCCCCATCCCTCATATTTTCTCTGCACAGACAAATAAGCAGAATCTGGTCATATTTCCATTGGAAGCAATGAGCTTTTCATAACCTGTAGTGAAAATAGGTGTCCCTAAATTGTGGCATTAATACCAATCCCTGCTCCATCCTCCCAGTAATTCTTCACCTCATCAAACATGCTGGAGTAAATATTTGCTATCTTGCTTTTTTTCCCTTCTTGCTCTCATCAGAAAGAATATAAGAAGGACTTTGAGGAGTCCATGAAGGGCAGGAACCTGACTGGCCTGGAGGTCACACCATCCCTGTTACATGTCAAATATGCAACCAAAATAGCCAGTGAGGTACCAGCAACTCTGTGCTCATTCCCTCTGCCCACTCCAGTAATCCCACTGGGATTCCCAGCACCACTTCTTCTCCTCCTCACTCTTTCCCAACCATCCACACTGAGCATGTTTCCATATATTTTGTGCTGTGAGGTAATTTGTCATGGACATTGTCCTTTAACCATATTCTTGCCCCTTTCTGACTTCCCTCTTCCTAATGGTCCATGTGTGTGTGCCTTGGAACTTGATCTTCAACAATAATCCCTGTATCCTGCTGCATTAGTTCTTCTATAACCCTCTACAATATTGCTTCTTGTTTTCCATATTTCTTTTTTCTTTTGGAGCTTTTGGAATTGTTTTTACTCTAAGATCTTACTATTATTTTTTGTAACAAAGTGCTGGAGTGCAGAGATCCTTTAGCCTGGCCTTGCAGGTGTTTTCTTTCTCCCTCTCCTGCAGAAAGAATACAGGAAGGATCTGGAGGAAGGTGTCAAGGGGAAAGGCCTGACAGCCTTGGAGGAGACTCCAGACATGCTGAGAGCCAAGAATGCAACTCAAATCCTCAATGAGGTATGTCAGAGCTGTTTGGGAAATTCCTGGATGGATGTAACATCCTCCAGCTGCCTTGGAAAGGGACAACTTCCACTGGATCAGCTCCAAGCCCCGGCCAACCTGCCCTTGGACACTTCAGGGATGGGGCAGCCACAGCTTCTCTGCCCAGCCTGTGCCAGTATCTTACCACCCTCACAGCCAGCAATTCCTTCCCAATATCCCATCTAAATCTACCTTCCCACCAAGGGAGGAATGAACTTTGTCATTCCCCAGAAATTGCTGAGTAGAGAGGGAAAAAGAGCGTGGGTGGGTGACTAAGGATGAAATGGGAGCCTGGACTTTCAAGGGAGCTCTTTCCAGGCTTTGCAGTGACTGCCAGGAATCCAGGTGGGAACAGGTGCTGGGATCAATGGTCAGGTCAGTCCAGGGCCTCCTTTTGGACATTGGCCATTGGCTGAATCCGCCGAGGGACTAAACCAAGGTTTGAGTCCTGGGGTGCGCCTTCAGTGGCTGCCTTTAATTGTGGGCTGGAATTGGTGCTGTCCCTGTTCTGTGGTGTGCTCAGGAACCTGAAGGTGCTGAAGGTATTCCATTCCTACTGCCATGATCTCCTCCCTGTCTTCATCTGCAGAAAGAGTACAAGAAAGCCTTGGAGTTAGAAATCCGAGGAAAAGGCCTGACAGAGCTGGCTCTGGAGACGCCGGATTTCGTGCGGGCGAGGAACGCCACGGACATCGCCAGCCAGGTGAGTGGGACCCTGATCCCCCCTGCTGGACCCCCCTGCTGACCCCAAACAGTGCCTTGTGCTGACAGCCAGGGCAGGTCGTTGTGCAGAGATGGCCGAGGCACCTAAACGTGAGCTTTGCCCGACAGATCAAATACAAACAATTGGCAGAAATGGAGAAAGCCAACTACACCAGTGTTGTTGATACTCCAGAGATTATTCATGCCCAGCAGGTCAAGAACCTTTCCAGCCAGGTATCTTGAGTGAAGCAACTTAATCACTGTTCCTTGGCCAGGACGTACTAATTTGGGCACCTGAATAACCGCCTCTGACCCCCTTCAGGACACACCAGGAAGCAAATCTCTCTAGGGCTGTGATGTGGCACCTCACTCGGAAATTCCATTCCAATAATCAAATTAATTTCCTTTAATGCCGTGTAATACTTTGCAATACCAAAGCTAATTCTTTTCTGAGTAGATTTAGCTTAATGTTGCACTCCTTAATAACCTAATATTTGGATTATTCACACAGAGGCATAATCTCAGTTTGCAGCAGGCAGAGGAGAGTACTCACATCTCCATACAGATGGGCATTGTACAGCAATAATGCCAACTTCTCTGTCACTGCTTCTGTGGTTTCTGTTTTAATGTATTTGGGGTTTTCCATCAGAAAAAATACAAGGAAGAGGCAGAGAAGAGCATGCCCTACTATGTGCCTGTGGCAGACACCCCAGAAATGCAGCGAGTCCGGGAGAATCAGAAGAACTTCAGCATGGTAAGCACAGGGCTACAGAAACACAGGGCTGTGTCTCAGCTTCGGGCAGAACTCTGCCAGTCAACACCTGGCCTTTTATCTGAACCCCTTCCACAGCTGCAGTATCAGTCAGACCTGCAGAGCAGCAAAGGCAAAGTGACAGTTGTCCAGGACACCCCCGAGATGCTGCGGGTCAAAGAGAACCAGAAGAACTTCAGCTCGGTAGGTCACTCCGCGGGCACCCCAAATGCGGCTCCTGTGGGGTTACAGAGCTGCTCGTGCTGCTCCTCTTCCAGGTCCAGTGCAGTTAGACACAGTGGCTTTACCTCCTGTGCTTTGGGGAGTGCCCTGGCTGCCCTCTCTGATACAGTCAAGCAGTCCCTCCTGTAATTAATGAGTATAATTCATACCCGTTTTCCTCTGCCCTGTTACCCTGTTGTGAGCGCGTTCCTGTCCTGTGGCCCCCGTGCACTGTCTGCCTCATTTGTTTCCCATTTCCTGTTGCCGTAAAGTGCCTCAAGTCTCTTGCAGAATTTTGCCTCCAGCACCGTTATTTAAGTAAATAACAGAGTGGAGAACACTTGTACAAAACAAATTAGAGCAAGGAATAGTCTCCAATCCCCAAATCAGCCTACAGATAGCAGGATCGTAGGATTATGGAATGGGTTGGGTTGGAAGGGACCTTCAAGCCCATCTTGCCCTGCCATGGGCAGGGACACCTTCCACTAGCCCAAGGTGCTCAGGTATTCTATGGAAATATATGTGATTTATTATACAAATGATATTTTACTAAAAATGCATCAAATAGAAATGATCAGCCCCTCTTTTCCCCACAAATGGTGCTCAGACCTGAGCGAGGCCACAGGCACTGAGTGGAGCTGATCCTTTCAGCCTCACTGTTGTGTCCAAATTGCCTCTCTGGGAGCAGGAATGTTGTGTTTTGGATGCTTAACCTTGTTGTCTTCATTCTAAATGTGAAGATTTTGTATAAAGAAGAGATTGGAACTGGAACCACAATTGAAAAGACCCCAGAGATGCAGAGAGTTAAACAAACCCAGGATAATATCAGCTCGGTACAAAAGAATTGATTTTTACTCCTCTACCACTGCTAATTCCACTTGAAATAATATTTCTTTTTCTACTTTTATTTCTTCTCATGTTGCTAACAGTGGTTTGGCAATAACCCGCCCTCTTGGGGTGACCTTCTTTGAGTTTTTGCCTCTTCTAGTTACTTTAACAGTCATCTTTCTAATGATTAACACTCAGTTTCTTACTTACAATCCATTTCTAAACCATGAGAGCTCCTGCCAGCATTTTAATCTCATCCCAAATACGGTTTGGACAGAATCAAAGAACCACTTAGGTTGGAAGGCACCTGTTGAGATCATCTATTCCAACCCTGTTGCTTGAGCAGGATCAGCTGGAGGTTGCTTAGGGTGAGTTGGGTTTTGACAGTCCCAAAGGATGAAGATCCCACAGCCTCTCCAGGCAGCTTGTTCCAGTATCTGCCCATCTCACAGGAAAAAGGCGTTTTACTGTGGTCAGACCGAATTTCCTGGTGGTGTTTTGGGGATGTTTGTTTTGTTTCATTTTTCACTTTGTGCCCATTCCCTCCTGTCCTGTCACTGAGGGGGCTCCCAAAGAGCAGCTCCCTCTGCCCCGTTCCTTCTCCCTGGGCATTTATGCACATTGCTGAGTTTCTGCAGGCTGAAGAGTCCCAGCTCTCTAAACTCTGATCCTGTCTCCTGCCCATCTCTTTTGCTTCTCCAGCCAGCCCGTGTCTTGCACTGGGGAGCCCAGAGCTGGGCACACAACTCCAGTTACAGCCTCACCATCGCTGAGTGGAGGGGCAGGATCACCTGCTGGGAGTGCCCTCCTTAATCATAAATCCCTGGAGTCATGGAATGCTTTGGGTTGGAAGGACCTTGGCCTTTGCCATCAGAGTCCCCAGGGTCCTTCTCTGCAAAGCTGCTTCCCAGCCAGTTATTCCCAGTGTGTTCCCAGCATGGGCTTATTCTTCCCAGTTCCAGGACTTGGTATTTCCCCCCGTGGAACTTCCTGAGCTGCCTCTCAACCCCTTTCTCCAGCCTGTCCTGTCCCTCTGGATGCAGCACAGCCCTTGGGTGGGCCAGCCAACCCCCTCCCAGTTTGTCACCCTCTGTCCCAGATCCAGGTCCCTCTTAGGGTGACCCAGTTTTGGCCCTGGGGTCCCCCAGTGGTCACTGGTGTCCATCTGCTCCTGGTGCCACTGCTCAGGACCCTCTGGGTGCAGTTTCTGTGTGTGTTGTCACCGTGTGCTTGTCTGGAGCTGTCAGGGCCAGCAAGTGTCCCCAGCCTCACTGAAGCTTTGTCAAGCTTTGATAGTTTATCAGATTCTAGCACTCCGAAATCAGGATAATTGTACATATTCCTTCTCTTCCAAAGCTCCTAAATGCATTGTGTGCTTTTTTGGAATGCTGGTGTTGTTTCAGCCTAAAACACTAACGTGTTTCTGCAGAATAACGTGGCCAGGGTGTCCTTGTGCAGAGCTGCCCACGCAGGAATGCAGGGCACTGCAGTGTGTGAGGGGATTCTGGCACAGCCCAAACCCTCCCTCCACTGGCAGAAAGGCCAAATGGGATCAGGTTCCAGCTGGTTTTATGAGACCCTTTCAGTGTCGTTCCCAGGGACTCAGGAGCTGAAGTTGCCTTGTACTGGATTTCCTGGCAAGGTGATGGGAATCCTTTACCAGCAGCTCCTGCTTGGGCTGAGGCCCATGAGATCCTTTAAAACCCTCCCACTCCACGAGCTCAGGATAACGCTCTTTGTGCATCCGCAGTGAATCCATCCAGTGCTTCCATGTCAATGCTGTCCCTGTTTCCTGCCTGTCCTTTGCAGGTCAAGTACAAGGAGAGCATTGGGAAGGGCACGCCCATTCCCGACCTGCCGGAGGTGAAGCGCGTCAAGGAGACCCAGAAGCACATCAGCTCGGTAGGGCCCTGTCTGTGTCCCCCTGCCCTGCCCAGCCCAGCCCCTGGCTGGAAAGAGTCTCCCAAATCCCTGTGTTGAGCAGCAGGGAGTTGAAATCCCCGAATTCTGCACTAACTGCCACAATCCATCGCTTCCCGTGCTCATTCTGTGACCTTTCCTGAACGGAACTAGAAACAAAAATGGCCCAGGTTATTGTTGTAACTAATCTGGGAAAATGCAGCAGGTAGGAATGTGGGAAAAACCCAATTGGAGCCTCTTTGTGGCCACAAAATCTGTGACAGCTTTAAGGGAAAACAAACCCTTCCCACGCTGGGTAGAATGTGGATTTTAGCAACCACTACGCTGTTTCACAGCTCACTTTTGCACAGTTGAGTTGTTTGTTCACGTGATTGTTCATTTTTTTCCAACATTTTGCATTATTTCATTTTCCCTTGCTGGGTTTGCTTTATTTTTGTATTTTTGCATTGTTTCAATGATATCAAGCAGTGAGAGTTGGTGGGGTTTGTTTTGGTTATCTTGTTTTGGTGCAAGTGCTTTGCTACTTACAAGAGCCATGAATGCATTTGCCAGGTATTTCTACAAGGCTGGGGTTTAAACCAACCCAGGTTTCTTCTATGCAACTCCTTCCATGAAAAAAGACAATTGTTTGGAATTCAGACAATTACAGTTGAAATCAAAGCTAATAACATGAGTGGCAACACTCAGTTGTTCTCCTTGCTAGAGATCTAACAATAGATATGGTAAAAATAAAATAGTGCTGTGGCAAACAAACGGGCACAGAACTCAAGTTGAGTAAAGCCCAGAATTATTATTTCTAGATTAAACATGTCTGCAAAAGGGTTAATACCATGAAAGAGACTCAGAAACGTTGAGTGCCTGAAAAGTAATATTTGTTGTATTTCCTAAATTAAGACGGAAAGCAAACCTCAGGTCAGTGGAATGTTTAAGCTTGAAGTGTGGGTGAGGTGCTGAGCACAGCGAAGCCAAAGGGCCCTGCTGAGCTGGTGGTTGTGCAGACAGTGAGGGACGGAAACTGGGCACTGCTCACAGGGACCCCAGGGAAGTTCTGTCTCCCACTGCTCTGCAGCTCTTGTGCAGTTGGGATGGGATCTCTGCAGCTCCCTGACAGGAGGGAACGGCCTCAGGCTGGGCCAGGGCAGGGGCAGGGGGGACAGCAGGAGGAATTTCCCCCTGGAAAGGGTGGCGAGGCCTTGGAAGGGGCTGCCCAGGGGGGTTTGGAGTGCCCAGCCCTGGAGGTGCCCAAGGCAGGAGTGGCCGTGGCACTGAGTGCTCTGGGCTGG
>JAWWEU010000163.1:1346710-1359974 GCA_035583155.1 Acropternis orthonyx
GCCACAGCTTCTCTGCCCAACCTGTGCCAGGGCCTGCCCACCCTCCCAGACACCAATCCCTTCCCAATATCCCATCTGTCTGAACCCCCCTTGAGCCTCAGTCTGATCAGTGTAACAGAGTTTTACACCAGTGTTTATTTTCAGGGCTATATTAATCCCTGTTTACCCAGGATGTGTGAGAATTCCTCTCTCCTGGCTCTGCTGTTGGTTTTATTCTCTCTCTCCCTCTGCCCCTGCTGCCCCCCAGGTGATGTACAAGGAGGAGCCGGGCACGGGCACCCCCATCCCTGTGACCCCCGAGATGCAGCGGGTGAAGCACACCCAGGAGCACATTAGCTCGGTATTTTTGAATTTGAAAAGCAAAAAAAAAAAAAAAACAAACCCTTTTAATCTCTTTTAAAATATTTTTTAACACACAAAGCAATATCCTTGTTTTCCTGTAATCAACTTACCCAAGAAGTAATAACCTTGGTCCCGTTGAGAAGTCTTTTTCCCCCCCCTTCATAATTATTTACTTACCTGGTTTTAGTTCCTTTCTTTTAATGGTATTTTAATATTTGAATTCCACCTTTATGAGTGTGAGTACCTTTTTTTTTTTTAACTCTTAAAAAGCCCACCCTGTTTTCCTTCCCTGAGCCCCAACAATCCTTCCCTTTTGCTCTGTGGGGTGGGTTTTTCCCTGATTTTTCCTTCCTTTCTCCATGGGAACTCTGGGAACTGCACTGGCTGGGTGTGGGCACTGAGTTCCACTGGTGTGTTTGCCCTCCTGTGCTGTGTCGGGGCAGTGTCTGGGGGCAGGGCAGGGGCTCAGCCCGCTGTGCTTGGAGCAGCACCCAGTGCCTGGTTTCTGCCGCAGGCCGTGTGTGGGAGGCCCCCCGAGCAGCCCCTCCTGCTGTGGGTGCTGTGCCAGGAGCTGCTGGGCACGGGGCTGTGCCCCTGGGGGTGCCCCCGGGGCTGGGGGGCCCTGGGCCTGCACCCCCTGCCCCTGCTCGGCCTCCCTGGCCCCTGTAACCAACTCTTATTCCCTGTGATCCACTTGTAACAACATCCTTTCTTCCCGTTTTCCAGCGTTACTGCCCCGCCGCTTCTTCACTGATGGAGTTATTGAGGAGTTATTTACAAATAATTTACATGATCTGCAATACCTGTAACCTCTTTGCTCCCTGTTGCACCTTCCTTTTTCCTTTGTATGTGTTTTTTATCCACCGCTCTGTGTCCTGCTTTCCTCCTGGCAGAGGGAGGGGCTCCTTCCCAGCTGGATGCAGAGGGTGGGCTGGAGGCTCCCCTTCCCTGGGAAAGGATGGATTTAATCGGTTTTTGAGTGGTGATGATGTTTTTTGGCTGCTCTTTGTTGTCCAGGTGTTGTACAAGGAGAATGTGGGGATGGGGACCCCCACCCCCGTCACCCCCGAGATGGAGAGGGTCAAACGCAACCAGGAGATCTGTAGCTCGGTACTTCCAGCAGAGAATCTGCCCTTAACTCTCTCTAAAAGCACTTCTTAACACTGTGAAGGAGGGGATTTATTCCACAATAACACTGACCCAGCTCAGAGCAGGGGCACTTCTTACTCGCGGCTTACTCTGGTTTAAACTTTGACTTTTGTTCCGGTTTATCTTGGTTTTTAAGAGTGGCTTTAATGTCCAATTCTAATCGTAAAAACACTTTAAGCTCCCCTCATTTTCTCTGCAGTGCTGACATTTATCTTAAGGTAATTAATGTAAATATTGGTAACATTCCCAGCCCCTCCATGTGGTGTTTAGTGCTCACTGATGCAGTACTTACATGACTTATTATGAGGAGTTAAAACCAGGCTGCAAAACTACTAAAACAGTGCCAGGGACCTGCTTTAAAAATACCCGGGCTGTGAGAAACTAAATCCAAGGGGAAAAAAACTGTGCAGGGAGAGCTGGTTCTGTCCTTACTGTCGCTTTCTTTGGCTCTTTCTCTCCCCCCACAGGTGTTGTACAAAGAGAACATAGGGAAAGCCACCCCCACCCCCGTGACCCCCGAGATGGAGAGAGTCAAACGCAATCAAGAGATCATTAGCTCGGTACTGCCCCAGGAAAACACTTGCTGAACCCCCAGTGAGGTGTTTAACACCACTAGAGCACCCAGCAGCCTCTGCTTATTAACTGCAGAAAGGAGCCAGACACAAACCCAAAGGCTTCTCCTTAACACTGTCTGAAGCAGGATTTTACTTAGAAAAAAAAAAAAAACAAATCCCTTTTCGGATGGATTTTGTTTTTCTGGTTGTTTTTTTTTTTTTTTTTAACCCTTTCTCACTCCATGTGTGTTCCCACACAGCGGATTCCACACGGGGCCCATTCCTGCAGCCCAGATTAATGGCAAAGCTCCAGCTCCTCTAACCCTGTCTCTGAACGTTCTGCTTTGTTTTCCTGTGGCTTTTTCCCCCCCTCTTTAATGACTTTGGGATGCTTCCTTGTATCCTGCAGGTTTTGTACAAGGAAAACGTGGGCAAAGTGACCCCGACCCCCATCACGCCCGAGATGGAGCGAGTCAAGCGCAACCAGGAGATCATCAGCTCGGTACCTCAACTCAGCTGTTTGTTTGCCTCTGTGCTTCTCTCTGTAGACTTAACAGCCTAACTCCTGCCTCAAAGCCGAGTTTACCTTACAAAATAGATGTATTTGTTTCTGCAAATTAACTGCTCCTTCTAAAACAGAATTAATGGCGCAAGCCCACAATTTTATTAGGGCTCTTTTACAACTCAGTTTGTGTGTTGTTTGTGGGTTCTATCCAGACAAGCTCAAAGATCTCTTGGTGGGGATCAGGAATCCTGGAATGCTGGGGTTGGAAGGGACCTTAAAGCCCATCTCCTTCCACCAGACAGGGTTGCTCTGGGGTATTCAGGTTTATATTTATTATTTCAATTTTCATTGGCTTTCCAGGGGCATTTGACTTCAGGGAAAAACACCCACCCCTGACACTTGAATTTGGGACAGTGTGGCAACAGAACTGCCACCTCCCTCCCAAAAAAGGTCAGAGAGCTAAAGAACCAGATCAAACGTTTCCTGAACAGTTCTCTAAGGCCAGGCCCAGCCTCCCTTCAGCATCACAGCCCCTGAGTAGAGCCTGGCTCTGGCAACCCCAGCTTTTCTCCCCAGTCTGTGTTTCTCACCCCTCGTGGCAGCACTTAAATGTTTGACTTTTTGGCCATTTGATAACCGAGTAACCAGCTGTGTTCAGCCCCTTTCCTCGAGGGGTTTTTAAGACCCTGGATGCATGTTCTGTATCCCACAGGTGTTGTACAAAGAGAACGTGGGGCAGGCGACCCCCACGCCCGTCACCCCCGAGATGGAGAGAGTCAAACGCAATCAAGAACAGATTAGCTCGGTATTTCCCCCAGGAAACACTTCCCAGAGATCCCAGTGAAGTGCTTAACATGAAAGGATGTGATAGAGAACTTCTTAATAACCTGGTTTTATTTAACCCTCTAATTTCTCCTTTAGCAAGTCACCTCTTCCAAAGATTTTTTTGTTGTGTAACTTGTTAATACTCTTCTTCCTGACTCTCTTCCCTCTCCTAACGGATGGTGTTGACTGTAAACCCAGTAAGGTGCCAGTTTGTGGGTTCCACCCTGGTGACAGTTCCTTTGTGGTCTGTAGGTTGCCTACAGGGAAGGCTTAGGGAAGGCCACGCCCAGCCCGGTCACTCCGGAGATGGAGCGAGTCAAGCGCAACCAGGAACAAATCAGCTCGGTACTGCGGGACCTGCCAAGGCTGTGCAGCCAAAATAACCATCCTGAGCCCAATCCACTCTAATTCAGCCTCACTGTCCCAGTTTTCCTCATTTTTGCCTATTTTCCTTTGGGCTTTTTTTCACCTTTTGCCAATAACTTTTCAGCCGCTTTGTTTCCCCAGATCTTTTCTATCCTGCAGTGCTGGGTTTGCTTAAATAACCCCACTCCCGCAAGAGCTGGGATTCTTCCTGGAATTCTGAGCTGTGTCCACGTGTTTGTGCTCTGCAGGTGTTGTACAAGGAGCACATGGCAAAGGGGACTCCCACACCTCTGACTCCAGAGATGGAAAGAGCCAAGCGGAACCAGGAGAACATCAGCTCGGTAGGTCCTGCTCAGCCACGCCAGAAAACACACCAGAGTCACATCTTATCCCTGGAATCCTCACTCAGAGGTGATGAAGTAACCCCGTGGAATTTTTTAGCATGTTCCTTGTGATTAACTGGAGTTCGGGCAATTTTTAAACAGTTAAACTTCAAATAATACGTTGCCTTCGAGTCTCCTCTGGTTTTACTGCTCCTGTACTTTGTGACACAGAAACCCTGACATTCTGCATCAAAACCCACATAAAAACCTGGGCCTGGCCTCCCTCAGGCCCTTCTTTGCTTCCCTGGAGCTCCAGAGGTAAAACCTGACAGGGTTCTGTGCTCCCTCTCCCCCTCCAGGTTCTGTACTCCGACAGTTTCCGCAAGCAGGTCCAAGGAAAAGCCGCGTACGTCCTGGATACGCCGGAGATGCGGCGCGTGAGGGAGAGCCAGAAACACATCTCCACAGTAAGGGCAGCTCCAGGGGGTCTGGCCTTGGGAAGGGAGCTGAATGGAACCGTAAGGCTGCTTGGCAGCTCAGGGACAACAGCCAGGTTTGCTGAGCCAAATCTTTAATGCTAAAGCAAGGCTGGGATTGGGTCCTTGGGGATTGGGAAAGCCCAAGCCTGCTGGAAGTGCACCCCAGGGGGCACAGGAGCCACAGCCAGTCCGTTTGAACTCACAGGTGAAATACCACGAGGACTTTGAGAAGAGCAAAGGGAGTTTCACCCCCGTGGTCACCGACCCCATCACGGAGCGCGTGAAGAAGAACATGCAGGACTTCAGTGACATCAGCTACAGGGGCATCCAGAGGAGGGTGGTGGAGATGGAGCGCAAGCGCGTGGACCAGGACCAGGAGAATCTCACAGGTAGGGCTTTAGAAAGACCCTGGCACTTCCCAGGTAAGCAGGACCTCACTTTGTAATGACCTGACCACTTCATTTCCACCACACGAGCAGCCCTGGATGAGTGGTTTAACTTCCAACTCAGCCACGCCAGTTCTAACTCCTCGTTACCTGGGGGTGATGTTTTTCTCCGAGTCCTTTTTGAAAGTGTCCTGTCACAGCAGCTGCAACTCACCTGTGCTCTGCCTGGCCCCAGCCTGACACTGGAACACTAGATTTGTATTTACTTTATATTTTTAACTTCATCTCTATGCATATTAAAGACCCTGACGTAGATGAAATGTAAAAAAGCCTCATCTGTGCTGTAGAATTGAGAAATACAAATTTCTGGAATTAATGTGCTTTTCATGGAATCCCACACTGGTTTGGGCTGGAGGGACCTCAAAGCTCATCTTGTTCTTCCCCCTGCCATGGCTGGGGCCACTTTGCACTATCCCAGGTTGCTATTCCTGCTCCCCCGGCCAGGCTGGTGTTGCTCCAGCTCCGGTTTCTCCCACAGGGCTCCGTGTCTGGCGCACCAACCCGGGCTCCGTCTTCGACTACGACCCGGCCGAGGACAACATCCAGTCCCGGAGCCTGCACATGATCTCAGGTGTGTCCCACGGGCTCTGCCAGCAGGGCAGAATCGGGTTCATGCTCCTGCAGCTCTGTGGGCTGTGAGGGCAGGGGTGACAGGGGAGAGAGGAGAATGGGGCTCTAGCTGCTCCTCACCAGCAGAACTCTTTTTATAAAATACATTATTAGTCTTCCTGTCACCTAATGACCCAGCAGAGGCCTGAAGAGGATTGTTTCTATGATACAGCATCTGCTTCCTTTGGAGATAGAACGAACAATACTGTTCTCAGTTACTTTTTGGGTTTTTTAGCTCCTTGGCTGCTCAGTGAGAGGAAAAATACCTGAATGGCAGAAAACAGTCTCGGGGTGGGCTCAGAGCTGTCAGAAGGAAGGGAAGTGGGGGATAATTAGAATAAACACTTTGGAAGTAGCCAGGACTGAGGATAAAAATACTGACTGTTGAAGAGCAGAACTTCAGCGTGGTGTCCGTGGAACACTTAAAAATCCCTGGGGCCACCATGGAGGAACCAGAGAAGTACACTGGGATTAATTCACACAGGGGTTTTTCCCCACAACCTTTTGGGGGGGGTGGTGAGCGTGTCCCCCCTGTGCCCCCAGTCCAGGCGCAGCGGCGCAGCCGGGAGCATTCCCGCTCGGCCAGCGCCCTGAGCATCAGCGGCGCCGGGGATGAGAAGTCGGAGCCGTCGGAGGGCACCGACCAGCGCCTGTCCTACTACAGCAACGGGGGCTTCTTCACCACCACGGCCACAGGTAGGGGCACCCCGGCGGGGGCAAACCCAGCCCCTGTCCGTCCCTGAGCGGTAACCACAGCAGCTCTGTACAAACCATGAAGTCTTTTCCTTTGCAGTGGGCTACAAGCAGGTGAAAACCATCGAGCTGCCCCAACAACGCTCGTCCTCAGTGGCCACCCAGCAAACCACGGTGTCCTCTGTGCCCTCCCACCCCTCCACGGCTGGGGTGAGTACCTGAGCCTGGCACTGGGACAGGGCACCGGGAGGGGGTTGGGCTGCCTCCCCACAGTGCACAGCCCTGGAGGGCTCACAGCCACCATCCAGGGTGCTTCAGATTCTGCTAATCCAGGATTTTAAGTCAGTAATGTTCCTACCCCCTGGGCTGAAGGTGTAACACTCACAGAAGGTGCTCAGGACCCAGGGGAGGGGCTGGGACAGGTTATTTCACACCTCAGCACGGTGTTATTTGCTTCATCTAGTGAACACCCCCTACCAGCCAGAAGGAAATAAATCACTGCACAGTGTGCCTAAGACAGAGTAAAGCCATGTTAACAGCAGCAAAACTAAGTTAACAGCAGGAGTTGCAACACTGACCTGAGGGAATTCAGAGAGGAATGTGAATGCAGATATAAAAGAGCAGCACCCCAGCCCTGAGCCCAGCTCACCCCTCCCTGCTGTGCCCCATGCCCAGCTGTAACAGGTGTCCCCCCCCCCGTGCCCTGTCCCCACAGAAGACGTACCGGGCCATGTACGACTACACGGCGGCGGACGCGGACGAGGTGTCCTTCAAGGACGGCGACACCATCGTGAACGTGCAGGCCATCGACGAGGGCTGGATGTACGGCACGGTGCAGAGGACCGGCCACACCGGCATGCTGCCCGCCAACTACGTGGAGGCCCTGTGAGCAGCCCCTGCCCAGGGCAGCGGGGCAACATACTCCTGAAAGGGTATCTCAAAACACCTTGGAAAAAGCACCTGTAAAAAACTACTTTGCATTTCTTCCAATGCCAAAAAAACCCCAGCTGTTTTCAGACACTGCCTGGAATTTCCAACATTTCAACATCACACACCATAATGTGACACTGTGCTACAACTGCAGTCCAGTATCCCCAAAATCTGATACTGGCCCTAAAGACTCAGACTCCTAAGCATTACTTTATTCATTCTCTAAAAACTATTTCCTGGGCTACGTGTTTAAATCTATTCACTTCCTTTCCCATATAAGCAACATTTAACCTTAGTATTTTCAAACCAATTTATCTGGGGAGGGAAACACAAGCCCCCTCCTCCTGCTTGCTGAGGTCTCATGAACGTGCTCTTGGTGCGACTGTTCTGGGGTCAAAAGCTGTTCTTTCTTGTAAATTAGTGACTGAATAAAGCTGATGGTTCTGCAGTATGACGGCTGTGTTCCCTTGTGCTGGAAACAGGAATGGATCTCACAAACTTTCCTGAGGAAAGAGAAGGACCCAGGGGAGAGGGGAGGGAAGGAACGGAACAGGATGTTAACACCTATTTCACATGGTAGGAACAGCCCTTACCTGTACAGGTCATGGGATGCAAGAGCTCAGCACAGCTAAGGAGGCACATTCAGGACCAAAATTACCTTTTCCAGGAAAGCACAAAAACCTACAGCCAACTTCCCATTGTAACACCGGGCCCCCTCTTTGTCCTGCTCCTTTTCTCCATGAGACACACAACCAGAACACTCAGAGTCCTGCTGACAAGATCCCACCACGTCCCTGAGCACCTGCTCCTACCTCAGAGCAGCACTATGGCCTCCCAAGGGCTCTCCCAGCCTTGGGAATCCAGAGGGGCAGCGGAACAGGCAAAACCCCAGAACTGCCAAACCACAAGGACATAAACAAGTTTGGGAACTATTTTCTCTTTTATTTGCCCACGTGTAAGTCCTAAAACCACCAGCAGCAGTTCCTTCCAATAAACATCCACTTTGATAGCTACAGTACAATATATACAGATCAGAATTCCAGAGGCAAACCCGGGAACTCTCGCTGAAGGTTTCCGAGAAGCAGCAATGCATTCCATGCAATTATAACTCCAATCATAAATTATTAACCAACATCTGCTGTCAGTCTGTACACAATATACAAGAAGCTCTTGTCAAATCCCTTCATTTTTCCCCCAAGGAAAAGCCTTCTCCCCCACAAGAGCTGCTGCCACCAAAGGACACGGGGCAAAGCCCGGGAGGCTTTGCGGAGTCTTTGCCTGTACACGCAACGTTCTGTTACCACTGCTCAGTGTGAGTCGTACAAAAATACGTGGAAAAATAGATCCAGTACAAATCCCGGGTTCCTGCCATAAGGAATTAAGCCCAGCTTACCTCACATGTGCCAAAAGAGCCGCCCTGGCAGAGTCCCAGCAGCTCCCGGGCCAGCAGGTGGGCAGAGCTCCACAGAGTCTGCAGCACTAAGAACACTTTGGGGTTGAAAAAATAATTTAACTACTCTGCTGGTTTGGTTTCACAGTCTTTGCTATTGCACAACTTTTGTCAAGTTTTCTTTCAGTGCCTGAAAGAAACATGCATAGCAATACAAGACAGATACCTCTGACAGGGAGGAAACAGTCCCACAAATTAGGGAGGGGGGAGGGAACCAACAACAACAAAAGAGTAAGGGGAAAAAATCCAAAACTGTGACAATAAACTCATGGAGGTGTTAAAAAAAAAAAAAAAAAACAGCTGGGGGGAAAAACCCTGTTGTAACAAAATCCTCCTTACTGAGCCCCAAGAAGCAGCTACAGGGAGCTGTCGTGGGGCGGCGACTTCCAGCGGGACTGCAGGTTTTTCAGGATGCAGGTGGACATGCCAGCAAGTTTTTCCTGCATCTGGAAGAGCTGGTCTCCAGAATAGCTGTGGAGATCCTGGGAGCTGAGCTGGGCAGCAAGAGCATCAATCTGGCTCAGGAGATCTGCTGGGGGCTGGTCACCCGTGTTCAGCACGACCGGCTCAGCCAAGGCTGAAAGGAAGGGAAAGAGCAGAATTCCAGCTTCCTTTGTACAAAACAACACCTTCCAGCAGCCTACACAGTGTTTGTTCCACACAAGGAGCGCTCCTGACAAAGTCAGCCCTCACAACTCCACCCTCCCCTTCCTTCTGGTGAGTTTTGTTTGATCGCGATTGTGCAACAGCTCCGAGGGCAGAAATGAAAGGATTTGATGCCAGTCAGACAATGCCGGTGTCCTTCGAGCTGTGTTGGCCCAAATCCCACACTTAACTCCCACATTTAAACTGGACAGCTGAAGAGAAGTTACTCTTTTGTTCTGCTTCCAGCCTCTTGTGGCAAGAACAAACACGGATTCCTCTGTCTGAGCTCCCAGGCCAAACTCCAGAAGGGCACAGGAGACTCCAAATAAGAATCTACACCCCCAAATCCCAGCTGGGTGTCCAGGGATTCATCCCACTCCTGTCCCACCCCCTCAGGGAGAGGCACCACTTCATTATCTCCACTCGTGGTGTTTGTCCCTGTGCACCCCCAGCAGGTGCTAAACATGGAACAGCTCGGGAGAGACACACCTGGCTGAGGTTCAGAACGGGAACTACTTGAGCCCTGCCTGCCCCATTCTTTGCCTCTTTAGGGAAAACCAGCATTTTTCCCCTCAAAATATGTGAGTTTTAAAGTCACTGCTACAGGGCTGCATAAAGCAGCATCCAGTGTGTTAATATTGGCTACTAACACAGCCAAAATAAGAACAAAAGGACCAAGTGTTCCCCTCAGAGAATTAAGACAGCAGAAGCCTCCACATCTGTATCAAAAAGCCACCAAGAGGTACCTGTTGCAAGTTTCTCTTCATCTCCACAAAGTGGTTTATCCTCCACGTCACTTACAGGCTTTCCAGCATCTTCAAGCACAATTTCCTCCAACACCCGAGACTTTACCTGAGCATTTTTTTGGGAGAGAACAAGACAAACAACTTTAGGATAACAAAACTAAAGTTAGGATACGTGGTGGGACATGTTCTAGCCTCCTAATAAATGCAATCACCACTCCTGTTAGTAACAGTGTAACCTAGCCAACCGTGGGTTCCCATGCGCTGACACAGGCAGGGATCAGGCTTTAGTTTTTTAACGGAAGAAAAAACCAACTCATTTCCCATGTCAGATGTTGCCAGTTCATTAGGCCAATACTGGCTTCCTGGGTACCAAAATTCAGCTTTACCTGTTGCTCGTGGTATCCTTTGAGAGCTCTTTTAACATTGGAGACTTTGGGAGAGCGGATGGGAAGGGTTTTGATCTCCAGGGCTGTCAGAGTACTCAGGTCCCCCACTGTCTTGATGTTCTTCGCTCGGATGAGCTGCCCCAAACCTCTGGCACTGCAGCAGGGGAGGAAGAGGGTTTATTGTCAGAGAATCATGGAAGATCCTGAGCTGGAAGGGACCTACCAGGATCAGAGTCCAACCCCTGGCCCTGCACAGACACCCCAACAATCCCCCCTGTCCCTGTCCCACTGTCCAAACCCCCCCTGGAGCTCTGGCAGCCTCGGGGCCGTGCCCCCTGCCCTGGGGAGCCTGCTCAGTGCCCACCACCCTCGGGGGAGAAACCTCTTTCTAATATCCAACCTAACCCTCCCTGACACAGCCGAGAACTCAGGCTGGCATGGTGGAGCAGGAAGAAATCTTACAGGAATGGTGACTCACATGCACAGAGGTGAAAAGCAGGTGACTGTCTCTGCAGCAGCACACACAGAAGTGCACTTTATCCTGTGTCCATCAGGGAATGGTTAAAGCCCATTTGTGTGCAGTGTGAGGGGAAGGAAAAGGAGCCCAGTACACTAAAAGGCCATGCTGAGCAACTCCTGCTGCACCTCTGTAGTTTGTCTTGACTTATTTATCAAAATTCAGACCAAAAACCAAATTTAGAAGTGCCCAACCTTTGTATATTTGAAATGCAGATTTACTCTTTTGTTCAAAATCCCGCTTTGCCTTCAAGGCACAGAAAACTCCAACTGCTGTCACAGTCTGCCCTGGGACACGGCCTGGAGAGAACTCCCTGTCCCTGGGTGCAAGCTTTGCAGTCTTCAAAAAGTACTTGAAGAATTCCAAACTAGTCAAGTCTCTCTCCTATCAAAACCAACATCCCCCCCTTCAAAAACATTTGGCTGAAGATGTCCAAGCTCTCACAGCATGTGGGTCTGTAGGTTCAGGTTCAGTAAGAATTCGGTTTCTATTGAAATGCCCTCTTTAAAGGAAAAAGCCACTTACCAGATGTTTGATGTGATCTGAGGTAAAATGACATCAACAGGAGCTTTGCAGCCAGCCAGGGCAGGGTACACATACTCCACAGGGCATGGCAGAGACTCCTTGGCCATTTCTGCAATCTGGAGTAACACAGAAAAAGTGTTAAATTAACTACCACACAGCCAAATACAGGGAAAAAATAGAAGAGAAACATGAACCAAAGCACTTCTTACTAAGCACTTCTTTGAGCTCTTAAATTTAAGAGCACGAGATCCTGGGGACAGAAATCCTTTGGTTGGAGTGGTAATGTGCTGGATAGAAAAAGAGGAAAAAATATCTCTCAGGATTGTAGGAATTCAGTAAATAGAAGGAATTCAGTTAATAGTAGGAATGCAGTTAACTCTCAGACTACCTCCTGATACCTCAGGGTGCATTTGTGTTCAGTCTGAAGCAGCTACAGCTACTTCTTACACTGACCCTCTCTCTCACAACTGTTCACAACCACCGCCCCACGCTCCCCATGGCAGACAACACGGGCACTGGGACACAGAACTGTACAGAGTTTACCTTAACCTGAATGCTGGAGAGGATTTTCAGGCTCCGGGAGGAGGGTGAGGAGTGGGCTCTGACCACAGCACTCCTCCTGTCGATGTCATCTGCCAGCCCCTCCTGGTAAATGGGGTCTGCAAAGGACACCCGGCGGATCTGGCACAGGGAGAAGGAGCTTTAGTGTCAACTCCAACCATCGGGGCCTGGCAACAGCTTTCAGCTTGCAGTGAAGCCACTGAGGTTCCTGAATGCCACAGGGAATGTTCCCCCCCTCCAAGGACAGGCTGTGGGTTCCTCCCTGCCAAAGGAAACTCTGCGTGCAGGGTGAGACCCTGAGGATGCTGCCCCTGCTTTTGCAGCGCTCCAGGCTCTGCCTCAAAACTGAAACCCCTCACCTAAGCCCCCGTAAGTCTGTCAAGTGCTGGCACATTCCCAAAGGAGACCTCAGTTTCACAACGAAAGCCAGCAGTTCAGCATGTCACACTGCAGAGCCGTCACCCGTCCCCATCACAAACCAAGGGCCACTCAAGTCCCACGGCCATACCTTGTTAGCAGGTGACAGGGAGTCATCCTCAGGATGGTTTCTTTTTGCCCCTCTCTTCAAGATGCTGGTGGAAGGGGAAGCTGAGGGAGACCACGTGCAGCGTGCCTGGATGCTGGTGGGGCTCTCACTCACCAGCGCCAAAGAATCACCTTCTGCCTTCAGAGGTGACACCACGCTGGTATTTTCCAAGGCCATGTTTTCAGACATTGTAATTTCAGTTTCCAGTAATTCCTCCTTCATCTCTTTCTCTGGAATAGCACAAGTTTCTCCTACAGTAGTCTCAGCTTCTCCTTCATAATCCTGACTGCCTTGCAGCTCATTAATCTCTTTTTCCTCAGGTTTGCTATCAACAGGCAGTTCCTCAGGCATCTCTTCCAGCTGTCCATTCTGACTTACTTCTTCCTTGTCAGGGGCTGCTGGCCTTTCCCTGTCTGGAGCTGCTGGCCTTTCCCTGTCAGGGGCTGCTGGCCTTTCCCTGTCTGGAGCTGCTGGCCTTTCCCTGTCTGGAGCTGCTGGCCTTTCCCTGTCAGGGGCTGCTGGCCTTTCCCTGTCTGGAGCTGCTGGCCTTTCCCTGTCTGGAGCTGCTGGCCTTTCCCTGTCAGGGGCTGCTGGCCTTTCCCTGTCTGGAGCTGCTGGCCTTTCCCTGTCTGGAGCTGCTGGCCTTTCCCTGTCAGGGGCTGCTGGCCTTTCCCTGTCTGGAGCTGC
>JAWWEU010000163.1:1396121-1406665 GCA_035583155.1 Acropternis orthonyx
TCTCCAGCTCTCCTGGAGCCCCTTTAGGCACTGGGAGGGGCTCTCAGGTGTCCCTGGAGCCTTCCCTTCTCCAGGGGCCCAGACTCAAAACATCCAGGATTTTTCCACATGTGTAACAGCACAAAAGTAGCATAAAGGTAAATACATAAGTTGCAGAAGAGGGAAGCTGAGTTGTTCACTGCACAGTTCCTGCCATCTGTCTCTGCGTTTATGCTTGGGAAGGAAGGACACTTCAGATAACCAATATCTGTCACTTTGCCTATAAAATGATACAACATTTACCTTTAAAAATTCCTTTAGTTCAGCATAGGTTCTGGTATTGCTCTTGCTATTCTGTTGCAAAAAAACCCCCAAACAATACACCCAGTGTTCTCATTTTTTTCCTGTTCGCTCAGGTTTCAATGGATTTTAAAAGCCCCCCCCTGTCTCTAAGAGAAAATGGTTTTGTAAGTATTTTCTGATGGAAATAAAATGTGTATTTGACAGTTGTATCTCTGCATGAAGGTTTGTTCTAGGACTGCTACATCACTGCTTCTCCTGATCTCACCTTCTTCCACCCTTTAATGCTTGGGACATTCCTCATTCCCACCTTCTTTTTTTGTAGGGAGAGTCCCATTCCAAAGTTTCTGCATTAGAGATCCTGTTAGAACTTTCCTCTCCTGCCTCTCTTGCTCATCTCTTTCTGGAGGTTTTTTAGGGGAATTTCCTATTTCCTGGGGACTCCGTGGATTCGGTTCCAGCACTTCACAGGTGGTTTGGATGGGACTTTCCCTGGGATTTCTTGTGCTTTCCTGGTTATTTTTTCCCTTCTTTCAGATTGAAAACTGTTGTCTTAGACCATTTTCCAGTAAAAAACAGGCATCCTTCTTATGAGCTTCCAGCTGTTGGCACGTGCATCCTCCTGCTTTCCTGCACTCAATCCCTTGAGTGAGGGAATGTTTTTCCAGTTTGATGGGCATTTCCCTGTTGCTTAACAGCCATTTGAAACTGGACAAAGTAGCAACACAAATACTTTCTTTTTGATTGTGTTTAGGAAATAGCCAGCATCACCAAGAGAATTGCCAAGATTATCTAATCTAGACCTTTTCCATGCCTGAATTTCATGGTTCCCGTTCAAGTTTTATGTAATCATAAGTAAAAGGGAGGGATTGTTTCAGTGGGTCTCTTTGGGTAGTTTTTATTTTCTGCAGAATGTTGCAGCCATAGAAACAAAACAGAACAAAGGAGACTTTCTCTCTTCTTGGGCTTTATCCAGTTGTAGTTTCCCTGTCCTTGGGAGCTTCAGCCCTGAAGTACTTGCATTCTGACATGGTTCTTTTATCACCTTCCTTGATGCTGCCTTTGATTGTCCAATCTCCCTGAGCTTGGAAGAATCTCATTTTGATATTTATTTTCACTCTTTACACATTCTCTTGGAGGAACTGCTGAGAAAACACAGCCTAAGCATTTGTGGGTTCAAGGGCCTTAGTTCTATGTGGAAGAACACGAAGACAACTTGCTTTTATTATTCATCAAAATATTAGCCTGTGGATATTTGCAGTTGGATAATGAGTGAGCAGTAATCCACATTTTCTTAGATTTTTGTCCTGTCCAGCCATTAAAATAGTCCAATAATTAGGCCTAAGTGAATGAATTTTTTTTGTAAATTATGTGGTATATGCTCTCCTCTGGAGATTCTAGGAAGATTTAATTCTGAAATTTAATAAGTCCCTCAAAATATTTGACTCACCACATCTCTTGCCTGCATAATTGGAGGGAAATGTCAAAATACTTTGGATTTTGATTGGTCACATGCCTTGAAAACTGCTGTGGCAAAATGCTCCATCCAGCTGCAGAGGGTTTGTTTCTGATTTTGAGGACTCCTTTGAGCTGTTTGGTGTGTCTCAGTTATGGCCTAAGGAAGGGGAAAACCAGTGTGTGCCTCTTTTCTCTGCAGAGTATGGTAACCCCTGATCCACCTGGGACAGAGGAGGAGGAGGACATACAAAGACTGAAGGAAGAACTGGAGACATGGAAGGCAAGTTCTGTAAAACACAGGGAATTGTGGAAATCAGCTCAAAGATGAAGGCCTTTAGTCCATCCCTCTGAAACCAAATCAACCCTCCCCCAGTTATAACATGCTTAACGTGTTCTCTGTTTTTCTTTCAATGCTTGTGTTGATCTCAGTGGTAACTGCTCTTGTAAGCTTAGTGTTTATCCAGAGTGTTAAAAACAAATAAACATAAAGGGTTTACTCAGGGTTTGGTTTGTTCCCATAAAAGAACAAAGGAAAAAAGTAAAATGTTTTTTTCTTTTTGCTACCCAGGAAAGAGTTGTAGAAGCTGAAAATGCAAAAACTGACCTTCGTCTCTCCAGTTTAAATGCTGATGAAGAGTGTGCTAGAGCACAGGAGGAGCTGATGAAGCTGAAGGACTTGAAAGAGAAACAGCATAAAGACAGTATTTTCTATAGGAACACCCTTGAGGTATGGGGAAGGCTGTGAGAATCTGGGGGGGCTGTGAAGGAGGTGTTGATTAGAGAAAATAGGAGTAATACTGCCTTTTCAGTTTAAATGGCTTTACCAGCTTGTGGAATGTACAGTTAGAATGTTCTACCCAGTTTTTCCCAACATCAGTTTTTCACTGACTGATTAAAAACCAGCACAATAAAATAAATCTCTTTTGTGTAGGTTAAAACTGACAAAGCCAGCCTTCCTCTTCCAGGATTCTCCACTCTGAGTTTCAGTTCTGTGGGATGGGGATAAAAACGAATGGGTTGATTCCACTGCTTTGTCAACTCCCTGTTTCCCACGAGGTTACAGCACCCAAGGGATCAGCATTTCTTAAGTGCCAGTGAGCTGGGCAAGAGCCAGGACCTGTGGAGGGAGGGGTTTTCTTTCTAGAACTAATTGGTTTTAGAACTCATTGGTTCATTCCCTCAGTATTCCATGTGCAGTCATTGGTGCAGTAAGAAAAGGTTCAACAGACTGACAAGGAGGTGGTTTTGGTGAGCTTTGGTTTGGCCTGTAAATCACTGATGAGAAATTCAGTACGACAAGCTGTTAAAATATAATTAACAGGTGAAGTACGTTCAGGTCACCATGACATTTTGTGAAAGTTGGGTTTGGTACTTTAATCATAAATGTTTGGATTTTACAGCCAGAAAAGGCCATTATCATAATCTGGTTTTTGTTTTACCTTGATGGGAACTGGTCTGAATGTCAGAAAACATCCAGATTTTGCTGAAATATGTTTTCGTTTTTATTGACGTTTAATTTTGCATTTCCTACATTTTGGGCTGTAGGAACAACTCTGTCTGCTGTACAAAGAAAACAGTGAGCTAGAGAAAGAGATTGAAAAGCTCAAAGAAGACCTTGCAGAACACAGTTCACTACAGGCACAGCATAATCAGGTAAAGCCTGAAATATTTCTGAACTTGTCTTTCAGAAGGGCAAATTTTTATTTTCACAGAACCGTAGAATGGCTTGGATTACAAGTGACCTTGAGACTCATCTCGTTCCAAGCCCAGGGACAAGAGGCTGGAGGAAAGAGAATAAGTCATTATATGACGGAAATGTATAAATACATTTGCCATTATATGGCAAATACAGCATTTATTTTAGCCTTTATTGACCTTGACTTGATTCTAGTCTGTCTCTCATATTACATAAATACATCTCATATTACATAAATTACGTCTCTCATAAATAACTCAGTTTGCAGCCAGATAAATATTTGTGATCATAAGTATATTTAACCTCAGGATCCAAAGTGTCTTGTGGTGAAGCTGCTGCAGCCTCTGGGGTGTTTAGAAATTGGAATTTCTCGTGTGGAAATTTCACCTTTAAAAGCCTGTTTTCATTCCACATTGGAGGAAATAAAATTATTTTGGGGGAATTCACAGGAAAATAAAAATTGTGATCATTTGTTAACAATATAACACTATTAGGTTTAGTCTTCTAAATTGCATTTCTAAGTTTAGGGGATGGCAATTAAATCCAGCCTCCTAAATTCCCTGTGGAGTCACTGGACAGGACAAGGCTCTTCTGGAAGGAGAGTCACTGTGACCAGGGGCCTACTCCCAGTGTCAGAATTATCTTTAGGAAAAGTGTCTTTCTTTGCCTTGGCAAGAGAGGGAATGGAAAGAAGCAGCCTCAGAAGATGCTGGGTTTGGAGATAAGTGCCAGGAATGCTTTAATTACTCTGGCTATTTTATCTTGACACAAACAGTATTTTTCTTCTACACAGGGTTTGATTTTGAAATAATTACATAAAGGGAAAAATAAATCTGAAACTCCCTCGAGTCTATCAAAGCAGCCTTTCCTAACCAGCGTTTTCAGGAACAATTTATTTCATCCTAGTTGTAAAATATTTCAATATTCTTGTCTGTAAGATGGCAACACAAAAGGCAAGTTTCATAGAATTGTGAAATCCCAGACTGGTTTGGGCTGGAAGGGACCTCAAAGCCCATCCCCTTCCAACACCCTTCCACTAGCCCAGGTGTTCCACTGCTGCAGAGCAGTGATGCAACTGGGCAAAAATAAATGGCAGCACAAGGACTCTGATACTCACATTTTGCCTATTTTAGATACCCAAAGCATTCTGCTTCTGCAGGTGCAAATCCCTGTGCGCTACAATGGAATTTGTACAGTGTAAAGTCAAATTTAAGTTCAGAGTTAATAAAAGGAGGGAAAAGGGAAAAACCCACCCAAGTGACAGAAATCCCAGGAATAGGCAGCACAGCAAATCAGTTTAGTTTGAACACTTATACCTATTTAACCAACCACGACTTCAATTGTGACTGTTAAACCTTAAAAAAACCCCAAAATATGTGTAGCATTTCAAGGAAGAATTACCATTCTTCTTCTGTTGTGCAATAAGGTACAGCAGTTATTCTTTCCCCTCTCTCAATTCTAACATTTTAGATCAAAAAGAAGGTAGCAGAAATGAAAGTGAAGTTCAGTCATATGGAAGGCAAGAAGGAGGATTGCTCAGACATGGACACTCACTGTGTTTTTTCTGCGACTGCGAAGATCCCCTTCAGACTGAATCAGAACCAGGCACTGCTGACTTTTGATGATGAAGAAGGTATGATGCATATTTTAAGTAGAAAATGAATGTTTCTGGTGTATTTCACCTGGTAGTGATGTGGTTTTCATCCAAGGACAATTTGAATAAAATGCGAGAAGTCCAGTATTAATGTCTTTTACAATAAGAGCATCTTTTGACAACATAAAAGTTTTACTATTCTATACCACTCACTATATATTTATAATATTATTTATAGTTGTTATATTTATTATTTTTATATTATTTCTTGTTTGATATTATTAATATGTCACAATATTTTGCCTGTTATTATAATATTTTGCCTATAGCCAGGGAGATTTTGCAGAAATACACATGCCTGAAGACATGGATGGTGGGATGTGGTGCCTAATGGTTATTTATTTCTGCTTCATCGATGCACAAGGACATTTTGCTTAAAAGAGTGGGGAATAGTTTTGGTTTTCCAGTGATTAAACAGGGCTTTTCATATCTGATTTTCCTTAGTTGCCCAGAGACTGACAAAAAAGGGGAAGCACTCTGTGAGCCTGGACAACAGAACAGTGGATGTGAAAGCAGTGCCTGCTGCACTTGAAATGGGAATCACATTTGAGGTAAACAAGTGAAATAGCAAACTACAACAATAGGAGTTCTTAAAAAGCTTTTTTTTTTTTTTTAAGTGTTTCCAGTCACAAAAAATGCACCAAGAATGTATCTTTTTAGCTCCATGCCACTATTTCTGGAAGGAAGATCTGCGTTTCAGACATACCTGAACTCCACATTCCTGAAGATTGGATAAGAGACAAACTAGAGCTGAACTTCTACAAAACTGAGCAGGGAGGAGGAGGAGAAGTAGAAAATGTGACCTATAACAGGCAGTCTAGGACTGCTGTGATTACCTTCCTCAGACCTGGAGGTAGAGTATGGAATATTCTGTTACCCATATTTCGGCCAAATTGCCCATTCTGGGCTACTTTCTCTGTTAATGTAGCAAATTCTTCCCAGGGAGAGTTAAGTAGATCCCTCAAAGATGTGGGTTCACCCACACTCCTGTAAATAAAGCACTGTTTCATCACAGCCCTTTTGATGAAACATAGCCTGATCAGAGTTCATGGGCTTTATTTCTTTCATAACTTTGTCAAAACCCTGTTTTCTCCTTTGCACTGCTAGGCACTCATATTGCAAAGAGAAAATGAGGAGAATGTGTTTGATTTTAGCTCTTGGGTCATGACAATGAAGTTAGACAGGCACTCACATTGCCCAACTGGATGAAATTCTGTGAAGATCAGTGGAGCCACGTCCACTTAGAGCAGCTGCTTTAGATTTATTTCAGAAGCTTTTGTGGGCATTTAATGATTTTGCTTTTTTTTTTTTGGAAGTGCTGAATAAACTTTTTGCAAGAATGCACATGAAGAACCTACAAGTGTGAGCTGGACTTGATGAGCCTGGTGGGTCCCTTCCAGCTCAGCATATGCTGTGATTTTATGATACAGTAGTTTCTACATCAACAAAAGAAAGATGAGTCTGTTCTTTGATGTGCTTATAAAACAGTTTAAATTATATTACTCTTACTGTTTTTTCTCATTCTCCATTTCAGCAAGCAACAACTTTATGGGATGTGTTAAATACCCGTTCTTTGCCCATGGAAGGTCCTACAGAGTTTCTGTTTCCCCAAGTGTCGACCTATGCTTGAAAAATTTACAGGTAAAAGAATTTAGTCCAGGCACATAGAACACATCGGTGGGAGATAGGAGATGTGGGCAGGAGCTTTTGTATGATGGACTTTGTGAAACTTAATAGCAAGTGTGAGTCTGCAATAGGCTGATAATCTCATGTTTTGCAGAGGACAAGCTGTAATTTATTGATAAAGGGTGTGCATGTCTTTCCTTGATTAAATTGTATCAGAGCTCACCATAATGCCTGTGCTGGACAGCAGGGAGTGAGGTGTTTGGGAAGGAGGTTAATCACAGACACAGTGTTTCCCAAGTCACAAAGCTCTGTCACACTGATCCCTAATGAGGCCTTGTTGACAGTCTCGGCAAATGAGACATTTGCTCATTCATTCATTTCATTCATTCACTCAGCCCAAACACTGAGTCCTCTCCCTGCACCACAGAGCTTATCATCATATTCTCATAGAGTGCTCATCCTGTTCTCACTGAAATTGTCTGTTGCTTTATGAACAGATGGTAATCAAGTCAGTATTGTGTATATAATTGTGTATATAATCAGCCCTTTGTAATTAAAGCATGGACTGAAGTGTGTGTGCAGGAGACACAGCAGCTTTGCAGGTGTGGGGCATGTCTTGGCAGGGGTTTTTATGGAGTGGTGTTCTCTGGAGTCATCACTGATCCCCAAATCCAGCACGTGGGTGCCTGTTAAGGAGTGTAGGACACACGATTTAAGGAGTCTGGAGGCACTGAACTCAGTAGAATCATGGAATCCTGGAATATCCTGAGGGGGAAGGGACCCCCAAGGATCATCAGTCCAACCCCTGGCCCTGCACAGACACCCCAACAATCCCCCCTGTCCCTGTCCCGCTGCCCAAACCCCCCTGGAGCTCTGGCAGCCTCGGGGCCGTGCCCCCTGCCCTGGGGAGCCTGCTCAGTGCCCACCACCCTCTGGGGGAAGGGCCTTTCCCTGAGATCCCACCTGAGCCTGCCCTGGCACAGCTCCAGCCCTTCCCTGGGGCTGTCCCTGCTCTGTGTGAGCAGGGATCAGTGCTGCCCTTCCATTTGCCCTCAGGAAGCTCCAGACCAGGGTGAGTTTCCCCTCAGCCTCCTCTTCTCCAACAAACCCAAGCCCCCTGAAACCCTTTGTAGTAGTGTATGATAGAGTTCAGAATTCCTGCCATTTCCAATGACAGGGCCATACCCCACTACCCAAAGTCTTAACCTAACCAAAGATCCCAGCCATCCCTGCTCAAGGCATTTAATTCCCATATGTGCCAGTTCCTGATGTATAATCCCAGTGTGTTTTCCTTTCCTCCACAGCCATACTATGGGGTTTCTAAGAAGACCATTCTGCTGAAAGGAATCCAGGAGATGGAAGAGGATGAAGAAAGTATCCAGGACATGATTGAAATTCACTTCCAAAAGCCGAGTAACGGCGGTGGGGAAATAGAGAAAATCAAATACGTCTCAAAAGGAGCAACATGTGTTTACTTTGAGGAGGATACTCAGAGTGCCACCTAGGAGAGCAGAGTGAACTCCTCACCTTCTGAGCTTGAGCTGCACCAGAGGCATAGGAACTTATGCTGAGATTGTGCTTTAATGTCATGAAATTTGTCCTTGTAAAAGAGGAATTACCTGCCTTTCTGATTTGTGCAATGGCACAATGGCTGCATGGAGATGCAGCACAACCCACTGCTTGGAGTTGCAGATTAAAGACGCAGAAGAAGCCTTTATTAGCACTTGAAACATAATCAGAACTTGAAGCACAAATCTGAGATTTTCTGCAAACTTGTACATTTTATATCTTGCAAAATTTAGATAGTTCACGTACTCCAAAGATGAATAAATGCATTCTTACATTTTGGATATGAAAGCCCTATGTAATCCCGCTGCAAAGCCTGGAAGAGGCACAGACCTGCTTTGTTGAAGTGCCAGCGCTTTCAGAAGGTGGCTCTGACACAACTCCAGTCCTGCTGAGGCTGCTGAGTGCCACCAGAACTCAAATACCTGAAAGAAATCCTGTAATTTCATAAAATTAATGATGGCATTAAAATGGAAAAAGGGAAAAGGAGAATGCAAAACCATCGGAGTTTTACTCAAGGAATTGCACGTAATAAATGCCATGGCAGGAATGCTGCCTTTAGCTACTGAGCCTCTGCTAATTCATAGCCTGCCTTACTGTTTGTGTATAATATTTGTATCTCCAATTAAATTTTTCCAAATTTTTTGTTCATGTTTTTTCTTACTTTAAACTATTCCAGTCAAGGATTGAGCTGGTGCTTTATCTGAACCAGAGTGGTTTTGTAACAACCCTGAGGAAACAGCCTGAGGCATCTGATGACTCCCAGGCTCTGGAGGCTGTGTAGAGAGGCAGCATGGAAATGCAGACTCAGAGAAGGATTTGTTTTCCAAGAAAAAATGCTTTTCTTTTCTGCTGTCCTCCTTGGAAAAGAAATCCTCCTCTGACTTGGCGTTTTCATATCTTTTGTTAAAGTGGCTTTGCCACAAAAATCTTAACTTCAAAGAAAGAGGAGTCTGACATTGAAAAAAAACTGATTTTCAGCATATTTGACATGTTGGTGTGCAAGAAAGGGACAGTGCACTGAGCACTCCAAATATAGTTCAGGGATTATTATCCCAGGGAAATTTAGATGGCAAGAGATAAGAGTTGAATAAGGGAAACGAAAAGGCTGCAAGAACCAGTTTATTTTGAATTTACTGTTGAGATACATGTGACTGCAGCACCTCTTGCTGTTTAGTGCATGCAAAGGCAAGGATTGGTTACCTGACTGACCATTGTGAAGTAATAATAATAATAAAAAAGAAGAGCAGTACTGAAGTATCAGTGGAGCTTGTGTACTTCTGCACACTTAAAAATTTGGTAAGATCAGAAAGGGGGAAAAACCTGAGGAAGGTAAAATATGAATTTTAACTGCACTTCATTGTTAAATACTGAGGGCTAAATCCTTAAAAAAGGGAAAAGTTTAACATTTTCATAAGGTCACTGTTGAGAGTAGTGAGAAGCTGCAGGTTTTAAGTAGGTAAAATCAAGATTATAAATTAAGTAACATTTTAAGATGGGTGTTTGTAAATGTCTCAGTTCTCTCTCTGCTCAATTATAGTTTGTGATGATTATCCTGCTAAACTTCAAAGGAGCAGTGGTGCCACCTAAAGACTGGAGACTGGTTTTAATGATGAAAGAGAAGCATCCGGAGCGTTGGTGGTGTTTTTATAATCGTCAGGATCCTTTTCTGTGCCCCCAGGAGTGAATGTCTGTGGGACCGGCCGGGAGCAGGAGAGCTCTGGGGGTTTGTCCCCACATTACACCGTGGGCTGGGCCTTCCCACAGGGGCAGCATCCCCTGGGCCCACCCTCAGTGTGGAGTGGGGCCCTGGCCTGGGGCTCTGCTGTGTGCTGTGCCATGTGTGTGTGTGCTGTGTGTGTGCTGTGCCATGTCTGTGTGTGCTGTGCCATGTGTGTGTGTGCCTTGCCATGTGTGTGTGTGCTGTGTGTGTGTGTGTGCTGTGTGTGTGCTGTGCCATGTGTGCGTGTGCTGTGTGTGTGCTGTGCCATGCGTGTGTGCCTTGCCATGTGTGTGTGTGCTATGCCATGTGTGTGTGTGCAGTGTGTGTGCTGTGCCATGTGTGTGCTGTGCCATGTGTATGTGTGCTGTGCCATGTGTGTGTGTGCTGTGTGTGCGCCTTGCCATGCGTGTCCTGTGTGTGTGTGTGCTGTGCCGTGTGTGCTGTGTGTGCCTTGCCATGTGTGTGCTGTGCCATGTGTGTGTGTTTGCTGTGTTTGGCCTGCTGACTAATCACACATGATTCAGCACATCTGTATTTTTAAA
>JAWWEU010000163.1:1441805-1459130 GCA_035583155.1 Acropternis orthonyx
CCAGGGGCAGCCACAGCTTCTCTGCCCAACCTGTGCCAGGGCCTGCCCACCCTCACAGGGAAGAATTTCTTCCTAATCTCTGATCTAAATCTCCTCTGTTAAAACCACCCACCCCACCCCCATCCTGTCACTATCTGCCAGTGTAAAAGGTCCCTCTCCAGCTCTGCCTTCCAGCTCCTCCTGCTGCAAAAGCCTGGCAAGTAAATGCCGTGTTTGCAATGACAGTTCCCTCTGCCATGGGCAGGAACGTGTAGGCAGAGCAGAGTTACTGCACTCAGCGTTTCAACCCTGGCAGAAATACATAGATATACCTACACTGGGTAATCGCTGTGAGCTCCCCCAGCACAAGTGCCTGTTCCCTGTTCTCCTTGTCCTGTGTCACGTCCCTGCAGCTTCCCAGGAGAGTTCAAACCACAGGCTGGGGGTGACATTCCCGAGCTGTCCTCGCGGGGCTCTTTCCCTGCAGGATTTCGTGGAATCACAGAACTAGACTCACAGAACACACTGAGCTGGAAGGGACCCCTCAAGGATCATCCAGTCCAGCTCCAGGCCCTGCACAGGACCATCCCCAAGATGCTCCTCCCTGGTGTCCCTGGGGACACGCAGTGGGGACTCTTCCCTGAGGGCTGGGGCACCCTTGGGTGATGAGGTGCCTTCTTGTTGGCTCAGCCAGCAAAGGGGTTGCACAGCACCCAGGGCCGGTGTCTTGGTGTCAGCTCGTGCTCTTAGGGGAGAAACCTTCATCCAGCACGCGGGGGAACCAGGGAAGCACCCAACACCTTCCTCTGCTGTTGCTGCCTTGGCTATAAACCTGTGTTTGAGCCTTGGGCTGGGCTGGGAAGGATGGATTTCTCAATTTCTGCTCCTTGTGTACTTCCCTGAGGGCTGCCTGCCTTAACTGCTCCTGTCCCTGAGAGTGGCACAAAGCAAACCGTCTCCCAGTTTCCCTCCCCTTCCCCAAATTCCCCTGACAGCTCAGCCAGCAGAAGGCATTTTGGAGGCAGAGAAGAGCTACAGCTGGGCTGTCCAGCTGCCTGGCCGTATCCCCAGCCCCGGGGGGTGGCTGGTGACCCACACCACACCTCCTTCCACCACGTTGGCTCCAATTTTCCCCGAGCAGGGAAGCTTTGCTGCTCGGTTTTTAAGGCACCCCTAGTTTTTCCACCCAATCCTTCCCATCCCTGCTGCCTAATTGGGTGTAATCCCAGGGTAACCTGCTCCCTGCTGTCACACACAGCTGCAGGCCCAGGTGCCTCCACACAGAGGCTGTGGGTTGCTTTGGTGCTGTGCAGTGAGGTCCCTGCTGAATGTGTGGGACATTTGCCAGTGAGAGGAGAAGGGGAAATGGTTTCAGGTTGCACCAGGGGAGGTTCAGGCTGGATATTAGGGGAAATTTCTTTACTCACAGAGTGGCTAAGCATTGGAACAGGGCAGGGGTGGAGTCACAGTGTCCAGAAAACAAGGACATGTGTCACTTGGGGACATGGTTTAGTGGGCATGGCGGTATCCCTCGAAGGTTGGACTTGGAGGGCTTTTCCAGCCTTAACATTTCGGATTCCTCATTCGTCCTGAATCAGCCTCAGTTTATCCTTCATCCCACACTGAAGATGCTCAGCTCAGGGAGGGGAAAGGAGCTGAGGGTCTTTGTTTTGTAGCTGTGCAAGAGCCAGTGGGTTTATGCCTTGGGATGGTGCCGATGTTTGTGGGTCACCAGCTGGGAGCCGTCATCCACTGCCCCGAGCCCGGCCCCGCTGGCACCACAATGTGCAACGTGCAGATATGTGATAAATAATTTGTTCTTCTCTTTTAGAAAACCTCCCCAGACACACCTTTGAAAGCCTTTTTGTGCTTGCACAAGGACACCGTGGAGTAATATAAAAAATAGTGTTTCAAAAACAAACCCAGACACTTTATCTCTCTCTTATCCTCTGCTGTGTGTATCCCCCTTGTTTTGCACCAAATTCATGCTGGGGAAATGATGAAAATCTGTGGCAGAGAGTAAATTTTGATGCTCTGAGAGCTGTGCCTGTTGTGCCAGGTCCCTGAGCCTTTAGGCTGGGAGGGCTTTGAAGGGGGCTCCAAAAATCCCTGCCAAGGGTGCTGGGTGTGCATCCAGCAGCAGCTCTGCTGCTCTGCCCTGCCAGTCCCCACCAGCACTGCAGGTTCTCCCTGCTCCAGTCCAGCAGGAATCCAGGATTCAGCCTTATCCCTGCTGGCTGGAGCCCACACTCGTGGTTGTCAGAGCAGCTGGTGGTGGGGGGTGACGGTGACAGAGGCTGCCCAGGGTTCTGGGCATGGGGACCCTCCAAATGCTTGGACAAGTCTCCTTTCCATGGGTTACCTCATTCAAGGTTTGGCTGCTGACGACTAATGAGGTCTTCAAACTCCTCAAATTTTGCTTTGAGGTCCTTTGTGCCACCAGGGTGCTCAATCCTTGCAGGGCAGTGGTGGTGGTGGTTTTGGTAGAGACATCCTCACCACCCTGCCATGCCAGAGGTCATGGAATACGCTGAGTTGGAAGGGACCCCTCGGGAGCATCGAGTCCGAATGACATCGGTGTCCCAGCCGTGAGGTGCCTGGGGACACGGGCCAGTGGTGGACCTGGGGCATAGGTCAGTGGTGAACCTGGCAGTGCTGATGGTTGGACTCAACGATCTCATGGGTCTTTTCCACTCTTAATGACTAAAAAATTCACAGCCTTACCCATTAACTGGTTTTAGTCCTTCAAATGGTATTTGCAGGTTCCCAGTGAAGCCAAAGCCACGTGGATTTTACACACTGGCCTGGTACCTCCAGGACTGCAGCCATTCCTGGGAGCTGGCACAGACTGGGAAAGGGAAGAGGCCACGTGGGTTCAAAGGAACACCTTCCATCTCCCACCGATCGATGTCCCACCCTGTTTTCCATGCTCCCAGTCCAGTCAGCACCAGCACTGAGGGGCAGGGAGAGCTGGAAATGAGCTCTCTATTATTCCAGGGAATCCAGAGGTCAGTGAGGGAAGGGGCTGGAGCTGGTTCCCTGGCAATCCCTCCACATCCCCTCCCTCATTAGATTTTCTCTGCGTGGATCGTTAAGCAGGAGGGGAGGAAAGGGCAAAGCAGGGCTCAGCTGGAGCCTCTGGTTGTGACACTGCTGACACACATGGCTTTGGGGACAACTCCTGCTTTAATGTCACCTGTGCCACGTTGGATCCTACCCCTGAACATCACCCAGCAGGGTACCAGCTCTCCTCCGGGCTGCCCACACAAACCCAGAGACACCAGTAACGCCAGTGCTGTGACGAGCGACGAGGCGTCTCCTCGCTTTAATTAGTCGCAATAAACAATCGTGTGGATTATTTTCTTATTAACACCCTTGCCTCAGCCTCCTGTGAGCGAGCAGGCAGGGGGCTGCCCCATCAGTCAGGCCTGGGCACCGCTGGGGCCCCGGGACAGCAATCCCAAATCCAGACATTTGTTTTGACACCTCGTCTCCTCGTGTGCCGCAGCCGCCGAGTTCGCGCACCTGGGGCTGGAACCGCCGCTGAGGTCACCACGCAGATATGGGAAGTGCCTCTTCCCAAATTAATAGCACATGGACTCAATCCCAAGGCTCTTGGGCGTAAGTTCAAAAAAATAGAGATATAAAACATGCGTGATTTACTGGAGCTTTCCTGGACTGAAATGATTAATGGGCTGATTTACTGGTCCCATTTTTTTTTAATGCTGAAACCCATATATAAAAATTAAAGGGAGCAGAGAGGAAACGGTCATCACAAGTGCCTATCATATTGCAAAGCAGAAAAAAAATGGTATTTTGATGGCTGTATTTTAAATATTAATTTCCTGATTTGTTTCTGCACGGTGGTGCAGGACTGTGAGTGGTGCCTGTCTGCTGTGGACAGGCTCGGTGTTAAATGTTTGAGGGATGCGAGTCACTGATGTGAGCCAGTCAAGTCGTGTTAAAATTCCCTCTCCAACCAGCCAGAAATGGTTTGAGGCCATGGTGAGACAAGAGCTCCAAGCCCACAGCACAGTGACAGCATCTGGCACGGCGTCGGTGAGCGGTAACTCAGGAAGGTCACCCCGGGCGTCTCAGTGATGGACAAAAGGAGGGCAAAGGACGCGCCTTTGGGGTGTTTATTTGGGTGGCAAAACAGCAGAATCGTGTCAGGATGTGGCTGTTGGGCCCTGAAGACATCCTGAGCTGAGGGCATCCTGCTGGGAGACCTTCCTGCTGGGAGACCTTCCTGCTGGGAGACCCTCCTGCTGCTTCGCTGGTGCTGCCCAGGTGCGAGTTCATGTCCCACTGTCACAAGGGAATGATTAAACCCGCTCTGCATCACCAGCTTTTCATCCTCATCTTCCTTAGAGCACCAACAAATGTTTTGGTCTTCATTCAACACTTTGAGTCATGGCGATGAAATCTCATGGTGTTTGTTTTACGGCAAAACCCGCTGAGGAATCCTCTCCTTGCAGCACTTCCTTTGCAGCAGCTCATTATATTCCTTGCTGTGGAATCACAGAACCATTTAGGTCGGAAAAGCCCTCTAAGGTTGAGTTCAACCAACCCCCAGCACTGCCCAGGCCACCACTGACCCATGTCCACATGGCTTTTAAGTCCCTCCAGGGGTGGGGATCCACCCTGCCCCGGGCAGCTGTGCCAGGGCTGGACAGCCCTTTCAGGGAAGAAATTTTCCCAATATCCAACCTAAACCTCCCTCTCCATGTTCAGCTGCCATGGGATGCAGCCCAGGGCACTACACGGAGCGTGGGAAGCAACAGATCTGCCCCAACCCCCTCAGAGCTGCCCTGAGCTGGTTCCACATTTGGAGCACAGTGATTCCTGTCAACATGTATTGCAATAGGCTGGATGTTTAAATAAATACTTGCACAGCCAGGTTGGGATTCTGCTTAATCCAGCAGGAAAAAAAAAACCACATTGATTTCCAAGGCAAAGGGGAGAAACCTCAGGTTACCAAAAATGAGCTGTGGGTGAGTTTGGGGTTTTGTCCTTTCTCTTTTTGCAGCATCAGTGGGTGTCCTGGCATTGCAGCCAGGCAAGGATTTCCCTGCTGGAAACGCAGGGAAGAGTTAATTTCCTCAGTCTGGAACATCTATCTGTCATGTGCGACTGCTCTGTAATTATGACTTTTTCTGCTTCTTAGAAAAAGGTTGTTACAAGAGCCTTTTAATCTAAAAGGCCAATTATATTAAAACAGTGGCTTCCATACTTAGATCCCCCTTCACACCCCCCATTGTGTTTGGTGGAAATTTAGCAAATTATACGGCAGGTTTGCTCAGTGGAAGCTTAAAAATACCGACTGCTGCTCGTGGCAGTGTAAGCATGACCGGTCCTTTGGCATTTCTTGGAGCCAGGAGCCCCGGCCACGCTCAGATGTAGGGATGCAATTCGGGAGCAGCGGCTCAGTGCGCCTCCTTTGCACCTCCGTGTGTTGGAAGCGCTGCTGGGGGGAAGCAGGAGAAGCTGGATTTGCGGCTGGTGGGTTCAAGCGAGGTCTGCGAGCCGCAGGGAAAGGCACCCAGAGTGCTCAGCGATGCGCCGCTGTCTTGCGGATCGTCTCAACGAGGCGTGAAACCCAAAGCAATTACAACCCCCGGGTAACCCGGGCTGGGCCGAAATGCCACACAGGGAAACTTCCCGATGCCTGCGGTCCCTGCAAGGGGAAACACTTGCTTTCCAATAAAACAGTGTTGTGTTCCCTGAGGCGTGATGTGCCATGAGGGATAATCGGCTGGAAGGACGCGTAAAGGGGGCAGGGTCAGAGCATCTCCTGCGCACGGGGGTAACTGAGGAACACCTTAGGAAGAAAGTGGTGCAGAAAGGAACCACCGTTCCCCGAGGATTGGCCACGGAGGGGAACGGTGGTCTCACGGGAAATTTAGGAAAACATCCTGCTGGGGTCATATGAGCTCTATCAGGTTTTAATTATGCAATTTTTCAAAACTTAAAACTCTCATTGTATAGAATCACAGAATCCCCGAGTGGTTTATGTTGGAAAGGACCTCAGAGCCCATCCAGTGCCACCTCATGGCAGGGACACCTCCCACCAGCCCAGGTTGCTCCAAATCCTGTCCAACGTGTCCTGGAACACTTCCAGGGATCCAGGGACAGCCACAGCTTGCCCTGTTACCTTGGGAAAAGAGACCGCCCCTGACCTGGCTCCATCCAGGGGCCTGGAGCAGGGTGTCCATGGGAACCCACCACCCTGCTCCCCCCAGGAGTCAGCTGGACAAGGCCAAGTGCTCTGGGGGCACGCAGAGCTGAACCCCTTCGGGAAGTTTTACAAAGCTTCGGCTGTGTTATTGACGGCGTGCTCATTATTATGGTCAGAGAGGAAACTGCAACGTGCGGATTCAAAAGCTTTAGGTGAGCTGACAGATGATTTTAATTTGCGCTCACTGGTTTGGAGTCTGGAGCCCTGATATCGCCTTCCTTTGCCTCCACTGAATCAATGGGACCACGTGGTTAAAAGGTTCACTGCCTGGATCTCTTAGTTACGCATTTATTTAATCTCGCCCCAGCAAGGAAGGTGTTTTAAGATTAAAATATTCCTCATTCTGAAAAGTTATGATAAATATTGATGCAGCATTTCAAACAGGACGTGCTGTGCACAGGCAGGGCTGTGTGAGGACTGGAAAGCAGCCAGCACTGCCTTGCAAGGCTTCAATAAAAGGCTACAAGGGTGAAGGTGAGCGCTGATTCTAATGAGCTTTGCAGGGGGGTGCAGGTTGTGAGCATCCCGTGAGCATCCAGCGAGTATCCCCAGGGGGCAGCCAGGAAAGGCTCCATGCAAATTCCCTTTGGCTTTACACCAGCCCCGTGAATTGGTTTTACAAGATCAAATGGAAATACTGGAAAAGGGAAGATGTCATAATCTCAATAGCAAGCAGCCCAAGGCTTTTGTTTCTAATAAATGGACAAGCTCCTCTAAGCCTGCTAATTAATCTGATGGATCTTTTCAATTTTATCAGCCCCTTCTGTGACATTATTCTTTAATCTTTCATTAAAGACAAACCCAGTGACAACGAGGTAAAGCCGCTCACAAAGCAGCCGCTAATCTCTGCTGCTGGGGCAGTGCCCTGGAATTGCTTTTCCACAATGTCTCTGGACAATCAGCATCTCTGGGGGTGTCTCAGCTCCTGGATACCTTAATCAGGGCCTTCACCAATTGTACCAATGCTGTATCAGGGGAGAAAGGGTTGTTGATGGTCAGCATTGGTGAGAAGTGTCTGTCTTTCTTCCAGCTCTTGTTAAATTAATTTATGGCCTCGAGGAGAGGGGTGGGACATGTTTTGCTGCTTTGCAGGAAGCACATTTGTTGTCCAGAGAAGCCGTGGCTGCCCCTGGATCCCTGGGAGTGTCCAAGGGCAGGTTGGATGGGGCTTGGAGCAACCTGGGCTGGTGGGAGGTGTCCCTGCCTACGGCAGGGGGTGGGATGGGATGGGCTTTGAGGTCCCTTCCAACCCAAACCTTTCTGGGATTCTGGAATGCCACACAGGCCACCATGAGCCCTGGAAACACCAGAGCTGAAATTCAGGGTTCTCTTCTCCAAACAGCCAGGCTGGAGGTGATGCCACCTCCGTTCCCAAGCAGCCATCAAAGTGGAAGAGGAAAGACTGGAATCCATGGTTTGGAATTGCTTCTCCAGCAGGATTGATTGGCATTGTCCATGAAGGAAGTTGTGCAAGTTTTTGGGAACCAGTGGTTGAGTTCTTGAGCAGCTTGGTCGAAAACAGGTTTTGTGGTTCTTCCTCTCATCAGTTGGACCCTTCGCAAGCAAACTTTCAAGCCTAAGAAGCTGCTCAAACATTTTCTGTCACTCCTGTGCCCTCTCTGGGGTGGCACGGTGGGGGTGATGGGGGAGGAGCAGGGTGGCTGGCCCTGAGCATCCTGCCCACCCTGGCAGCTCACCTTGGCTGCTCGGGGCTGTCCCTCAGAGGGCACGAGGGGCTGATGGAAGTAAATTAAGCTCCCGAGGAAATTCAATTAAGGCCACTTTAATTCTGAAAAAGGCTGTCTACACCAGAACTTAATGAAGTTTAACTAATCCACTTTAGAAATTAATTCAGATTAAGTTCTCTGAACATCCCCAGGTAGCCAATTCAGAAGGAAGGAAGGAGAATGATGTTCGGTAATGGGCTTATTTAAGGTGAGAGGCTTTGGCGGCCACATAGATGTGGCAGCGGGGCTGCCTGCAGGCACAGCGGGGCTCAGAACAGCCCAAAGCCACTCAGAGCAGAACAGCAGGTTGTCCTGAGAATTCCTCTCACTGACCAGCCGCATTTGTGGAGGAAAAAGGAGCGAAATCTCCCAGAGAGCGAGACCCTGTGTCACCGAGGAGGCGACGCTGGCGCTGGGACAACCCCGCGCTCCGAGGGCGAGGTACCGTCCTCCTTTTTCCTTCTTCCCTAATTTTTTTTCCCCCCCCGCTAAGCGCCAGACAGGAAATGTCTTGATGTAATATTTAACATGGGGGCCTGGGGGACCTGGTGTGATTGAAGACAGGATCTTCCTTTTGACAGCTTAATGCATTTTGCATTACGCCGCCGCCGCGTCCCCCCGGCCGTGCGAGGGACCCGGCGCTGCGGCTCCTTCCCCAGGCCCTGCCACGCCATCCCAGCCCTGCCCCTTTGCCCTCCTGACCCTTTTTCTTGATGAGCTTTGTTGGGGTGTCTCAAACCTTCCAGGGTTTCACTGCCTGTAATCTGGTGATAAAGGGGAGGAGCGACCGAGCAAAGCCGAATTTCCCGGGTAATTCCGTGTGTGACATACGGTTATGGGATTACTGGGAAAAGAGCCCTCGGATGGAGCGGATTAAACCTTCTCCATGTTTTGATATGGGCAGAGAGGCGTTTGCTGGGTGTGGGGTGGGTGTCCTGGTCGCATTATTTGGAGATAATCACCACAATAATTGGAAAGTTCTTTCACAAACAGGAATTTTGGGATACTAAAAAGTATTGGCTTGTCAGGTACGGCGGAAAAGAAAACAAACGGATTTCCAGGTCTGTAATGAGGACTCACTAAATTTAGGCTAATTTGACTCATTATTAGGGTCATTGTGCTGGGCTGGCAGACAGAGGGGGAGGTCAGCTGGGGCTCTGGGGAGACACCAGGGTCACCTGCCCTGACCCATTAGCTTATATATATGTATACATTATATACCCACATGGCCATCCCTATCCATGTGTGCCTCAGCCTTTGAAACAGGCTCCAAAGAGCCCCAGTTCAGGTGACAACAAGCACCCTGAAATTACATTTTAAGCCACTTTTAGTCTAAATCATACTCGGAGCCATTTAAACCTGTCCTTTTGTGTACTGCAGGAATATTTTGGCTCAGGAACTGAGCAAAGGGGGCCCTGGAAACGGTGGGAGATTCAGCGGAGTGTTTATGGCCAAAAACTGCTGGTGTGTCGTTTCTTTTTTTTTTTTTCAGTGCGTTTGAAGACAACCTGGCTGGGGGATTTGGGAGCTGCGTTGCTGGAGGCAGAAAAGCCCCACACATCCCCGTTGCTGTGATGTGCCCGCAGCCAGTGCTGCTGGGAGCAGGATCGGAGCCCCTGAGCCCCCTCCCCACCGATGCACCAAGCGCTGCTGCTGGGGAAGGACCTGGGGCAGCAGGAACCATCCCTGCTCCGACTGCACGCTCCTCGATGAATAAACCCAATATATTCTGTATAAATCTCTTGTTATAGCCTGTTTTATTGAACCAGCCGGCGTGTTCCTCCACTTGAGGGGCTGTGAGAGCCTTATTTATTAGCACTGCAAGGCGAGAGAGCTCCCCGAGCCTTTGTCTGCTTTATCTCGCCTGTCACAGCGTGTGCGGTGCCGGGCCCTGGGCCTTCACTGGGGGGTTTTGGCACTGAGGATGAACCTTTGTTCCTGCCTGGAAAACGGGGAGGCATCAGCTGGGCATGTGTTTGCCTGGGAGAGCAGAGTCTTCAGGGAATGGCAGAGGGATCGTATCCAGCGCCAGCAGCACCGGGGTGGGGCAGGAGAGCTCAGCAGCTACTGCTGTGCATTTGTGCTCCTCATAAAATCCCACATCCTGATATGTGGACCGGGATATAAGGGATATATGGTATATGGGCCACTGAAAGGGTGCTCAGACCTTGGAACAGGCTGCCCAGGGAATGGTGGAATCACCGTCCTGGGAAGTGTTCCAAAAATGCGGCACTTCGGGGTCACAAGGGGTGTCCTTGGCAGTGCCGGGTTAACGGCTGGACTCGATGACCCTACACAGCTTTCCCAACCCTACTGATTCCGTGACCCTCTCTGGAGCAGCTCAGCACACAGGGAATGGGGCACTTTTCCCTCCCTGGATGTCAAAAGGGAGTCTTTCCAGCACGCCCTTCCAAGGGAGGACGCCGTGCGCCCCGGGAGCCAGCCAGGCATGCAGGAACACGGCTGGCAGAGACGCTCTGCCTCCTGGCAAGGTGAGTCTTCTCGGGAAGGTTTGGGATGCAGACACCATCCAACAGTTATCCCTCTAGCTACCAGACAGCTTTTCAGTGCTCAGAGGACCTTCTCCCTCCGGGGTCCAGTTGCCACCACCACCATCGTCCCCTGTTAAACAGACCAGCACCACCAGCCTGGGCTGGGAAAGTGCTAAAACCTTGAGCTGCAAAGGGAAATGGGAAGGAGAGATGCCTCCAAAGCCCAGGTTTTCCCAACCTTGATGAGCACTGGTGACCCAAACCTTGCTGGGATTAACCAGGACTCAACTTCGCACGGAGCACCGGCGGTGCCGTGGGCGTCAGCATTCCCGTCATCCTGTGGTTTTTATCTTCCTCATCTGGTTGTCCTTCAGGAGGCACAACAAGGGATGTCAGGGACTGAGAACAACAGCCCAGCCCTTGGCTGTGCTGCTCAAGGTGACTAACACAGCGGAACCAGCCCCAACAGCTCGAGGTGATGGAAATGTGCATCTCCTGGGGCAGGGACGGGGCCCTTAACGAGGCAAAAATTAACATTGCAGCCTTCTGGCTTTTAAACGTTTTCCAAGAGAAGTCATGTTGGATGTTGTGTCTGAGAGCACAGCCCGGGAATATGACTGGAGATAGACACTTGCTTCAGATTGATATTAAGTTTCCAGCAAACTCAGGGAATATCAGCCTGTCTGACCTAATATTATGTTGATTCCAAAGTAATTGCATTTGTTATTTGCAGGATCTGTAGTAAATCGAGTTGTGGCAGTTATGGGGATGCTTCACAGAAGCAATTTCAGAGATCATTAAATATATCTTATATTGGTTACACATCACATTAACCCCTCCAGCGCCTCAAGACGTACGACATCCTCTCACGGAAGAGGCAATTTTATGGGACTGATGCCAAAGGCAATCCAAGGGAGATAAATCCCGGAAATGTGTGCAATTACTGCCCAGAGGGGGCTGGGGTTCACCGCAAAGACACGAGGACTAAAAAGTTCGTGCAAGGCTCGTACAAAACTCCACACAACCTCCACCAGCAGGACGGTGCTCCTGCGGGATGGACCCTGCAACCAGGGATGAGGAGCCTGGGCTTGGCTCTTTCCCTGCTGTCCCATCCTTGCGATGCTTCAAAAGCAGCAGCAGAAGGCGTGCAAAATACGGTCCCACAGAGCCGTGAACGGTGCCTAACCCTGCTCCCCTCAGCTCCCTCCCCACCTCAACTCATTTCCTCTGCCTCTTTATATTTTAACACAACTTAAAAATACCCAGAACACGTTCCAAGGGTGGAGGGGGAAACATCAACTGGTGTTTCCTGCTCCATGGGGAAGTTTTCTAACCACCAAACCACGGGTGTGCAGGAGCCTTCTCAGCCCCACAAGCAGGGCTGCTTTTTCCCTGCCTCTCTCAGAGGTCTTTTCCAACCTAAACCGTTCGATGCTTCCACGATATCCTGGCAATGGATATCCAAAGTCTCACTTCATGTGCAAGCGTAAAGGATTGGGGTCTAAACCAGGATCAGGCAGGAAATGAGCTGTGCTGGAAAACCTGGAGGAGAAACTCTCCTAAGATCCATTTTGTTGAATCTGATCTAATTCAGCTCCTGTCTACCGCAAAGTTTAATGTTATAACGTGATTTTGGCCCATCTCCAAGACGGGCACGGCCTTGCTGGGCTGTGCTTGCCTCAGGAGTTGCTTTTATTGTCGGGTGACAGTTTTGTCCCCTCGCTCATCAATCGTTGCGGTAAAAATGGGATGAGCAGCCTTTTTTTCCCCTCTGGTCTAATAAATGTGCCCAGGGATTGCCCTCTGGCTGCTTCTGGGCTCCTGACAGCTGGAATGATGTCTCAGGAACCTCCAGGGCGTGGAGATGGATCTGCTGAAGTTATTGCAAGCCTTAGACCTCTGATCCAAGGTCTTGTAGTGCCAATGAACATCCCTCTGGTGGATCCAGCCACCAGCTTGGAGCATCCCCTGAGCAGGGGTCGCTCGCTCATTCCATCCCTCCCAGGACTCCGTCCCCATGGACACAGTGAGCAGGGGTTTACCCCCTAGAGCTAACCCAGAACATTCGTGCTGCCTGTGAGAAGGAAAACACTGTTGGTGGGGACGTTCCTGGGAATTTCCACAGCTCTAATGAGGCTTTTCGGTGCTGTTGTTGAGCCACAAGGCTGTGCCAGGGCCAAGGGATGCCCAGCTCCCTGTGTCACCTGCCAGCACCACCATCCACCCCAGCCACACAAACAGAAGCCCAAACCACCCAGAAAGATCTTCCTTCCCCACTGCAGAGCCACAGCCTGCACTGGGAAGGGCAGCCCCGCCCTGGAGACTCAAAATACCACGGAAAATGCAAAGAGAAGGAAGTGGGGAACTTGCAACACACTTCATACACATCTTTTGGGGAACCTCAGCTACCTCACACCTCCTGCCCTGAGCAATTTACCAGCCTTTGGGCTCTAAAGATATTCCCCAAAGCTGCCAACTTCTGCCCTCCCAAAGCTCTGGGTGTTGGCGTTGGGCACAGGGTGTTGAACAAGCAGAAAGTATTTCAAGGTTCCCCTTCACCCTCTTTGAGCCACATCTGGGCTGGGTTTTTGCAGCCGACACATCCTCTGAGATGGATCCTCTGCTGGATTAGTTCCATTGCAGGACGTAAAGGGAAAAATCCCCCATGGACATGATTATTCTGTATCTGCAAACAGTAGTTTCTGAGCAGAAAGGAGCTGGAAGGTTGGGGCATAAGCCAGAGTGTAGAGATGCTCTGCACGATAAAGAGCAGACTTGCCGGGAGATGAGGACCCAAAGGGAGATATGACATTGGAGGGGAAGCAAGTACAGAAAACAGCTGTTAAATCCCTCTTTCTGAGGCTCTTTTCCTGAGCCAGTGCAGAGCCGGAGGCTGCAGAGCTGCTGCTGTCCCTGTGCAGCACCACGTTCTGTGGGATGAGCTCTGCAGGTCCGGTGAGTGCCAAGAGATAATCCACTGGTTTTAAACACTGGTGGTTTCCTCTTTCTTCTCCTCAAGCCCACGTTTTGTTGGCCCTCTCACAAACTGCTGGAGCAGTAGGAAAACTCCGGGTATAATCATGAGACTCCACCTGCAGTGCAGCACCCAGATTTGGGGACCCTAAAATAGGAAGGACGTGGAGCTGCTGGAGAGAGTCCAGAGGTTGTCATAGAAATGCTCTGAGGGCTGGAGCCCCTCTGCTCTGGAGCCAGGCTGGGAGAGCTGGGAATGTTCCCCTGGAGAAGGGAAGGCTCCAGGGACACCTGAGAGCCCCTCCCAGAGCCTAAAGGGGCTCCAGGAGAGCTGGAGAGGGACTGGGGACAAGGCCTGGAGGGACAGGACACAGGGAATGGCTTCCCACTGCCAGAGGGCAGGGAGAGATGGGATATTGGGAAAGGAATTGGTGGCTGGGGAGTCCAGGCAGGATGGGGTGAGCTGAATCCAGCCCTCCCTTCCTCACAGGGGCTTTGCCAGCCTTGGCAGGGGGTGCTGGGGGTCTCCTTCCTCATGGCTTTAGGGCTTTTTTTATTAACTCACCTTATGAGGAACATATTTCCAATAATGCCCTTGGAAGGAGCTCTTGGTGATGGAGTGGTCTGGGTGTAATTTGCCTGCTGCTGAGTGTAGTGTTTCAATTCTCGCTGAATTTGTGCCTATGATTTATGAGTTAATGCTTCCCATTGTAAATTACATTTAAGAGAAAAAAACCCGAGGCTTATTTTTTCTTAGTTTTAAGAACGGTAATGTTTATGCTTTATGTGCCATCAGAAGAAATAAAGCAGTGCTGGGGTTTTCAGCCCGTGTTTTCAGCAGGTAAAACGCAATTATTCAGACCAGGGAGCTCTATTTGATACATGAATAGGTTAAAATGAAAAGGCATTCAGAGCCTGATCCAAAGCCTCTTTAAATCTTCAGGAGCCTTTTTTTCCTTGAGATTACAGAGCCAACCCCCCTCCCAGGCACACAAAGGGGAGTGGGATCCACGTTGTTTCTCTCTCCCCAGGGTTCTGCCACAGCTCAGGCTTGGATTTCGCCCCCCGAACACGCCGCTGTTGGACTCCCCAGCGCCGCTGCTGTGCCTGCCCGGTGTCCCCCCTCTGCCTGTGGGGCCGCAGCGCCCTTTTCCCATCACATTAATTTGCGTGGGAGCCGTTGTGACATTCTGCTGTGCCTTGTGGAAAACACGAGCGCCGTGCCCGTCGTGCCCGCCGCCTTCCCCGGGTGTCTCCTCTCCTGGCTCACCTGGCACGAACCCCCCTGGCGCAGCACGCGCACCCACAGCCGTCACTCCGTGTCACGTCACCTGCCGAGGGGACACGGCGCCCGTGGGGGCCACCGAGGATGTTCCCTGTGCCGAGGGATGGCAGAGCCGTGTCCCGGGAGCACCCGGAGCTCCTTCGGGGGAGGTTCTGGGCTCCTGAAGGCGCTCAGAGCCCTCCGGTCCGGCCGCCCCTGATCACAAGGGTTTTCCTGGTCCATGACACGCCACTTTCTCCCATTGACCGGTTTCAAACGCATTCCCAAATCACGGAATCATGGAATACCCTCAGCTGGAAGGGACACAAGGCTCGTTGAGTCCAGCTCCTGGCACAGGACACCCCAACAATCCCACCCTGTCCCGTTGCCCAAACCCCCCTGGAGCTCTGGCAGCCTCGGGGCCGTGCCCCCTGCCCTGGGGAGCCTGCTCAGTGCCCACCACCCTCTGGGGGAAGGGCCTTTCCCTGATATCTATGGAATCACCGCAGAAATACATCAGTGCGTGTCCCAAACTCCTTGTGCTTCGTTTGCTTTCTCCGGGTGATGAATGACCACCCTCAAGGAGAGTGACTGAACCTTCAGCAGCCTCTCCTCCCCATTCTGCATTGCCCACTTTACTCAGGTGCCTGAGGGTCCCTGGGGTGCCTCCAGTTCTGTCTTCTGAGCAACACCACGGGCTGCTGAACCCAAATATCCTGCAGAAAATGGATTTGTAAAGGGGTGGTCAATTAGGAGCAGGGGACACAGAGGTCCTGGGGGAGCATCTCCTGCTGGAAAACAGAGCCAGGCACAGCAGTGGTGGGGCTGACCTGGGGATGGACATCCCTGCAAACAACTGCCCATCTCACATCTCATATTTCATATTCACATTTCATACTGTATTTGGGGCATAATGAAAGAAAATGGCTCATTGCATGTGAACAAAAAAAATAACAAGAACCCCCCACGCTGGTGTTGCTCTGCAGTGGTTTGTTTCAGCTGAACTTGGTTTTAATCCTACAAAACCTTTTCTGAATTTCTGCTGAAATAGAAGCGCAACCCAAGCAACATCCAGCCTTCAAACCATCCTGGAATGAAACATTTTTCCTTTTGCTAAGAAATTGCTTCCTTCCTGAAACCATTCACTGACTCCAACAGGAATAGTTAATGGCCTCCACACACTTACTGAGTTGACATATTTTCAAGGGAATTCACTCTAAAGTCGGTTTGAAAAATTCCATTGAAATTGTGGATATTTTTACATTTCATTTTGCCTTCCCTGCAGCTATTTGTTTCTGTAGTTGGTTTTTTCCCCCAGCTCCAGGCTAGTTTTCTGAGCAGCAGCAGCAGCAACGAGGGAGCACCAAACACAGATTCCACCAGAAATGGAGAAACCCCCATGTTTGCAGGTTTCCTTATCCCTAGTCAAGCTTCTTAAAGGAATTTTTAGCAAGCAGATATAAACTCCAAGTGAGCCTATCTTTTTGCTGAATAGAAGTACTTGCAGAGCCTTAACTTTAAATATTTCCTATTTGTTTCTGTCACATAATTTTAAGATCATTATAGCCTGGAGAAGCCCATGACCTCAATCAGTCAGAGCACAGCGGAGCCAACAGGAACCAGCCCTGCCGTGGCCTCAGCACAAAACCCACAAGCAAGAGAGCAGAGAGTTTGGGAAAAATCCTTGTTTAAGGAGTATTTGTTGTGAAGTTCTTGGGTAGGTTTACATGGACAAAACAACAGAGAGAAGGAAGGAGGGAAAATCCCAGAGCCAGGGGGTGCCAGAGGGGAAAGGGGAGCATAATTTGGGAGTGTTCATCACATCCCTGGGAGTGTCCAAGGGCAGGTTGGACGGGGCTTGGAGCAGCCTGGGCTGGTGGGAGGTGTCCCTGCCCATGGCAGGGGTTGGCACTGGATGGGCTCTGAGGTCCTTTCCAACCCAACCCATTCCGTGATTTAACCATTGCACTCTCTCACAGCATGGACTGACATTAAACCTCGCCTTTCACTCCTACCAACATACTACCCCTAGTACTTGCAAGTTCCTTGCACAGCTTTCCCAGGGGGCTGAGTCACATTTTAAGGGCACAGGCCTTTGCCCCCTGTGAGGGCTCTGTGAGGAGGGGCTGCAATCTGGCATTTATCCCCTCCCAGTTCTTGCCCTTCAACTCTTTATCCAGGGAGCCAAAGCTGCCTTTGCCCACCCACCCAGAATGTGGCGGCAGCAGACGAGACTCTGGTGCTAATTAATATTTTATGGGCTGATAGACTATTTTTTTTTTTTTTTTGCCTCAGCAGCTGGTCTTAAATAAAGACCAATTTGCAAAAGTGTTAATTAACTCTAATTACAAAGCGCGTTGTGGCTTCTCCGAGGATTTCCGTCTGTGGAATGACATGGAACCGCTCAACCCCCCATCCCATCGAGCTGCACAGATACTGAGGCAGCTTTTCCCAAGGATCCCATGTGTTTCAAATTCCAAACAGATAGAGAAAATACTGAAAAATAGTGAAATATTGAAAATATTGAAAGGTGGATATAGACTGGAGGGACAGGACACAGGGAATGGCTTCCCAGTGCCAGAGGGCAGGGATGGATGGGATATTGGGGAGGGATTGGTGTCTGGGAGGGTGGGCAGGCCCTGTCCCAGGTTG
>JAWWEU010000163.1:1466749-1478634 GCA_035583155.1 Acropternis orthonyx
ACTTGCAGAGCCAGAAGGTCCCCCCTGAGCCTCCTTTTCTCCAGGCTCAGCCCCCCCAGCTCCCTCAGCTGCTCCAGCCCCTTCCCCAGGTCCACTATCCCTCTCCATCCATGGATCCGTCCATGGATAGTTATGATACAAGTCCTTGGCTCAGCAGGAATGGCATCAGGGTCCTAATCATGAGGAAGGTGATGATGTCTGGGGCAGCAGGTTTTGGACAGAAGGAGCTGGAATCCAGGAGAAAACTTTGCTGGAGCACCACGGGTCTCCAGGGCCATCCCAAGGGGCTGCAGGACTGTCATCTCCAAACTCCCAATCTCCAGCCGGCACTGCTATTTTTCCTACCTAAAAAAATAACAACAACTCCCCAATAAAATCACTTTCGGGTGCAAGACGTTCTGCTTGGGCAGGGTGGGGGGGGAAAAACCCCAAGGCCAAACCACTCCTTCCAGGGGGAACAGTCACAACAATTATTAGCACAGATTTCCAACTCATTATCTCCCGAGGTGACACGGCATGTCAGGCACAGGCATGTCACAACATGCCATACCCACCCGCAGCTGATGGGAGGTGGCAGCTCCTGTGCCAGGCTGGGAAGAGGGTCCTGCCTGCCCTGGGGATGTGCAGGGAGCCCTCTCACTCCCCGCGGTGCTGGCCATGAAACCCGTGCCAGTGTCCCCCGGACGCAGCAGCTTTGAGGTTCTGAGCCCTCCCCGCAGCTGCAGCTGAGCCAGGAGACGTGTGTGTGTGTGCGCGCAAATCCGAATTAAAAGAACGAAAGGGAGCCGCATGAATAAAGAAATAAAAGGAACGCGAACCGGCAGCCGATCGCGTTTTAACGCCCGATTTCGCCTGCTCTGGGCTGAGGGGGGCGTGCGGGCAGCTGGTGTGCATCACCCCAGGGCCGGTGGCGGTGACCTGCATCCCAAAACCCCCTGCATCCCTGCGGCTCCGCGGCGGGAATTTTGGAGGAGGGAGGATCGGCTGGCACAGAGTTTGAGAAAGAAGGGAAAGCTGCTCGGAGACAAAACACAGCGGCAGAGCATCGGGTGGGGGGGGGGGGAACTCAGACCCCGGCTCCGTGTGCGAAGTTACGGCAAGCCCGATGCCAAGAGATCGGGATCCGCCGGCAGCCTCTTGGCACTGGGAGTTTTATTCAGAGCATGGACAATGAATTTGCATCCTTGGAAACAAACGCGCTCCACATGCCCTGAATCAAATAAAGGGAGATATTCCTTTCTTCCTCGGCCAGGAATCTTAATCTTGCTGATAAACAAAGCAAAGAAAGAAATGGCTCTGAATGTGGTGTTTTTCTGTAGTGTTGAATTTTCCTTAGTCAAAGACCTGAATGCTGAGGAGAAAATAAAGTCAGCTTTGTGCAGGGAGAGATTTGATCCATCACGGTGACAAAGGCAGGGCCTTCACTTTGTGGGCTGAGGCACTTTTTCCCTCCCAGCTTTTGGTTTCCCTTGTTCTCCCTGTGCTGCAAAAGCAGCTGGTGGGGAGAGGGCGGCGGGATGGCCCCATTGCCCCAGGGACGAGGGAGCCTGAAGGTACCACCCAAACTCACCCACCAGAGCCAGCCCCGTCCTCTGTCACCGACATCAAGCCAAGCACCAAAACCAGCACGGAGATGACTTTGAACATCCTGTTTGTTGCCATTTTCTGACAAGGATCTCCTCTCATTTCCCTTATTTTCCGCTCTCTTTTTCCTCAAAAATAGGGAAAATTTACTCACTGAATGGATAGTTGGGCATTGGAACAGGATGCCCAGGGCAGGGGTGGAGTCCCCACCCCTGGAGGGATTTAAAAGCCACGTGGATGTGGCACTTGGGGACATGGGTGGCCTTGGCAGTGCTGAGGAAAGGTTGGACTTGAGGACCTTGGAGGGTTTTTCCGACCCGAATAATCCTGTGGTTCTGAAACCTCCGAGAACAAGCTGCTCCTGTGTCCTTTGCAAAGCCACACCTGGTACTTTCTGACAGCTACAAAATTATTCAGGTTGGCCAACCTCGTGGGTGGAGGTTCAGGCTGCGAGGGGATGTCTTTGTGTTGGAGAGGGGCCACACGCCGGGAATGCTCGGGCAGTGTCACCGCGGGCACAGCTTTGGAGCAGCCAGAGCCTCCCCAGGACTGGACCCACAAAATCTCTCTTTCCTTTTTAATTCCTCAGGCCGTTTCAGAGTACATTTGGCAGCCACTAGGCCTAATTCTCATTTGCTGGTGTCCTCCTGGGCAGGGCACCACCCACCTGGCCATGGGGCTCTGAGGGGCACGGTTATTCCTCTGCAGAGCTGTCATTTGTAATTCCAGGGTCAGAAGTTCATCTTCCTCTAATTACTCCTCCCTTTGAAATTCCAGCTGAATTTTCTCATTTCTTGACCTGGCAGAAGGAAGGTGTCCACCTAGCTATGATCCTGTTTCACTGTGCAGAGATTCTTTGGCCCTCATTACAAGGAATAACAATTTCCAAAGTCCTCCAGTAACTTTTCCCTCCAAGAGAGAAGGTTAAAACCAAGCGAGGTTTGAGCCGTCCTGGCTCAGGGGGAACCCAAGAGTTTTTCTTTCCCACCACCATGAAAAGGGAAGATTAAACCCCTTTCTAATGGAATAAACTTGAATTCCCTCCAAAGCAAGCCTCCATTAAGGGTAACAGATTGCTTACAAGCCCGGCTGGATTGCTGCAGAGGCACAAATTCCTGGACTGTGGCTCAAGCTTTAATCAGGCAAAAATCCCACTGAACTCACCAGGAATTTGAGGTCTCAGAGTTGGCCCATGAAGCAGTAAAGCAGCACTTTGTGTTGGATGCACATCCCTCCCCCCCTGCCTTGCTGCTGGAAGCATTCCCTGCTGAAGGATGAATCCCTCCAAGTGCCGCAGTGTAAAATCCGCCGCATTGAGATGCTCCACACCAAATTATTCCCTTATTAATTAGAACACGAGCTGTTCTGCTGGTGCTCCCCACTCAGCTGAAGCAGAGGTTGGATCCTTTCCCCTGGCTCAGCCTCCTGCTCCAAGGAACTGCGTTTTCTGCTGCATCTCATCTTGGGGATTCAGAGCAATGCTTGGTGTGTCCCCTCGCCCCCGGGGGGGGGGGTGACAGACCCACCAGGCTGGGCCGAGGTCATCTGTGTGGGCACAGCCAGCCCTCTCCGCCGCGCTGTAATTCCCGTGAAACAGAAATACTGGCTGTTTGGACAGGTGCAATAAATTAATCTCACATCTGGCAAAGCTCAGGCTGGGGCTCTCTCGGGCGAGACCATCCATCAGCGCTGGAGGTGCAGCATCCCGGGGCCAGGGGAGGCAGGGCTGCCCGAGCCCCAGGGCTGCTGCCTGTCCCCACTGCTGGCACAGCTCATGCCCAGCACCACGGAGCCAGGAATTTCACCCCCAGGAAGATTTTGGAGCGTGGTGGAAAGGAAAACCTCAGCTGACCTTGGGATGGAGAGCAGCAGGGGATGCGGGGGACGTCGGAGAGGAGAGGTCGGATCCTGCCCACATGCAAGGGATGCCCCAGGATGGTCAGGCTGTCCTACCCCAGGATGGTCAGCCTGTCCCACCCCAGTATGATCAGCCTGTCCCACCCCAGTATGATCAGCCTGTCCCACCCCAGGATGGTCAGCCTGTCCTACCCCAGGATGGTCAGCCTGTCCTACCCCAGTATGATCAGCCTGTCCTACCCCAGGATGGTCAGCCTGTCCTACCCCAGGATGGTCAGCCTGTCCTACCCCAGTATGATCAGCCTGTCCCACCCCAGTATGATCAGCCTGTCCCACCCCAGTATGATCAGCCTGTCCTACCCTAGCATGGTCAGCCTGTCCTACCCCAGGATGGTCAGCCTGTCCTACCCCAGTATGATCAGCCTGTCTTACCCTAGCATGGTCAGCCTGTCGTACCCCAGGATGGTCAGCCTGTCCCACCCCTGAGCTAATTGTTGTCTCAATATTTATCAAAACCATCTTTTCCTTCTTTTCTTCGGCCTCCTCATTTCCAACCATTGCCAAGGAAATGTCAGAGCTGCTTTTCAGAAACATCTGATGAACACATTGAGTCCCCCAGAGCACTGACTTGGATGGGGAAGGGGCCAACACCTCCAGGAGAGAGGCAGCTTGAGGGATTTTTGGTTAAAACCCCAAAAGCACAGCTTCTGAGGAAGAGCTTGGTGAGGCAGAGGTCCCACCACCCCTCTCCACTTGCCTTGTTGAATGAACTTGTGTCCAGAGGCTTTTGGATCCATAAAATCAGGAGAAAATGTAGGGTTAATAATTATTTCCTTGGATTTTCAAGCTGTCGCTTTCTCATGGCCATGCTTTGGAAAAGTGGATTTGAACATGTGCTAATCATCAGCCCTGACCCTGTGGAAGCCCAGGATAAAAACCACCAGTAAAAGCGCCCTGACCTTTAATTCTCCACCAAAGCCTGCAGTGCTGAGTAATTGCTCCCCTAGTGCAGGCCCTTCTCCTTCAAGGTCTTTGGGGAGGCAAAAACCAGATTCCTTCCTCTCTGCAATCATGGCAAGGAAAAAGGAACAAACAAACAAACAGGAAAGCTGCTCCCAGCTGGAGCAGGAGTCCAGAGGGGGAATCCAGGAGGTTATTTAAAGCTCTGAGAAGTTCCTCCTTCCAGCCACGCCGCTCGCTTGAGGGGAAGCAAGGCCAGTTATTATTAGCTGGAGTGGAGCAAGCCAGGATATTGCAGGATATCACCAAGATACTCCCTCAGGAGCAGCTGCTCCTTCTCTTAGAGGAGCGGGAGGAGGCTCCACGCTGGTGGTGTGGAGGTGATGGGTGGCTTTGGCATCTGGTGTGATCCAGGCCCCAGTGAAGTCATCCAGCTGTTGCTGGAGCATGAGGAGCGTCACAGTAAGAGAACACATCTCACTGAGCTGTGGAAACTCAGCGGGTTGAGTTGGAAGGGACCGTAAAGCTCCTCTCCCTCCATGGGCAGGGACACCTCCCACTATCCCAGGTTGCTCCAAGCCCTGTCCAAGCTGGCCTTGGACACTTCCAGGGATCCAGGGGCAGCCACAGCTGCTCTGGGCGGGAAGGCTGGGAATGCTTTAAAACACCCGGGATGCCCTGAGGTGGGCGGGATAGACGTGTCCGAGGCTGAATCCCAGCGCCCTGAGCTCCATTCCCACCACGGCTCCGGCGGACAGCAACAGCCCAAGGAGTCCATCCCTGGGGATGGGAGCAGAGGGACGACATCCCACCAGCACTGGAGAGGGCCAAAGCAGAGACAACTGGTTCTTCTGGCACACATGGAGCAGGAGGGAGCGTGCTCAGTGCTGGGAAACACTGGCTGGAGGGTCCTGCTGTCCTTTAGGGATAGGCTTGGGGATGGCATGGACCATTTGGCTTTGGAGAAGTGACAATTCATGGTAACAACCAGGAGGGATCTGCCAACTCCATCACTTCACAGGGGAGGGCGTCAAAGCCCCCCTGGAGCTCCCCGTGTCGCAGCTCCCAGTTAGCCCTCGGTGTTCCCAGCGGGATTCTGGTGTCAGTTCTGTGCAGAATTCCCAGAAGGGTGTTGGGGGCTCCTGGCTGTGCCCAGCAGGAGATCCCCGTGCCCACCCTGCCCTGGGATGCAGTGGCCACAGGGCTGTGACACGTGGAGCCAGCAGAGGATGCTGCACATGGATGAGACGCTGCCACACTCCCCCTTGGAGGGGAGTCACTGACCGGATCAGGGAACAGCTTTCTCTTGAGGAGACAGATAATTTTCAGAGACTTTTTTTTTCCCATTCAAAGGAAGCAATGAATATTTCAGAGGCCTGGAGGAGAAAGCAGGATGCCTGAGCAGTTACTACCCAGGGAACACGGCGTGAAATCCCAACACCGCACTGCTATTTTTATATCTCTTTTTTTCCCCCATATCGCATAAATGGGGACTGATTTTATGGTCCATGATTAATTTAGACACGGAATAATGGAAATCCACGAGCACTCATCCAGTTCAAAGAGCCATAACAGATATATAATGTATGTTTACATAACTGTAATATCAGTCTTGGTAACAAGTGACTTGTAGGAAGTCGGCAGAGGGTGAGGAGAGCTGAGAAGTTCTCCTGGGAGGTGGCAGCGCTGCCCCAAGAGGGGCTTCAAGCAACAGGTTGCAGTTTGGAGGTCCAACTTCTGCTCCTTATCCTTGGATATGAATCATGGAATCCCAGAAGGGTTTGGATTGGGAAAGACATTAAAGCCCATCCCATCCCATCCCCTGCCATGGGCAGGGACACCTCCCACCAGCCCAGGTTGCTCCAAGCCCCGTCCAACCTGCCCTTGGACACTCCCAGGGATCCAGGGGCAGCCACAGCTTCTCTGCCCAACCTGTGCCAATTTAGAAGAAAGAGTTAAAGACCAAACTAAGCCTACTCTTTTAGTTCAAAGCCTCATTTTACGAGGGAAAGTTCTTACAAGATCTTTTGTGCTAGTTGGGTCTCTGGGTGTTTCTTCAAAACCACTGAATTCTCATTTCAGTTTTCCCAGAGAAGAGCATCTGTAGAAGTTCTTGGAGAACATCCTACGCTTTCTTGGCTGGAACAGAAGAACAAGGGCTGGAACCAGAAGCCATAATTGCAGCAGCATTGTCCCACAGAGGTGCAGTGTCTGGGCACTGGAATCTGGTCTTCATTCACCATCTGCTCCAAAGTCTTCCTCACAGACCCACAAACACATGGTTTCCTTTTTCACCTGTGATCATCCAGAGAGATCATCTCATTCCCATCCCCCTGCCAGGGGTACAGGCTGGGCAGAGAAGCTGTGGCTGTCCCATCCCTGGAGGTCTCCAAGGCCAGGTTGGATGGGGCTTGGAGCAACCTGGGCTGGTGGGAGGTGTCAGGGTTGAAACTGGATGAGATTTAAGGTCCTTTCCCACCCAAACCATCCAGGCATTCCATGACTGAACCCTCCAGGCAGTGGCTACAACTGACCCGCTGAAGGACGTGTTTCATATGACGTATTTTAACCAGAGCAGAGAAGCACTTTGACTCCCCTGGTGCCTCCAAAGTTTGAGTTCTGCAATTCTTTTTCGGGAAACAAAATCTGCTAAAACCCCACCGCGTTTGCATATTTTAATACAGCTGAGCGAGGCGGTTCTGGCCACTTGCTGATGTGAAATGTCAGGGTAGGTGGTTATATAAATGTTATTTTTAGATGTGATTAAAAAAACACATTCCTTTAATGCTAACACATTTTCCCCCCGCTGGCTTTCTCGAATTAAAAGGCTGTTAGATATTTCAAGACGGGATTGCATTTTGCTTGTGGCATAACAATTCAGCCTAATTGTGCATATGTTAATGGTTTGTTTTTACAAAGAGCCTTAGCAGGCTCCAAGGCTGCTCAGCAGTAATTTGGCTTTGCACTGCACAGGCCTTTACCTATAAAACTCTTTTATTACCTGCACAGCAATCACAGCATAATGGCTCTTGTCCCGTTCTCGGCCTTGCTGTGGGGACCACAACTAAGTCATGTCTCTACTGCTCCATTTGGCAAAGAAAACATTTCATCCGGAGCTTTTTATTTCGCTTAAAACCCATTTCTGCGTGATAAAAGGGAATAATAAATAGAAACGTGGTGGGCAGTTTGAGTCATCATGTGCATGGAGGCGGAGGGGCAGCTCCCGACATCCAGGGGGACACGGACAGGCTGGAGAAGGGGGTCCGTGGGAACGTGAGGCCAAGTGCACGTGGGCTGGGACAATCCCAGCACAGACACGACCAGGGTGGAGAGTGGGTGGAGATCAGCCCTGGGAGAAGGACTTGGAGGTGCTGGAAGGGGAGAGGTTGGACATGACCCAGCTCAGGAACCCCTCGTGCCCTGGGCTGGTCCCACAGGGATCCCCACAAGGATTGTGCCCCTGTGCCCCCTCAGGTGAGATCCCCCTTCTGAGCTGTCCCAGCCCTGCGAGCAACAGCACAAGGATGTGGAACTGCTGGAGCGAGTCCAGAGGAGGCCTCGGAGATGCTCCTAGGGCTGGAGCCCCTCTGGGATGGAGCCAGATGTGGAGAAGGCAGACCAGGTCATGGTGCACCTTCTGTGCCCATCACAAACAGGCAGGCAGTGGGATGAAGGCATATTTATAGCCTGCGGAATTCCCATACGGATTTGGAATGAAATGATGCTCCCTGTGGCAACTCACTACATTATTCCATGTTTCTCACTTCCACGGTGTGTCCTTTCCTGCTGGGAGGCTGAGAACGCCTGTTTTGATTTTTCTCTTTCTCTGCTTAACTTTCAGAATTTCTCTGGGCACTGGACAGGCAAATAAATCGGGAGGTTGTTAAATAACTTAACAAGGTGTCAGGAGCCCAAAAACATTCTCATGGCACTCAGGCCTTTTAGTAACGGAACACTGATGCCCCCCCACTGGACATATTTCTCCTGTTTTATGAGTCAGTTAAAGAAAACTGGTGATTAGTTTCTGAGTCCATAATCCATTCTCAGCAGCTTAAATTAATGTTTAACAATCTTTAAGAGATTATTATATTAATGTCTCCACATCAGCACAGAGGTTGCTGGTTGAGGTTGCACCGTGAGTGTTGGGTGCTTGATCCACCATCCACAGGGTCATTTTAAGCGGGGGGGGGGGCGGAAAAGAGAAGAGAAAGGGATTTATTGCATCTTGAGTGCTCATTAAAAATCAGGGCGGTGCTGATTGGGATGTTAATTAGCGGGGGTATTTTCCCACGCACAGTGCACGATGCGCCTGGTTCGTTCAGCACCAGCGAGTGAGACCCAGATCCAGGGAAACCCAGAGCTCCTCCCAGCAGACGAACTCTTCCACGGTGTGAGATCATTCCCCTGGTCCAACCCAGACTCCAGAGGGAAACCTGGAGCACAAACACAGGCCGAGGACTTTGCGAGGCAGCCGGGAGCGCGCCTGGCTCTGGTGGCCGCGCGTGCAGGGACCGCTCTGTGTCCGCAGGGATAAACCTGAGAGTGAATTTGGCCTGCCGAGCCCTTATAAGATGCTTAGCCCTTCCACAGGAGGACACCGGTAAATATTTACCGGAGACCCTGGAAGAGTTTCTGGGCTCGCAGGAAGGCAGCCATGTAGAAATTGAATGGGATTGCTGTTCTGGGCTCGGTGAAACAGAAGGAGCCTGCAGGGACCGGTGTGGGCTTTCAGGTGAGCGAGGCTTTCAAGGGGTTCCTTCGGGCCCCGCGGAGAAAACGCTCCGTGTTTCTGCCTTTCGGTGGTGGGATATTAACCCAGAGAAATGCAAGTGCTGGCTCTGCTCTCCTAAAGCGCCCCGAGCTCCTGGGGCTGCCCTGGCACCAACTTTATCCCAAGGCTGCTGGTGCCATCCCTGGGGCTGACGATGGAGGGTAGTGGACCGTTCAGCTGTTAACGGGAACGAGAGCTATTAAGATAAATTAAAGAAAGGAGTGTAAGGACAACTGCGCTGTAACAAACACCATCATCAGCTTGTAATTAAAGCTGTGAAGACTCTGCAAGATCCCAGTCCAGCTGTGCAACTGCCAGGCAGAAATATGCCAGCTCTCGTGCTCCGCTGTAATTATTTGGGAAGTTTTTTCCCCTCGTCCTGCTCGGAAACGCTCATGGCCAGGCAGGCTGGCCCTTGGCTGGGGGAAGGCACTGACACCACCCCCCTCCAGCTGATGCAGCCCATTCCCACTAGCAAATGGTGGGGAAGTGTCAGTAAATCCCAGCTGGAGAGACGAGTCTATTTAGAGCTGACACACAATCTGCTGTGTGTTTGCCTTGGCTTAGCCAGGCGGGATAGCAGGAAGGGGCTCTCCAAGTCAGGGCTTTACTTTGGGGCTTTGCCTGGCGGTGATTCCGAGCCCGTGCTCATCCAGGAGCAACGTTTGTCTCCGTATAATTAGGGAGAAGACAAGGCACTAACCACGCTTGGGAAAATTAATCTGCTGTAGCGATAAGGGGAAGGATTAGGCCATTATTGTGGAAAAATAATTTCAGCTCTTAGCTTAATGCCCAGCCAGGAAGGCAGGGATGCAGAGCAGGGACGCTGGGGGGATCGCTGTGGGAAAGCTCCGAGCCAGGGGGAAAGGGGCTGCACACACCAGGGGTTTGCAAAGGTGCAGGGGGAGGATTAAAAAACGGTGAGGGATGTGACTGCAAAGATTTGGAAGGGTTTGGTGCACGGGGTGGCAAACAAGGGGGACAAATGATTTGGGAGCAGCACTGGAGCAGATAAGCTCCTGGCGAAAGGAGGGGGAAAATGAAGGGGGTGGAAACCCCCCAAAGGAGATTTTAAGATGAGCTAAGTAGGAAAAGGAGCAAGCTGCTCCAGAGGGATAGCTCAATCTCCTATTCTTCCTGCCTTCTCCCTAACCACAGCCGCAAACAATGCCCGCTGTGGGGTGATGTGATGAGCTGCTTTGCAGGGAAGGTGCTCCAACGCTTCAGAAATACACTGAAAAGGAAGAAAAGAAGTCTAAAAGCAGAGCTTTCCCTCCCCTGATGTCACATGTGATGTTTTCCCCCTCCCTGGGGTCCAAGACAAGGGCCAGGCAGTGATTTTCTGCCAGCTATGAAACACGTTTGCCTGCCTGTACAACACGAGCGAGCTCTTCCCACCTTCTACATTATCCTCCTTTTCTCCACCAGTTTTTCTCATCTCCTGCAAAATGAGGCAACCAGGAACTCCTTCAAACTGAGGATTCTTGGAGTCCCTGCAAATAGAAACCCTCTGGCTCTGGCTGGGCTGTTAGCAAAGTCAGTGGGAGGCTGGGAACCTCCCCGCTCTGCAGCCCTTGTGAAATGCTTGAAAAGGAGAATTATAGTGAAAAACCCCGGTGTATGCACTGAAATAACCACCCCCAGCCTCCCTCAGCACAATAACTGGATGCAGTAAGTCATTTCTGAGACAGTTGGGCAAGCACTTGATGTGATAACTTGAAGATAAGGGGAAATGATTCAATCACCTCTTTTTTTTTCTCATCACGGCCGAAACAAAGAATATGGAATAATCGTTTGGGAAACGATATAAAAAGGATCAAGGGAAATGCGCGGTGTGGCCTGAAATCCATCATTTCCTCCATCATGTGAATCACAGCAATGCTGAAAAGTCTGGGAGAGGCTCTGCCAGCCAAAGACACAAATCCCAGTTATGTACTCCTCACATTTGGAGAGCTCCAGCTGTTTTCCAGCACCCAGAACCTTCCGTACACAAGTAACAGCAGTTCCCCTGCTGCACCTCTGCTGCTCCTGCCTCACGCTTGGCTGCATCGTTATTGCAGCACCTTTTGTTATGTGCCTGCTGATGCCACGAGAAGGGCCTTCTCTGGTTTAAGAGGAACAGGTAAGCAAATAAAATAATTGGGATTTAGTTCCCAGAAGGAATGAACCACCTTGTTAAAGGCCGGTGCTTCCCAGTCGAGAATTCCCCATGTGGAAACATCCATATGGTGCTCCCCAGGTGTCCTGGGGGCATCCCTGGTTAATATCTTTATCAAGGACCTGGAGTAGAGGATCCAGGTCACCCTCGGTTGGTTTGCAGAGGACACCAGGCTGGGGGAGATGTGGATCTGCTGGAGGGCAGGAAGGCTCTGCAGAGGGATCTGGACAGGCTGGATCCACGGGATGAGGTTCAGTACGGCCCAAGTGGCGGGTCCTGCCCTTGGGTCACAGCAACCCCATGGAATGTTCCAGGCTGGGGGGAAGAGTGGTTGGAAAGATGGAAAAGGACCTGGGGTTGCTGGTGGCAGGAGCTGAACGTGAGCCCAGGTGTGCCCAGGTGGGCAGGAGGGCAGTGGCCCCTCGGCTGTGCCAGAAATGCTGGGACAGCTCTGGGACCCTCAGCCAGGAGAGACCCGGAGGGGCTGGAGCGTGTGCAGGGACGGGAAGGGAGCTGGGAAGGGGCTGGAGCAGCAGGAGCGGCTGAGGGAGCTGG
>JAWWEU010000163.1:1482945-1493108 GCA_035583155.1 Acropternis orthonyx
TTGTCCCCAGTCCCTCTCCAGCTCTCCTGGAGCCCCTTTAGGCACTGGGAGGGGCTCTCAGGTCTCCCTGGAGCCTTTCCCTTCTCCATGGGAGCCCTCCCAGCTCTCCCAGCCTGGCTCCAGAGCAGAGGGGCTCCATCCCTGGAGCGTCTCCGTGGCCTCCTCTGGACTCTCTGCAGCAGCTCCATATCCTTGTGATGTTGGTTCCCCCAGAGCTGGACGCAGCTCTGCAGGTGAGGGGTCTCATGAGAGTGGAGTAGTGGGTGAGAATCACCTCCTTCTTTTCCTCTGCTCTGATTTGCTGCTGTGGAAAAACACGGAGAAAAGCAAGTTACCACTAGAAGTTTATCACCAATTAATTCTTCTACCTTTTTCCCCCCACTCTCAAAAAACCATGAGGTTATTGAGACCTGGGGTACCTAAAACTCAACACTCAGCTGGTAAGGAGGCTGTGCCTCACTACAGGAGGCTCAGAGACACCTATTCAGAGTTCTTGGTGGTGATGCCTTCTGCACCCAGCTGCCCGTGGGAACCCAGAAATCCTGGACAACCTCTCACCCTCCTGTTCCCTCCTCCCGCTGCGTGTTCCTTATCACCCACAGTGATCACACCAGCCAGAGGGTGGGTGGGTGGGTGGCAGGAGCTCAGGTTTTTCTGGTCCCACTTGCAGGCTCCCCAGGTTTATCAGGGACTCTGCTGCTGCTGCAGGCACCGCATCAAAGAGTCTCCCTCGGAGTCGTCCCTTGTGCTGAGCAGAGCCGGCTTCTTGGCTTTCCCAAGTGGCCACCAAAACACCGCTGTGGTCTTTGAAACCTCACTGCTGCTTTAGCTGCAGATCTTGAAGGGTTCCTCCAGTTCCCGTTGGCTTCTCCCACTTGTCCATGACTTGAGAAACTTCTTGCCTCTGCCTGATGTCTGGCCCCTAAATGTCTCCCCAGAGAGGAGGCACCTTTTCTCACGCTTTTCTTTGCTGAGATCTCGGCAGGTTAAATGCACCCAGTCCCTGCAGCCTGTCCTGCACTGGGACAGCTCCTTTTGGAACACTCCAGAGCAGAGTTGTGAATGCTACTGAAATCCTTGTGCGTGTCCTGGGGGCTCTTCATCCCCCCCCCGTGACCAGGCAGAACTCTCCCCCCCATCACCATTTTGGACCGACGAAGTTCTACCACATGGCTCAAATCTTCCCTGTGAGATCCTGAGTGGATTATTTCAATCCTCAAGGTTCCAAATAGTTGATGTTTCCCCTTAAATTTGTGCCACCAGCAGATTTCATTGGCAAACACCACCCCCACGCTTTTCCCTCTTGTTATGGTCGTTAATGAAAACACCAAACCTTGTTTTCCACGTAGATCTTGAAGGCAAAGGCTCCTCTGGTTGTCACCTGCCCTTTCCCAGCCTCTTCCCTGCATTTGACACCCCCTCTTTGTCCCACCTCCTCCCTGTGCCACTGCAACCTGCTTTTGCTGACTCCAGATAGATGCAATCTCCACTTCCATTGTCAAAGAAAGCCATTATCTTCACAAAGTCAGGCTCAATTAACCTTCCTTTCACCTTTGCTCCACTTTTCTGTCATTTTCCCTTTACCTCTGTAGCAGTAACTGCTCCTTCCTTCATCCATCTTTTTAAACAAAGTTGGATTTTAGTTCCCCCATCCCCCTCTTTCTGAGGTGTCATTATCACAGGTGCTATTCCCCACTAAAACACGGAGCAGTCCTTGGGGCAGGGATCAAACCCTGTCATTCCCTCTCCCAAACGGGAGCCCAAATCACTGAGATAAACCACTCGGAGCCACGAACATTTGCCCTTCAGCAAAATACCTCTTGTGCTTTCTTAAAGCTTTATTGCCATTAATAGGTCACGAATTAGCAGTAATAACTCCGGGAGCTTCATTAATTTCCTTACTGGGTGCGAATGGAACAGGTGACCTGGATAAGCCTGTGGTGTTCTGGAAAGGCTCATCAATCCTCGGAGGTTGAACATCTTTGCTCCGCTTCACAAAGCTGTATTTCTTTCCTGCAGGTTGGGTGAAAATGCTTCATGAACCTCAGCGGGGCCTTAAAATGCTCAGGAATGAGTGTTTTCACCTCTAGAAATGTGAGTTCAAACGCAGGAAGGAAAAATGAGGTGTAATCACCGCAAGCTGATCCCAGAATCCCAGAATGTGCCGAGCTGGAAGGGACCCACAGGGATCATTGAGTCCAACTCCTGCCTCTGCTCAGGCCCATCCCCAAGAGTCACCCCCTGTGCCCTGGAGCTCTGGCAGCCTCGGGGCCGTGCCCCCTGCCCTGGGGAGCCTGCTCAGTGCCCACCACCCTCTGGGGGAAGGGCCTTTCCCTGAGATCCCACCTGAGCCTGGTGTCCAGGGCTCTGTTTCGACACCAAGCCCAGGGTGGTGCCACCATTTGGGTCACAGGGAAGGAGCCCCAAATCCCTGCCCAGAACCCTTCAAACTGACCATGAGCATCACCAGCTTCCTGTAGCCTTGAGATGCTCACGTTCAGCATCTCCCACCTCCAGGGAGATGATGCCAGTCAGTTGTCCCAGGCCACGTACCTGGCACTGAAACCTCGTGCAGGACCATCCAACTCCGCTGCACTCACCTCCCCACGGCACATCCCTCTGCAGCTGGGACTGCAGGGCTTGCTGTCACCCTTCCCAGAGCCTGGACAGGCAGCATTCCCAGTGCCAGGGGATTGCTGCTGGATGGGAGGCAGAAAGCCCAGAAATTCCATGGTGGATTAATAACAGAGTTTGCTCCTTCCGTGGTTTGGACGAGTCTCTGAGTGTCTGAGTGTGTGTCCCGAAAACAAGCCCAAATGCTGGATTTTCTGACAAGCTCCAATTACTGCTTTGATCCTTAGGAAAAAGAAAATCCTTGCTTCACCTTCCTTCACCTTCTCAGCAGGTTGCTGGAGGAGCAGACTGACCCCCAGCCATGCCCTGCTGCCCAGATCCTGCTCCTCCACCTGCAGGGTGACACCTTTGGCAGGGAAGTCGCTAAAGTAGGTTAGGTTGTATTTTGGGACACCGAACACGCGTAACAGTTATTTTAAAAAGTAGGATTCAGGGTCACAGGAGTGGAGGCGTACAGAAGCTGGAAGGGATCTGGGTTTTTCATCCATGGCCAAAAAAAAAACAACCCAGAGAGGTGAACAACGGTGTCGCTTTTACCTTCACCAGCGTTACCCCACCGTGGGCTCCCTTTCTGAGCTCCACATCTCAGGGGGGTTTGTGTCGGGGTGGATTTGGGGCAATTTGGGGCAGACAGGATGGCACAGGGAGCACAGGCGGGACTATAGTGCTAATAATGCCAAAGCTGTGGGTTTGACCCCCATATGGGCCATTCACTCGGGAGCTGGGCTTGATGATCCTTGTGGGTCCCTTCCAACCCAGAATCCTCTGTGACTCTGCCATCACACCTGCAGTAGCAGCACCAGAGGATCCCACATCCCATCCTGGGAGTGATTCAGGGCTCGTGGAGCTGCAAACCCAGAGGCTTTGCTCCTGCTTGGGAGGGAGACCCAGGACAGTCCAAGCTGGATTTTGGAGCAACCCCAAAGGCATCTTTAGTCCTTCCTCCCCGTGAGCAGCGCGGTGGCTTCTCCGGGAGGATGATGCTGTGGATGCAAGAGGAGAAAGGGTTTTCCACAGCTCCAAAATATGTATCCAGGCGTACCTGGCACATGCAGCTGGCACAGGGAACACAGCAGAGGCTTTAGCAGAGTCTGCCCAGAGACAGCAGGCAGTGTCCCGTGCCCGGATTTCCGAGGACACACAGGACAAGTGACAAAAGGTGACCTCAGCCACAGTGGGTGGCCGGCTGCAGGGAGGCTCGGAGCCCACGGAAGTGACTCACTCTCAAATCAAATGATAATAAAATGCTACATTCCACTTAGCACCAGGGGAAGTGATGCCTCTGAGTTTAATTTAGGAGCATCCTCTTTCTGTTTCGGGCTAGGAATTTGCTGGGACAGCAAAGGAAGCAGGTTTGCTCGGCAGCGTGCCCGGCGCGAGGGCAGCTTCCCATCTCAGAGGCAAGCCTGTGGCAGCCTGGCCAGCTTTGTTCCAGCCTGGAAAACATTTTGAGGTGGTTTGAAGAACATTGCTGAAACGCTTTTGCACATCTGTCACTGACAGAGGCCTTTACCGGGAACAGGAGGCTGCAGGCGGGACACTGGTGTAGAGCTGGAATAAACCCATATCCCACAGCCCTGCCCGCACGGAGCATTTGCAAACCCTGGAGCTCCATCTGCCACAGCCTGAAGGAGCCCTGAGTGTGATTCCTGCCTTCTTGATCCCCACCGACCCTCACTCCCCATCCCAAGGGAAGCTGAGCCCCTCAGGAGGGCCTAACCCATCCCCTCCCACCTTCCCCACCCTGGCAATCCTCAGAGCATTTCTCATCCAAGCAACGTATATATGAATGCGTATGTATACTTTGCAAAACACTTAGATCATATTTAACTTAGTTTCCAGAGCAAAAAAGCTCTGTCAGCATTTCCTCCATTACATTTGGTGAACACACCCTGCCTTTAGTCACTGATTCTCATTTTCTGCCCATATTTTCCTCCCAGGCATTTTCCTTCACCTCATGTGCTGCTGCCCTGGCCAAGGGATCTCATGGCCCCTGTCCCTGCCCTCTGAATGTCCTGCAATTACATTTTGATGGCTCCTCATTAAACTTTGTGGCTATTAAAACTGCAAACAAAAAAGAGGCATTAGTAAAAAGATAAAACTCAAGTTTATTGGCTGAGGGGCTGCTCCGATGGTGATGCTGCAGTAAAGGAAACCCATCCTTGTCCTCTACTGGTCCCGTCCCTGCACATCCCTTTCCAGGGATTTCTGCTGAGAGAGCCAGAGGAAGTACCCTGGAACTGTATAATAAAAATCCCTCTGGAGCGCAGAATATTTATGTTTTATGAGTTCATCATAAAGCCAATGTAGTGAAGATACCGAACACATGAATAATTTGGGGTGGGTGCACAACACAACAATGGGCTGCAGAGGAAGGGAAGGGCAGAGGACTGGAAATGCAGTTTCCTCCTCCGTCTCTGGCTGTTTAAAGAGGGCACTCTGGGCAGAGCGCTCAGGTTTTGTGCTCAGGAGATGCAGTTTAAAAGGAGCCTCGGCTCAAAAAGACTGATTGAGCAACACGGGTCAAAATCCCACAGTCTTGCGAGGTGGGAAATAAAGCAGCCAAAGCATTTGCTACCCCTTCAAAATGTGATAGTCAGGAAGCAGCACATCCCTGTTGCCTGGGGAGGCAGGGATGGGTACCGAGTTGTGCTGGCACCAAGGGGACGTGGTGGATTTGGGGGTGCAGGAGCCAAATCGCCCTAATTTTGGCCCCCCCAGCAGGCAGGAGGGCAGGGGGGTGACCCCTCAGGAGGGGCACACCCCCCCAAACCCCGTCAGTATTGAGCACAGGCTCCTCTCAGCTTACACCCCTAAAGGCAATAAAAGGAAGGTGACAGCAGGGTATTTAACGAAGCCGGTGAGGAGAGCACTGCTGTTGCTAGAGGTTGTAAGTCTATACATAAATATGTATGGGTTAGCATTCCTTCCAGCTGCTTTCTCCCTGCAAAGGCTTGTCCTGGAAGCTCCGTGCGGGCACAGAGGGGTGGCAGGAGGGACCATCACCCCCCCACAGCCCCGCGCCAGCCAATGCCATCCCACCTTCTCGGCTTCGTCCGCCCAGTCTGAGCTCTGAATCCCAGGATTTTCACCCCAGACTGGAATATTTTATTTCACTTATAAATGTATTACATGGGCTGGCAACATTCCTCTCCTCTTCTCTTGCCTCTCACCCAAACCAGGGCTGATTCAGTCCCCAGGCGATGCAACGAGGTGGGGACGGACCAAAATCCTTGTGGGACACAGATCTGCAGACAAACACACCCGTGGCTAAATATATCCCCAGCCCTCCCTGCGGCTTTTCTCCTCCTCAGACATGCACAACTAGAACTCCTCAGGGTAACAAGACTCGTATCTTTAAATCTCAGCAGGCAGGAGTGGTTCCTGAGCAAGAAAGCAGGGAATAAATATTGATTTAGCCACGGCTGAGTTTGAATCTAAAGGTGAGGGCTGGGGAGGCAAAGCAAACGAGCAGCTGCTGGCAGGAGTGGGTGAGCTGTGGGCACACCGTGTTACCCTCATGCCAGGCTGGCAGCTCTTCCTCGCAGATCTGCATGCCCTGGGCACGGGCAGCAAGTGTTGCTGCTCCCGAGAGCCCCAGGTTTTCCTCCTCCCACGGTGTCCCCTGTGGATTTACACCAGAGCACGAGTGGGATTCGACTCTGACAGCTAGAAGGGGTTTTCCATTTTATTCCCTGAAATGTGCTAGAATCTTTGCCCTGTTTCCCCCCCGCCTCTTTCCCTCTCCTTGTCAGCCAGACGTGCTCCCGGGGAAAGCTGAGAGGCGTGGGAGCCCTGGCTGTGCGGGGCTGGCGTGGGGACGGCTCGGCACATCCAGCTTTTTGTGTTTCCAGAGCCTTCCCCGGCCCTCCGGAGCTGCAAATTCCATGCAGCCAGCAATCCCGCATGAGGGATATTTAGTTAAAGGAGTCGCATCCATGTGGATTCTCCCGAGCGGTTTTGCTGTGTGACGAGCAGAAGAAAGGGGAGCAGAAGGTTTTATCATTTTTGTTTGAATCTGGGCTTTTCAAGGCAAAATTACTGTCCCCGCGTTGCTTCTGGAGGCGTTCCGAAAGCTGGCCTGGAGCCTGCAGATTTCCGCTCGGTGTTGATGGTCTGTTCCCAAAAGAAAAAAAAAAAAAAAAAAAAGAGGGGCTACAAAGTTTCCTTGAGAAGCTCCGGGGAAACTTCACACCGAGAGTGTTGGGAACAATCGGCAGCAGCTCCGGGCTGCGCTGCCCATCGCGGGCATCCCCTGAACTGCCCGGCTGCCACCCCCTCAGCAGGAACACGACAGGGTTTATTCCCAGCTCCGGGGAGAGAACAAAAGATTCAGGGAGCGCCCGATTCTCCAACCCCCGAAGGATGTTGTAAGTGGGAGGCTGGGAATGCTCTGGCTGACTCCGGGCAGGTTCGCAGCTCTCGTGTGGCGGGGGTGGCCCTTTGCGATGACACCGGGGAGCGTCGCTCGTTTTGATGCGCTTTTTGGAGTTATATTTAAAGCGCTCGCCCACGGCCCCCGGGCGCTTTCACAACAATTCGCAGTGTGCTTTAGCAGCAGGGAGTTTCTCCGTGTCTGGAGTGGGAGAGGCTGTTCCCTGCGCTGTGGGAGGACACTTGGATGCCTGGGGACATCACCCTCCGGTGCCCGCAGAGCCACGCACTGAGCTGTGTTCCCGGGTGGACACTCTTTTCTTGTGTAGGTTACGGATAATATTATTCTGTAGGATTATCCTGGATTGCAGCCCTGGCAAATGCCCTCACACACCCCCTCACCTCGATGGCAGGTGGGTTGGGGATCGCAGAGGGAACCACAGCCCTGCCACTCGGGGCTGTGCTCTCACAACCACCACTTGCACGGACAGACCTGAGCGATCCACTCCCAGGACACCCCTGTCCCACGGGAGCATGCCTGTCCCTGATCCTGGAAGGGAGCCTCTCCCAAGCATAACCCCCGAGGGGGAGCCAAGCCGAAGGTGAGCTTTGCAGGCTCGGTAGCACACAGGAAGGAGAAGCAGCAATGTTTACCAGATGGCAGGGGAGGATGAGGTTCTTCCCCGGAAAAGAAAACAAGGAAGAAGGTGAGATGTGTGTGTCCCAGCTCGGGTCAGGTGCTCACAGTCACGAGCGCTTCCTGCCCCTTAGCATTCCTACCACGGCCATGGAAACAGGGCTTGTTAACAATCTGGGCTTAAAAAAAGAGGGAATGACACTCGAGTATCCCCCACCTTTCGTTTTCCTTTCCTGGCTCGTGTAACCATGGCAAAGGATCCTACGCTAGCCTGGGAGATGGCAGGATTCCACGTTCTCATTAAACCGCTCCAGGGATGCAGCCTTCACATCTTCCCGAGGCTCACCTCAGCATTCCTGCTGGGAAAACATCAGGATTGTGCACCTGGGCAGAGAGGGGGGCCCCCGGTGCGTGAGTGGCACCCACCCTGCTGCTCCCGCTCGCCGGTGTGCGGCTCATTGACGGCAGGATGGGATGGCACGGGCAGCCCACGCAGGCAGCTGGCAGAGCACGAGCTTACTATGAAAGCAGCATATGCTGTGCTGAGTTACGAGACCTTCCAATCACTACGAGTGCTTAAAATATTCCAGAATTTAATTACAAGCCTGCCTGTGCTTTACATGCATGAATGTCTGAGGCAGGCTTGGGCTGTGACAAGGGAAACCTTCTCCCATATGCAGGAGAAGGGGTTGGAAGGGAAAATCCTTGTGGGCCAGTGAATTTGGGGTCAGGGAGCCCCCGTGGGTGGAAGGCAGGATGGCACCATGGAGGGAGGGATGGGGGACACCCTCTGGTGCTCTGTGTCCAGGGCTGCTGAGCCACGTGCAGGCACGTTCATACCAAGGGAGTGTGCCAGTCCTAAAATCATGGAATGGTTTGGGTTGGAAGGCACCTTAAAGATTACCTGTTTTCAACCCCCTGCCACGGGCAGGGACACCTCCCACCAGCCCAGGTTGCTCCAAGCCCCGTCCAACCTGCCCTTGGACACTCCCAGGGATCCAGGGGCAGCCACAGCTTCTCTGCCCAACCTGGGACAGGGCCTGCCCGCCTTTACAGTAAAGAATCTTTTCCTAATATCCAATCTAAGTTTACTCTCTTTCAGCTCAAAGCCATTTTCCCTTGTCCTGTCACTCCACACTCTTATAAATCTAAATTATCAAAGACGTATTAATAGCTATGAAATTGTTTGAGTCGAACCCCTTCAAAAACGTTTTTCTTCCTAAAAACCCTTGTATGTACTTAACATCTTCCCCCTTTTGTGTGTCACCTGTCCTGAGCTCACGTGGTGTTTGTCACACAGACTAAAATAGATCATAATCTTCCCCCATGTTAAATGCCTGGTGTATTGTGCCTACAAAAATGAAAATGCACTTAACATAACAATGTGCTGATTAGCTTAATGGCAGGAAGGGAAAACTTCGGGATGAGGATTAAAGCAGTGCTCTGGCACAATGTCCCTGGGGAAGGAGCCCTGTCTCTGGGATACCCATGAAGGCTACTCAGCCCTCAAGGTTTCCTGGCAGGCATCCCACCGGGGATTAACACTGGAGCAGCTATCCTGACATGAGATGGGGAACCTGGGTGGATATCACACTGATTTATAGCGGATTATTATTCTTTCCCTGCTTTAATTAACACAGATAATTCAAATGAGACAAGAGAGAAAGTGCAGTTTCCAAGCAAAGAAGTCAGGTCTGTGGCTGCTCAGGACTTGCCAGGGCTTTTTTCACTTCATCTGACCTCCAGAGTTCTCAGGCTCCTTTTTGGTGTCAAAGTTTTGGGAAGAGATGAGGAGAAATTGCAAGATGTGTGGCCGTGTCCCCCCTGTGTCTCCCCTGCACCATGAGCACGGGATGTGGAAATTCAGGTTTCCCAAGCCAAGCCAAGCTTGATGGCCCCCAGAAAACACTGTGGGCAACCAGGTCTCTGCTTTGGACTCAGGCTGGGCACAAGCACTGACCTTGTAAAGGGTGGGGCTGACACAGGGGTTTGGGGCTGTAGCAGGGGTTTGGGGTGACACAGGGATTTGGGGCTGTAGCAGGGGTTTGGGGTGACACAGGGATTTGGGGCTGACACAGGGGTTTGGGGCTGTAGCAGGGATTTGGGGCTGACACAGGGGTTTGGGGCTGTAGCAGGGCTTTGGGGTGACACAGGGGTTTGGGGTGACACAGGGATTTGGGGCTGTAGCAGGGATTTGGGGCTGACACAGGGATTTGGGGCTGTACCCCCATGGCTTGGCCACAGTCATTCAATGTCCCAGTTCTCAGGGGACAACCAACAGCAGCTTCACAGCCCCAGTGCCCATCAGGGTCTGGGTGCACTCAAAAATCAGCTGTGGAGATATTCCACTAAAAGAAGTGGATGGGGTGGTAAAACTCATAAAACCATCCTGTCCCACACTTGAGAGCTGGAGAGGGACTTTGGACTAGGGCAGGACAAGGGGGAATGGCTTCCCACTGCCAGAGGGCAGGGATGGATGGGATATTGGGAAGGGATTGGTGTCTGGGAGGGTGGGCAG
>JAWWEU010000163.1:1504972-1542816 GCA_035583155.1 Acropternis orthonyx
ATTTGGGGGGTCCCGGGTTTGGGGGGGGGGGGGTGTCTCCGGGCGGGGGTCCCTGTCCCTGCCCCGCCGCCGCCGGCAGGTGGCGCTGCAGGACCGCGAATGCTCGGCGGGGGCGCGGCCGCCGCGCCCCATATAAGGAGGTGTGACCCCCCCCAGTGGGCGTGGCTATGCAAATGAGCCTTGGGCTGGCATGGAGAGTCCTGCGGGGGTCCCAGGAAGGGGCTGATCCCAAAATGAAGGGGTCTCTAGGCTGGGTATCCCAGGGAATGGGGCTCCCAGGGAAGGGGTGATCCCAAAACCGAAGGGGTCCCTGGGATGGGCGTCCCATGGTGGGGAGGTTCCTGGGAAGGGGGTGATCCCGAAATGTGGGGGTCCCTGGGCTGGGTGTCTGCAGGGCAGGGGGTTTTCAGGAAGCGGGGGGTGTTTTTTGGGGTTTTCAGCCCTGTGCTGGACCGCACTCTGGTGTGGTGGCTTGAAATGATCGATCCGCAGGGACTGGGATTTAGCAAAAGCCCCAAAAATGCTTTTGTTTCCAACCGAGGAGGGAAAGACCCCCGGGGTGACATCGGGGACCCACCAACCCCAACAGGAACCGAGGAGGGAAACTTCAACTGTGGCTGAATCCGGCTGGGAGTGAGTGAGAGGGACAAACCCATTCTGCTTTATTAGTGCCTAATTATTCTCTCGCTATTATTAATGGTGGGGGCGCACACCAGACGTGGGAAGGGGCTCCTGGAGGATCCCGGGTGATCCCCCTCTCCCCCTGTCCCTGCTCCCATTCCCTGACCTCTCCTGGAGTGGAATTTCCCGGTGACTCACCGGTTGCACCCAAATCTCCTGGATTGGCTTTGAGCTCTGGGGCTGGAGCACTTTCCCATGGGAACAGTGGGGAGGGGGCTCCGCGCCCTCCTTGCCAGTGGGGGAGGGCTGGGCACAGGGACAGGGACACCTGCCAGCCTCCAAATAGTCCTGGAGGACACTAAAAATAACCCCTGAGGGGCAGCCCGGCTCGAATTGCCGGCTGGAAGCTGCCCATGGCCCTGGGGATCTGTGGGATGGTTCTGGGGGGGCTCAGAGACCCCGTTTTCCCCCGGGGGGTGCAGGGTGGGAATGGGGAACCGGAGCCAGGATAAAGCCCTGCAGTGATTCAGCCCCACTGTGAACCCTTGGGGGGCACTGGGGGGGGCAACAGCCCCAAATACACCCACCCAGGGTGGGCAGCACCCTCAAATCTCCCACCCAGAGTGGGCAGCACCCCTAAGTCTCCCACCCAGGGTGGGCAGCACCCTCAAATCTCCCACCCAGGGTGGGCAGCACCCTCAAATTTCCCACCCAGAGTGGGCAGCACCCCTAAATCTCCCACCCAGAGTGGGTACCACCCCCAAATTTCCTACCCAGAGTGGGCAGCACCCCCAAATCTCCCACCCAGGGTGGGCAACACCCCCAAATCTCCCAAGCAGAGTGGGAAAAACCCCCAAATCACCCACTCAGAGTGGGCAGCCCCCCCCAAACCTCCCACCCAGGGGGCTGTGGGCTGAGAGGCAGCTCGGAATTTGGGGTCTCTGCTCTCCGTTGGGCCATGCCCGTGGAAATTCCCGGCTGTGGCACGACCACACCCCGGCTCCCGTGGGTGTTCCATGGATTGTTTTCCAGGAGGAGATTAAGGAGAGGGAGCAGCTGGGGCAGAGCAAACCCAGGATCCAAAATCGCTCAGATCTGGGCACTTCCACCCTCCCTGAACACCTTCCTCTGGCTGCTCCCATCCCTTTCCCTGCTGTCCCTGCTTCCCTGGATGCATCAGGGCTGTCCAGGTTTTGGGGGGAGGGCGGGACACACAGCCTGGTCCTGGCCCTGGGAAAACACCCCCAGCCTGGAAAACCTCACCCCACTCGGAGCCCACGCTGATTTTCCATGGTGTTTTTGTTGGTTTTTTTTTTTTTCCCCTGGATGAACTGTTGTCTCTGGCATCCTGTTTGTCCCAGGAGGTTTCTGGGGCAGGGAAGGGGGGTGCCTGGGATTGGCAGCTGCAGGGATTGCTGGCAGGGGTGGTGCTGCCTGCGCCTCCCACCTGCCCCTGTGGGCGCTGGCACCGATCTGGGCAGGAATGCGGATCAGCAATCCCACGCGGATCGATGTGGGAAGGGGTGAATAACCTGCTCAGACGTGACGGGTTTGGAACGCTGGTTATTTCAGTAGATTTGTGGGTTGATCAGCCCAGGGAGGCGAGGACAGCACGGGCCTGGTGCCAGCAGCACCTTCCCACCTCCTCTCCTGCTGCTCCAGTGGCAGATCCCAGCAGGCTGGAGCAGGTCCTTGGGCACCTGGGGAGGTGACTGGGAAGAGTCCCAGCCTTTCCTTCCCCTTCTGACTGTCCCCAAAGCCACCAAACCATCAGTTCCTTGGTCAGACCTAAACTGCCTGGTGGGTTCATCCCTCACCAGCAGTGTTGGAATGACCCAAGGACAGGGCGATTGTTTTGGTGACATCCAGAGCCCAGCAGTGCCTCACTGCAGGGCCCAGCCCTTGCCTCCCCAAATCCCCCTCCCCGGGTGGGCAGCACCCCCGAATCTCCCACGCAGGACCCACCAGGGTTGGCAGCACCACCCGAAATGTGTCCCCAAGCAGCTCCGGGGACCCGCGGGGCCTTCACCACCATCACCATCCCCAGGGCCTGCGGCCGCCCGGGATGGGCCCTGCGATGCTCCGAGGGGGGGAAACGAGGCTGAGGAGCCCCCTCAGAACGCCCTCCCCGCCGCGGCGTGGCCCTCTCGGAGCCCCCTCGGCCCCCGGGGGGTATCGGGGGGGGGGTGGTGGTGTGTGTCACCGGCGACCCCCCGGCGATCGCGTCGAGGCCTCGCCTCACGCCGAAGGCCCGGGCCGCCCGTTGCCATGGCAACCGCCGCGGGGCCGAGGGGGGGGGCGGTTCCTCCGCGCCGCGGCGATTGGTGGCCGAGGCTGCCACTCAAAGCGCGCCGGCCTCTCATTGGCTGAGGCCGGCGGGGATCCGCGCGCCCATTGGACGAAGGAGTCGCCACTCAAACCGCTCTTCGCTCTCCCCCCCTTCCCCATTGGCCCGCCGGGGAGCCCGGGCGCGAGCGGCCCCCGCGCGCCCATTGGCCGAGCCGCCCGCCCATCCAGGCGGCGCCGGGGGAGGGGGCGGGACCAGCGCCCCGCCGGCGCCTCCCCATTGGCCGGGCGCTCCCTGCCGCGGGCGCTGATTGGCTGGCGCCGGGCTATAAATTGGGGCGGGCGGGCGGGGAGGGGGGCACAGAGCGGTGAGCGCGGGATCGGCGGAGGGAGCGGAGAGGCGGCGGCTCTGCCACCTCCTCCTCCTCCTCCTCCGCGCCCTGTTACCGTGCTCTTACCTTCTTTTTCACGAGGAGACCGGGTGTGGTTTGGTGGGTTTTGGTGCGTTTTGCCCTTTTTTTTTCTTTTTTTTTTTTTTTTTTTTCCCCCTCCCCCTTTCCCCTCCGTCTTCTGTTGTGGCCGGCCGAGGGGACTAATCGGAGATCAATGAAGGAAAGAAGAGCGAGCCAGAAGTTATCGAGCAAGGCGGTGATGGATCCCAACCAGAACGTGAAGTGCAAGATCGTGGTGGTGGGGGACAGCCAGTGCGGCAAGACCGCGCTGCTCCACGTCTTCGCCAAGGACTGCTTCCCCGAGGTGAGGAGGGTCGGGATCGGGGGCTGGGATTGGGACGGGGATGGGGGATCGGGAGCGGGCTGTGACCGTGCGCTGCTGTCTCCCGGCAGAGCTACGTCCCCACCGTGTTCGAGAACTACACGGCGAGCTTCGAGATCGACACGCAGCGCATCGAGCTGAGCCTCTGGGACACCTCGGGTGAGCATCCCCCCCCTCCCCGGGCTCGGGGGCACCTGCCCGCAAATAAAGCACCCCTGGGATGTTCTTTAGGGGGGTCCTGGAAGGGGGGAGCCGGTTCCCCCCCCCACCCACCCCCGCCGACTGCGAGCCCTGGCAGGAGGGTGGAAAGGTGTTTATGTGCTGGTGGTTAATGATATCAGCTCGCCTTGGAGCTCCCCGTAGCATCGTTAATGCCTGCTCCGTGTTCTGCGAAATACAGGGATTTTTTCCCCCTCCCCGGTGCTTTAGAGAGGCTTTAAGGGCAGGAAGGGCTTTACGAGGGAGAGCCTTTAGCCTTCACCCCCCTGTTCCTCCAGGATGCGGAGGGGGACCGTCCTTCTCCTGCCGTACCAAAATCAGTGCTGAAGGTGCTCTTCGCTCTTCCAGCGGCACCTTCAGTGCCCAAAAGCTGCCTCAAAGGTTGAGGTTTCTGGTGCGTGGCGGCCTCAGTTGGCATGTTGAGACATGCTAAGAGAGGAGCTCCTCTGGGTCTTGCTAATTGGGATAATAGGGCTGAGCTTAGGGGCGGGCGGGGGGGGGTGGTGAGGATGCACCCCAAAACTTGGCAGAGCCAAGTGTGCCTTTGGATGACCCAGCACCAGGAGGTGTCCGGGGCTGAGGCACCCCGGGAGCCGCTGCCAGAGATGTGGATCAGCATTATCCACGGGACCCATCGGGGAAAAAACCTGGAGGAGCTTGCCAGAGCGCACACACAACCCCTTTCCTCCTTCGTGCAGCCGGTGGAGATGGCTTGTTAGCGCTGCTGAGTTCGGAGCCAGCAATTTCTGCTAAATACGACAGCAGTTCTTTTACCAGAAAAAAGGAGAATGTTAATCCCTTTTTAAAGGCAGGAGTTTGGGCGGCGGGTTGGCTTTCCTCGTGCTGTTGAGGAAATGATTCCAAATTCTTGCAACACGATTACTGGGAAAAGGCAGTCTCAGCCCACAACCAGTATCAGGAGCTCTGAGCTGAGTTTTTCTTCATCTTGTGCCAAGTGAGACTTGCAGACTTCTAGAGTGTGTCTGGTTTGAGCTTTCATCCTCATGGCTAAGCTGGCTTTAGCTGTGGAATAAGGGCTTATTAAAAATTAATAGTTATTTTGGAAAATTTTATCTTTAGCTATTAAAATGCAGGTGAAGCTGTTTGACGTGGGAAGGTTCGGGATCTGGATGTCAAAGGCTGGAGACACCCGTGTAATGAAATATTCCATAGCACTTCAAAAGGCAAAAGCCGTGGAGGGAACACCTTGGCAGCCTTTTGTCCTCTCGGGCCTGTCCTGAACTATTAGAAAATTTGGTGGAGTCAGAACCTTGAGGTCAAGGCAAGTGGGTGATTTGTGTGACATCCCAGACTGAGGAGGAAATATTTGAAAAGTCCAATACTTGGTCTTAAAGAGTGTTACTGAGTGGAACCTCTGCCTGTGGGACTGTGGGCGAGGAATTCTGTCTCCAGAAACATCCCTTCTCACCATCTGCAAGAAGCAGCTCTGCCCAAAGCTATTAGAGCCGGTGCAAAAATCACATCAGCAGATAAGAGCCATCAGAAGATAAGACAGTGTTTTAGCATTATCTTCAAGTCTTGGTAATTTAATTTTTACAAGTCTTTGTCCTGGTCCTCTGCTGAATCAGAATGTATGTCTGAATGACATTTTTGAAGCAGGGCTAGATCTAATTAACTCAAAAATGTGACTGATGAACTGCCAGGTACTAATGGAAGATCATGTCCATTGCAGCACGGGGGAGGTGATGGCTGGAGTCCTTTGAGGTACTTCAGGATCCCCCGGGAGAGGGGGAAAGATGCTATTTAGCTGAGTTTGGTTGCAATATAGTGCAGATGACTTGATCAGTAACTAGTATCCATCTTTAACCCTCTAACTCTTTTCTAACTGGGAGCATCTAACAGACTGCCTTACCTTTTATTCCTGTGCTTGAATTAAAGTAGATACTGGGTTTTGCAGTGAATCCTTTGGAAGGAAGGTTCTGCCACTTCCAGCTGGGTTTTTTTTGATCTGAGAAAAACGAGACAAGCTGTGGTTAAAATAGTCTCGTGTCAGGGTGAGAACAGGCCCTGCTGTCACAGTTTTGGTTTATAGTTCTTTATTATGTAATAATAATGTGTTTTTTACTAGAGGACTCTTAGGCACAAAATTTAGGAGTCGTGCAACTGATAGAAAACTTTAAAGGTGCCTGTAAATTTATTGGGAAGTTGTTGTTGTATTTTGGATATGCCCACAGGAATATGGGACAACACACTCTTCCAAGTAAGAGTGGAACGGGAAGATTCATTATTCAAATGTTTTCTGGTACTGTCTAGTTCTGCAAGTCATTAGAAGGATTTAAATTAGCCACAGCATTAAGGGAAGCACTTGCCAGCTTGAATTTCAATTGGGGTTTGGACTACCAACCCTCCTCTCAAAGCAGGAATGTCTGGTTGCAGTCTCCCTGCTCCATAAATTATTCCCCTCTGTGGTAACATGTGGTAGTTTTGAGCTGTTTGGGAGCCGTGGGTTTGTTTTGTGAGGTGCAATGCTAGGAGTTTCTCCAGGTTAAAGCCTCATCTTTTACTTCCACAGACACTGAAGGACACTTCTATATTAGTTATCTTGGTCTATCATGGTCTAATCTAATTATCAAGTTTTTTGACTTCTTCCCTTAAAAATCATATTTGTATTTCTTGCTTGGACAACAGCAGCTGTGGCTTAGAAACTACACACCATTAATTAGGTATACATACCTGTGTCTCCCTAAAATATATATTTTAGGGCTTTTTTTTTTTTTTAATTGTTTGAACTGTGGAAACTGCACTGGCTACTCCAATAAAATAGTTCTCACCAGGGCCAGCAATACTGAGGCACTGCTGGGGATTTAGCATGTAATTAAACCCAGAAGGGCCTTGGAGCTCTGAGTCAAGTTGGCTTTGCAGGGAGTTGGATGTGTACAATGTGCTTGGTGTCTGTGGAGAAAGAGAATATTAATGGTAAAGTTTGTGCTGAAATTGCTCCTGAGACAGCTCCTGAAACTTGGAGGAATTAAAAGTTCCTGATTCCCCAGTTCCCTGGCAGCAAGGACTATAGAGGAAATGTCCAGCTTCTGCCTTTGCCTTCCAGTTCGCTTGGAAGTTGAACTTCCAAGTTCAACTGATGGGATCAAATGTGTTCAAATCATGTGATTTTTTTTTTTTCCCTTATTTGAATGGCAGAGTAACAGTAACTAGTTTTCCTAGGGCTTGTTTTTCCTTTTAGAAGCAAAATAATAGGAATTAAAAACAAATCACCTCCCAAAGTCCCATTTTCTTCAGTGAGAAAACACTGAAGATGCCCTGAATTTTGTGATACTCACCTGCTTGGACATGCCGTGTTCTATGACGGCACAGAAAGTCACCTGAACTTCTCCAGCCCAGCCAAGGTTTTGGAAGGAGGAAAACCAGGAGCAGTGAAATCAGCTCCTTGGAGCAGCCACTGTGTGTTTGATGTGCTTTCCGTGGGGCTGATGGTTAGTGAGCCCCAGGGTTGGGGAGTGAAAAGGCTGCTGTTCTTCTGTTGCTCTTTCAGTTGACTGGACTCCCAAAAGGCTCCCAAGACTTCATGCCTGGTGGTGTGGGAATAGGGAAGTCTTGCTCTCGCTGAGCATCACTTCCCTGAAGGCCCATGGAGAAGTGGTGGGATGTGGGGCTGAACCTCCTGCTTGGAGCTGCTGGTGGCTTTGGATCCTCCAGGCAAACAGCTCTCCTTGATTTTTAGCATCTTAAAACAGAGCTAAACCACCAAAAAAAAAAAAAATTCACGTTCTCTATCTTTCATTGATGTAATTCTGTTATTTATTAAGGTAGCAACTTTAAGCCTAGTCTTGGTTATCTGCTCTAGATCAACACCAGCCACGTTGCTGGGGAGGGGCTTTATTTCAGTTTAAAAGCTGAATTTCTGTTGGACTTTGCACGAAACGTAAGGTTTCAAAAGCAGGTCATTCCTAGTGTTTGGAGTATTTTGGCTTAAATTGCTTAAGCTGCCAAACAAATGGAAAAGGAGGTTTGCAGCTGGAATGCACTCCCAGCACAAAGGAAGGATGAACTTTTTACAAAGCCTTATCAGCAATTCCTTGATAAAACTGAAAAATCACGTCGTCCTTGCCAAAAAAACCGTTGTATTTGGTAGGAACAGGATCCCAGACACAAATAGGCTCTTTTTTTTTTTTTCCCCCACAAATACCATTGCTGCAGCCCCCCCCCACCACCACGTTCCCCTCCTGTTTTCGAGGGTTGGCACGGCTTCAGCTCTGCAAAGGAACCTGGAAAAAGAGCGAGCGAGCTGAGCTGGAGTCGGTCTGTTCAGGCTTGAGCGAGCCTCATTCCTGGCATTCCTGCCTCCTGAGGGTTTCTCTGGGCACAGGGCTGAAATGCCAGCCTGAATAGGCCTGCGCAGGGGGAGCTGCAGCCCCTCTTTTATTTGCGCAGTAATAAAGCTCCAGTCACTGCCGCTGAATGGGAGCGGGAAGCTTCCTTTGTGGGGGTTTAAATGGTTCCCGTTTGTTCTGCCACACAACTGCCCTGGAGAAGAGGTGTTGAATATTCCTCCTGCCAGACTGCCTTGGAAAAAGCATTTATCCCAGCTCAGCAGCTCCAATAAGAGAGGGAAGGCGAAGAAGAGCCGGCCCTGAAAGGTGAGGCAGCGGGGTGGGAAGGGAAGGAGGTGGCGGTGGCTCTGTGTGTACATCACTACGTGCTGCTGGACATACATGGTGTGTTGCAGCCCCGGAGCTGCTGAGTGAGGCCATAGGTATGTGTGTCTGAGGAATTAGTTTCTGGGTGAGGCTTTTCTGAGGCTTCTTTCCAGCCAGCAACCACTTGGCATGAAGGCTCTCCCATCCTGCCCTTACTTGCTGCAGCTCAGCAGGGAGATGGGCCAGGCAGGGGCTCTGCTTTGGCCGGGTCTGTATCTGCCTATAATGGCACATTGTTCTGCAATTCCTCTGGCCAGGGCAAATCCCTGGGCCCTGGGGCTGCAGGATAAATCCCTTGGCCCTGGGGCTGCGGGATGGAGCTGTAATAGCAGCGCTGGAGATAGCTGGGGAGTAATTAGCAGTGGGAAATGCTCCTGGATGGTCCCTGTGAGCAGAGCTGAGCTCCAGTGAGTGGTTTACTACGGGTCACCTCGCTCATCACATTTCTCCCTGACATGTCATTTAGTGCCCAGTTCAGTTGACTGGGGTGCCAAGAGCGATTTTTTTTTTTGACAGCTGCCTCTTTGTCAGCTTGACATCGTTTATGAAGATGAGCATTTGAATGAAACAGCCTGGTGCAACAAATTACCTTTCTGCTACCTAGTTTGGTAATGCTTCATTCCCCATGTGTTACCCTTCACTTCAAAAAACAACATTCCTGGGATTCCTGACTCCTTTCCGTGCAGTAGAAGCTGCCCAACTGAACTCATACATTCACACCATCCCCTGCTCTGCCTTGTACAACAGCATGAGCTGCCTGTCACTTAAAAACTTGAGGAATTTCCCTAATCCCTCAGCCTCTGAGGCCTTCCAGCCAATTAGTCCTGGAGAGTTGGGTAATTGGTGCCGTAATTAGCTGATAACCCCCAAAAAAGCTGTGCTCTTCTTGACTGTGTGCCCTGCTGTAGTTTTAGGTTCATGAGAAACTTACAGAAATAAGGGTGTGCTGTGGTTAAGGAAATGAATTTGAAGTTGCAGGTGCGCATTTTAAAGCCCAAGCCCTTGTCCTGTTGAGCCACTTGACTGGTTTAAGTACTCTTTTAAGTCAGAAATATGTTCTCCTCAGGTGGTGAAGCCCAGCCCAAACCAAATGGTGGCTTCCTTTTTCTTAGAAAAAGGAAGATCTGATTTCCCCAAACCTGTTACCAGGTTTACCAGCTGAGTAAAATCCCGTTTCTGACTCGGGCTGTATTTGTAGCTCTGCGCATCGTGTTCGTTCTCCAGGAAAACAGCGAATCCCTTCACAGCTCTGACAGTAAAGCATGCCCAAAGTGCAATATTGTGCCTACATCTGTTCCCCCAGATCGCTGCATTAGCTTTGATCTCCTTGATAGAAATCTGGTTTATGGGCTAAACATAAACATTTATTGCAAGCATTTATTGGTTTGCAGATTAATGAGGCTTTTTGTGCCAGATAACTCACCTTCCTGCCTACAGGACTGGGAGACTTTCCTGCTGGGCTCCCGCAATAAATGCTCTAATTTGAAGCAAGAGCTTCTTCTAAAAATTGCCAATATCCATGACAAGTGCTGATGCTTTTTGCCCTTGGAGCTGTTTGTTTTAAATTACGTGTTAGACAAATCAAAACTGATGAATTTCAAAGCTTTATGTGGTTGGTTTCTGCCCCCCCCCCCCCCCTCTATGAAAGCAAAAGTGTGGCAAATCTGCTTTGAAAAAAGCCTTTTGGAGTTCAAGGATTTGTTCTCTAAGTCAAATCCCTGCAGGTTAATGCTGGGATTTAAACTTAGGCTGACCCTTATTTCCCTTTCCTTGTTGCTGGGAGCATCACAAGCTTCTGGTGGGACATGGATCACTGGGGTGCCATCACTCTGCATTACTTGGAAAGGCTGCTGCCTTTTGGAGGTGGGAAACAATAGGAAAGTGGGGAAAATGAACAGCTGTGAGTGTTTGGGGAATGCAGTTCTGTTGAAGAAAGAAAGAGCTGGGTGCTATTGAAGAGTTTGACTGAAAACCTCTCTGAATAAGCTTGAATAACTGCAGAAAGGAAAATAAAAACTAATACAAATGTTATTTGCTTCCCTGCAGGGTCTCCTTACTATGATAATGTCCGTCCCCTCTCCTACCCAGACTCTGATGCTGTCCTGATCTGCTTTGACATCAGTCGGCCAGAAACTCTCGACAGTGTCCTAAAAAAGGCAAGTTTGGAGAAACGTTTGAGCACAGAAGTGGTGGAGGAGCTCATCTTTAAATGCCTGCAGAGTTTTTGCTGTGCCTACGCTTTGTTTCTCTTAATGGAGAGGTGGCAGTGCTTTGCAGGGCCAGACTTTGAGGTCATTTGTTTGAAAGGAGGGAATTAATTGGAAACAAAAACTTGCTAATGGATGGTGAGGGCTGAAGGAAAGTCTCATTCCTCAGCCCTGAGCCAGCAGGGACTGGGTGAGGGTGGTGTGAGCTGCAGCAAGGAATTGTGTCTCACGCGATGTTCCCGCAACAGGACTGAGAAACTTTGCCGTGTTTTAGAGGTGGTTAAAACGTGCCTGCCAAGGCTTTGGACTTTGGCCATGGCTTTACGTAATCCTTCAGCCTGACATCACCAGGAGCCAGTGACAAATGCCTCTGGAAGCCACCAGCAGACCAAGGAGTGGCATGGGAGTACAGTCTCAGCGATCCAGGGTTCAGAGTTGGACTTGCCATGAGGGAAAACATTGAATTTTGATAATGGAGCTCTGTGTTCAAGGTGGTCCTGGTGCTCTCCTTGGTTGCTGAGCATGACTCAGCTTTGCACTGTTTTTAAGGCTTAATGACTTGAAGCTCCTTTTTTATCTGTGGCCGGGGCCAGTGATTCTTGTCTTCCTGGGATAAAGTGGCATACAATGCTCTGAATAGCCTACAGAAAGTGCTCAAAAACTGTTCTTTCAGCTACAAACTGTGCCAACACCCATCTCAACTGTGTGTTTCTGTCCCTGATAATGTTGGTTACTATACCGTTGCTTAATTCTGCAAGAGATTTTCCTTAATACACGTTTAAACCCAACTTATAACCTTAAATTTTAGGGATCATCATCTGCTCAGATTGTGCTGTGAAATTTTTGGCTTTCTTGTGTTGCTCAAATAACCTTGTAGAGGGTGAGGAACACAAGGAATCACACGTGTTGGTTGAAGGGCTTTTTCATGGCTCACAGGCTGAACCTTTGACAGACCTGTGGAGTTCTGGGTGTGAGGGTGCCAATATTTAGCAGTGCTTGTTTAGTGGGTGTACAAGACCTGCCCCTGTAGCTCAGTCCTGAGGGACCAAGAACGTGGTGACACCACATTTCACTGGTCGTGTCTGCAAATGCCTGTGGCTGGGTGTGAGAGGCAACAGCTCTGCAAACCTTTACTCATGTAGGTAAATAATCTCGTTTCCTCTTGCTTAGTAAGTCAGTGGAACTAATGAGAGTGTGAGATAGTCAGGTTTCATCCCTGACTGGCTTCTGCTGGAGCTGCTGCCTTCAGAAATCAGCTCCGAGGTAGGACTACTGTGTAAGAATATCTCTGTGTGGGATGTCACGGCTCATTAAACTTCATCTTGTATCTGTTGCTGCTTTGGATTTTAAACATTCAGCTACCTGAGCCTAACAGCAGCTTCAAATTTTACAGTGGAAAGGCGAAATCCAGGAGTTCTGCCCCAACACCAAGATGCTTTTGGTGGGCTGCAAGTCGGATCTGCGCACGGACGTCACCACGCTGGTGGAGCTCTCCAACCACAGGCAGACCCCCGTGTCCTACGACCAGGTGTGTGCCACTTGCAGGTGGAAGATAAACCTCTTTTCTGTCACTGTACCCATCTTTATAGACAGTTTCTCCCCCCATGGTGACATGAGGGCATCCTAGAGGGCAGAGGTGCTCTAGGAGCAGGTGGAGGTGGATCTGAAAGCAATTCTGAGTAAAGGCAGCCCCGCAGCACATCCTGGAATCACAGCTTTAAGCATCATGAGATTGTAGCCTTACTGGTTGCAAAGAGCCTTTGAAATGAATTGCAAATAAACTTGCCTCATTCTGTCCCTGCAGAGGCCAAGCAGTACCTGTGAGCTGACACATCCTGTTCATTTACTGACAAATTGGTAGAATTGCTGCCTTCACACTTGAAATTTCAATGCAAGCTGTTTGACTTGGACAGCATGACAAGTATTTGTGCATCATCTGTCCCATTTAAAATCCTGATGCCTTCAAATACCTCTGGAGGCACCTTTGTAGCCCCCCCTGAAGGTGGGGCAGCAAAGCCAGACAGCAGCTTAATTCTTGGAAAGAGCTCTTCGCTGCTGGGAAAGTGAGAAGTCTGGAGCTTTAGAGGATGAACTGAGGTGAAAGGGAAAGGAATCAGGTCATGGGAGAGCAGGATTGGGAAAACTGGGCTCTGGGCTGAACTTCCCTTTATTACTCACATGTGTGTTACGCTCCCAGGTGAATCACAGTGATGGGGTGAGATACACCCTGCAGGAGGGAGAGCGGTACCTCCAGGACTAACTTCACTGTCTCTACCCTGTGCCATCATCCAGTTTTTGATGTTTTATTCACAACCTGAGGTTTTTCAACCCACCAGCTCCTAATATGGGATCGCTAATGCTGCTCCTGCGGCGTGTTTAGGTTGAGAAATGGCAGTGCTTCAGTAAAATCACCAAGTCTCATCCCTTGAGTGATCAAAGAGAGTGATCAGAAATCTGCTGGCTGGTGAATTTTTGCCCCAGAGTTGGATTCCCACCTGGTGTCACAGCTCAGCCTGTACCCCTGAGGATCAGGAGTCGGCTGAGACAAGGGGCTAAACCAGGAACCATTCCAAAGGGAAAACTCCACATGCTCCAGGGAAGCCCATAATTTCTTCTGGACCCTCTGCAAGCCAAAGCTTGGAGTGAGCGGAGTTTGGTATCTTTTGTGGCTGCCAAATTCCTGGTGGCACGAAACAACCCCAGGCTCCTGCTCTGGGTCCTCCGGGGTTGAGACACGGCTTAATCTTAACCTTCCCTCGCCTGGCTAAGTCAACATGGGATCAGAGAGCTCAGTGTGGGGCTTTCCCACTCCTCTCAACTTCCTGAGGAGGAAGCACTGGGAGGATAAAGGCAAGGCGGTGCCGCCCTCCTCCAGTGTGTTGCCCCTTTCCAGTGAGCTACACCTGAGCAAACACTGCTGAGGCTCCACGGCGTGGAGTTGGTGGGAGTTGAGATGTTTAACTGTGGGGAGGGCTCGTCCAACAAGCCAATACTCCCTTAGCAACCACTCCCACTTAAAATTGATAAGGTGGCTGCATCACTGCGGGGTAAGTAGCGTGGACTGGCAACTGGGTCTGAAGAGGCTGGTGCCATCAGCCTGACGAAGAGCAGAGAGGAGGGGGTTGGACCAGCCTGTGCCTACGAATGTGTGAGCAGTGGCACGTCAAGGATGTGGTTTGGTTTCATAACTCCACTAAAGATTCATCCCCCAGAAGTGAAATTCCATTGAAACAACTCCTTTTTTTTTCACACAATGCTGTATTGTGTCCCCATAACAAAATCCACACCAGGACATTGGGTCATTGTCATCTGTCGGAGTCACGTGTTGTTTTCCTTGTGCTGCTGGAACAAACATCCATGCTTTGACTTCCAGTGCCCTTAAACTTGAAAAAGAAGGGCTCCTTTAACCCCCAGTGTCCTATTTTCCTTCTTTTCTCTGGCTAGAAGTTGACAGAGCTATCCCCAAGCCAGCAGCCCACAGCACATTTCCCTTCAAACTTTGCTCCCTGCATGGAGCTGCAGCACAAGCTCTGCTCCAGCTCAGGGCCAGCTGGTTTTTACTTAAGGCCCCGAATCCATTTTTTTCTTTGGAGTCAGGCTGAAATCTGGAAGCTCCCAGCTCTTCCAGGCCCTTCCCAGGGATTCAAGTTAAGGTGAAATTGCTAAATAGCCCCCACTAAGGCTCCTCTGGCTTTTTGCAGTTGTTTGCAAGTTGCCGAGCTTGTCTCCCCTTCAAGTATCTGTTTATCAGGAGAGGAGGTAATGGTGGGATACTTGTTTTAACTCATCCTGGGAAGCAAAACTCTTTCATTTGGCAAAATGAGCTGCTGGAGCTGTAACTTTGGTTTCCACAAAAAAAAACACCCACTCCAAGACCCAAAGGGACTTGGGAGCTTTGCTTTGGCTCCCTCAGAATCTCAGCATTGCTCACATGTTGTCCTGTGTTTCCCCTTAGGGTGCAAACATGGCCAAGCAGATTGGAGCAGCCACGTACATCGAGTGCTCGGCCCTGCAGTCGGAAAACAGCGTCAGAGACATTTTCCACGTGGCCACCTTGGCGTGCGTGAACAAAACAAACAAACACGTGAAACGGAACAAGTCACAGAGGGCAACAAAGAGGATCTCACACATGCCTGGCAGGCCAGAACTGTCCACAGTGGCCACAGACTTGAGAAAGGACAAAGCAAAGAGCTGCACGGTGATGTGAAGGAGCTGGGATTTTCCTGGAGGAGGGAGAGAGCGGCCAGGAGGGGTTGGAGGCTCAATGAAGTACAAAAAGCCACGTGGTGTTTGATGAGGGGCTTCTGCCAGCGCTTTATAATGGAGACTTGGCCTGGTGGGCGAGACTGTACTTGGCTCCGAACGAGGTGGCATCAGGAAATGACGCGTTGAAGAAAATGCCAAAAAAAGCAAAATAATACAAAGGGGGAAAAAAAAATAAATGCCTGAATGGGCTGAGAGAAGAGTGAATGGGAAAATAACACTGCAAAGGAGAGATGGCATGGACAGTGCTGGTGTTTCGTTCAGTAACGCTCTGCTCCTGGATGCTACCACTTTGATTTCATTAAAATACTTTAATGGGTTGGGTTTTTTTTGGTTTTTTTTGTTTTTTTTAATGAAGACGTTATTAATGTGCCCTCCTCATTAAGGAACTTTACCCCCGTGACCTTCTAGTTGGTTTTCCAAAGGATATGATCTAATTTTTCTAGTAGCTGATTGTGAAAACGGAGAGGATGCCGAGGCTTGTGTGTCACCTGGAGGAAAGCACTGCTTGGGAGGAGTCTGGAGTTCTGCATGATCCACCTTTGAGCTCGCTGGGCACGAAGACACCTGTTGGAGGATGCCCAGTGCCATAGGTGGAAGTGCAAAGGGATGGAATTTGGGGGGCGTGGGGGCAAAGCTCCTGCCCCGTGGCGCAGGACTCTGGCTCGCCGATCCTCGTCGTGGCCGTGGTGTGGAAGTGGCCTCCGGTTGTGGTGTTCCGTGTGGGTCCGTCGCCGTAGGTTCCAGTGCGAGGTGCTGAGAGCTGTGATGAGAAACGATCCTTGGTTTGACAACCATGAGAATTCCTTAAAGCCTTACTGCCCACCTGGGGAAGCCGTGAGCCTCCCGTGCTCCCCCAGGAGCTGGAGAGCTGCAGGGGGAGGGGGGGGGGAATCCCGGGAGAAGCGCTGCAGAGAAGGGCTCTTCTGATATGTGGTTGCTAAAAAAAGCCACCCCCCCACCCCCCCAAAAAAATCTGCAAATGAGCCAGCAGAGCCAGGGTGTCTTTTGTGATGCTTCTTTATTTTGGGGGGCAGCCACCTCTCGCTGCAGATGGTGAGGAAACGGGGTCTGAAGAACTGTGAGGCCTTAAGGGGTCCCCAGGGGAAACTGGATACTGCCCTTACTCTTTCCAATTATTCCCCAAGTATCCAGACACCAATCACGCAACGTGGGGGAACCGGTTAAGGCAAATTCCTTTTTGCTTACTGTTGTTCCACTAAATAAATCAGCCTTTCCAATGGGTTTGCAGCTCCCTGACCCACTAAAGTGCTGTGAAGGAAGGAGACTGTAAGCTCTGCCCGGTGTGGTTGTTGCTTGTGGAGGACAAGCATTTCATTCCCGAGGGTGATGCTTCATTTTTGAAGTGTTAAAGCTTGCGTTCACTTGTGCCAAGGTGAAGGCTTGCCATGATTAACTCTTAATTAAAACTCAGTTCTGTGTGTTCCTGGCACTTTGTTTCAGCTGAGAAAAGAAGAATAAAACACTCCCATTCTGGTTATTTCCCACAGAAAGACATTTGTACCACCATAATAAGCTTTTAACTGATGCAACAGTGCTTAGGGCAGTATTACAAAATAGCTGGTAAGTGCTTCTTTCTGTATTTAAATATTGTGGAAAAATAAGTTATAACTGTTATAAAGCAGGACATTCATTACTTTTTTTTTTAAATTGTTGAAGTCACTTTGTATGTTTGGTTAATGTTTCTGCAGTATTTATTAAAATACCTTTTTTTTTTCCTTTGAATTAAAAAAAAAAAAAAGTAATTGCCTCGTAGTGGAAATGACCTTTGTGTGGTAATTCATTAATACTTGTGTGTTTTGGGTATAATTGTGCTGAGCTACAGGCTGGGAAGGGGGATGTGATCGGAATGGGAATCATTCTTCCCTTGGAACAGCGTTTTGGGCTCTTGCACATTGTATTTTAAGGTGTAGTGTGGGTTACTTATCCAAGTCATTTCCCAGAAATGCCAGAGGAGAAGAGGAGGCTGGAGCAAGGAAACAAGTGTGGTTGTGCTTTGCTTTGCCTCTAAAGCTGGATTTTACAAGGTTTTACATGTTCAGCTGGTCTTGAGTTCCGAGACTCATTCCCAGCCCGTTGTCTGTCACCACTGGGACATTGCGGGTGCAGCTGGGAGCTGAGGCAGGAGAGCTTCCCAGCGTGTCTCACTTTTTGGTCTCCTCTGTGTCTCTGAAATCAGGCAGAAATCCCAGCAAGTTGTTTCCCCCCCCCAGTTCCTGTGACCATCCTGCGCTCACCTGATGTTTCTGATGGCCAGGCAGGTTTGTAGAGGCTGCAGTTCCCGGAGTGAGGGCTTGATTGTCCTCGTGCCTCAAACCCTCCCTTGTCTTTGACACCTGAAACGTGTCTTGTTCCAACCTTTGGTCTTTCCGTGGAGTGACTCGCTGTGTCAGCGTGATGGGCTCCTCATTCCTGAGTGTAAATACACCTTGGAGGTCGCTGGGCCAGAACTGAGTCACCAGGAGCCAAACAGATGGACCCCTCCTTCAGTGCCTTGGAATCTCTGTCCGTGAGGGGTGTTCCCAATTAATATTTATCCAGCTGCGTGGTTCCTCTCAGCGCTCTTGGAGGTTTTTGGCATCTTCATCAGGACTCTCAAGTGCTGGAGGAGCAGTTGGGCCGCTCTTTCTACCAGCAGTGCTTTGTCTTCATCCTCAGCTTCATCCCAACCCTGGTGGCCCCACGTCACCAGGTTCTCCGTGGTTTTGCTGGCGTCTGGCCACGGCACAGCTGGGGTTTGTTCACACTTGGTGGAGCAACATGGCCCTGCATGTTCTGCCTGACCTACAACCCTTCTCCTGGGGTTTGCAGATCCTCAGTAGTTCCTCTGTTCTCTCTCTTCTCTAACCTGATCTGCTGTTTCCTGGGTCATGGTGACACTGAGGAGTAGGGTAGGACAAGGAAACACGCTCTTGGAAGCCTCAGCTTTGCTTTTGAGATGCCCCCCCCAGAGACTGTAATGAATTTTTGGCCCATGTTGCGTGCACAGCCCTGGTTTCATGTCACTCCTGTGCTGCACCCAGGCGTGGTGTGTCACAGGTCACAGGGGGTGGATTAGGAAGGGACAGTTAAATGCACTCTCAGACCATGCTTAGGTTCTTCCAGCAAGGAGATAAACCCCCATTTTCAATTAAACACTTAATCACTGCCCTCCTTTATTTCCTCCTTTACTTCACTCTAAAAGGCTGAAAGATGGAAATGTCTTGATTTATCTCCGTTTTTCTTTTAACATTAAAAAAGAAAGCTGCTCATTCTGTCTAAAGCCTTGCCAAGGTTTCTTTTTCTCCTACTGCGCCCAGTTTTACCATTTCCTCCAGACCAGTTTGGTTGTTGATACGAAATGTTTCTTGTTAGCTGTGGCCAGTGGTGGTTGAAGCCTCTGAGCAGGAGGAAGGGCCAGAGGTTTACCCCTCTAAAACAAGGACCTGGGCTGGTGTGACACGTGTAGGAGGGGCACAGTTGGATTTTGGTGTCAGTAAGATGATCCCCGCCTCCACCGAGATGATCCACAGCTCTCCGGTTACAAGGGGTGAGCGGAAGCACCTCCACTTGTGGGCTGGACTTGGTCAGATGTTTCTCTTCAGCACCATTTGATCCCTGGAAAACAACTCTGGCAGGTGGCCACGACCGGGTCCCCTTCCAAAAAGCTCTTTTGACTTGAGCAATTTCTTCTCCTGGCTCTGCAGTGACCCGACCGTGTTGCGCAACCGCTTACGGGAACCGCGGCGCGTTCCCCACCCTCCTGCCATGCCGGGGGACCCCCGGGAGAGCCCTGTTCCTACTCGAGGTGGGCTGCTCTGGGGGGCAGGAAGAGCTGGCAGCCTCCCCACGGCGCTGAGGACGTGGCACTTGCTGTTCGGTGGGTCTTTCTGGCTGTTTCCAGCCAGACTGGGAGCTCCTCAAAGCTCCGCGGGGTTACTGTGGCACTCAGCAGTGGGGCTTTGGTGGGTGGCTCAAGTCTGGTTGGTGCTGAATCTCCAGGCAGGACCCGCCCCTGGGGCTGGTGCAGGAAGGAAGAAGAGCCCAAGGAGGGGCCTGAGGCTGTTCCTCATCCCTTGGCTCTCATGGCTGATGTGCAGAGACAAACGAGGAGAGCTTGGCTCTTGAGGAGTTTGATGTTGTCAGTGTGGCATTTTGTTGCCTAATCCTCGCGCAGCGGCGCTGGCTCTCCTCGGGGAGGGATTACTGGCTGCAAAGCAAGTAATTAGTAGTTCTCAGATCACTGCATTTCTTCCTCCCAAACTCCTTTCTTGCAACAAAAGATTTATGAACCTTTCTTTCCCGGGGATTTCTCCATCTCTTTTGGCTCTCCTGCTAACTAAAAGCCTTCCTGCAAAAGCCACGGAGAGGCCAGATTTGCAGCGGAGCAGCACTCACTGGGCTGCAGCAGCTGCTGTTGCTGGTTTGTGAGCTCAAACTGAGTATTTTTTTTATATCTTTTTATATTTTCCTGCAGCCTGTTCAGCTCCTTCATCTTCCCAGGAGGCCCTTAAGTGTCCCACATGACCTTGGATGGTGTTGAACCCAGTGAGGGGGTGATGGGGACTGAACTCCTGCCCACAAGAGCCTTGTTGTTGTTCTCTGTCAAGGAGTGATGTTCTACCAAGTGTCTCTTTTTTTTAATCCTCCCTATATTAGCTCGGAGGATTAGGGATGAGAAGCAGTCTGAGGGAGAAGATGAAAGGTCTCATCCAATTTTCAAAAGGAGCTGTGAACAAGGAAGTTTTCCTGCAGCTGCCAAATGGGGAAGTGGGTTTTCAGCCCACAGACTCACACACCTCACAGAAGGTCTAATCCTGCCAGCTCCAGCTCTTCCCTGTTATTTACACACACCCTGGGCCAAATTCTGGGAAGTTCTCCCAAATCTTTCACTTGCAATTTGCTGTTGAGGTTGGTAAGAAATTGCCTGTGTTTAATTTGTTAGAAAAGCTGTGAAAGGGGGTGAATGCCCTTTGTGCAGCACAGGGACGTCCCTGCTGCTCCCTGGCCACTTGTCCTGGTCCAGGGGGTGACAACAGCACGAGGATCCCATGGGAATGGGCAGAGGGGCTGAGCAAAGCCCCCCCCGTCCCCCCAGAGCCAGCCTGGAACCCCCTTGTGGGAATCCCACAGCTCCTCACCCACAAGTGGAGGCATCACCTGCTTAAACCACATTCCCGGGGTCCTGCAGCCTCTGGCTGTGGGGTGGGAACAGCCCCCTGGCGCCATTCTGAGCCTGCAGGTGCCACTTTGGGAAAAGAAAGTAGCTGTTTTACGAGGAAAATATAAAATATGGGAGCGGGGGGGGGGTGTACCAATAACCCGCTGCAGGGTGCTCGTGTTGTGCTCTCATGAAATAAAGTGGAGTTTCAGTGTATCTGCAATGAAATAACAGCCATATTATTTAATGTTATTAAGAAAAGCACAAGTGGGGAGTCAAGTTTGTGGCCCCTGGTAGCCAGTGAGTAGCAGGTGAAGGACTTTGGGCCTGTGTGTGTGGCCTCTGCCAGGGTCACCTGGCTTTTTTAGGGGAAAGCCCACAGAAAGGCTTCATTCCCGGCACAAGGAGCCTTGGCTTCAGCAAACACCCAATTCTGAGGAGCAGAAGAATGACTAGACACTGTGGATGGCTCGGAGGTGTCACCCCAGGGCTGGGATCCAGCTCAGGTGGCCCTGGGGTGTCCCAGGGCAGAGGGTGCTCAGTCACCCTCCAGCACCCCCAGTGGGTTGGCACCATGAAAAATCAGCAGCGAGCAGGGGCTCAACACCCTGGGGGCACCTTCAGCTGCTGCTTGAGGAGTCGTGGCAGGTCCTCGTGTGACCTCAGCGCTGAGGACAAGGTGGTGACGACCACAGAGCGACTGGGCAGGGGAAAAGAGGGATGTGGCAGCAAAGGAGCTGAATCTCAATCTTTTTCCGACCTTTCCCTCCGCCTTTTTCCAACCTTTGCTTCCCCGCCGCCGCAGCTGCGGGGACCACCCTGTGCCTCCAAGCCCTGGGTCTGGAGTGCTGGGAATGCGTTCCCCTCCTCGGGAATGTGCCGATGGCATGAGCTGCGCAACCCTTCCAGCACGGGCAGAGAACAAAAGCAAATTGTGGGGCCGCAGGGCATTTTCTGCCCCCCAAAACCGGACCTCCCAAAGTCAGGGGAGGGCTGTGAGCTGTAGGTGGCTCTGCGAGTTTCGAGTTACCCAGAGCAGAGCCATTAACCTTCTCCTGGCTGTAAGGACTGCAAATTAGATTCAAGAGTTGCCCGAAACCAGGCGGTGAGTCATTTATTCTCGAGCCTGTGTCGCGTTCAGGGAAATCTCTTCCCTTGCTCCTGCCAGCGCTGGTGACCAATCCTGGGTGGCAGCAGCGACGTGGGGATGGGGGCACTGCCCTCTGCACTGCAGCACTCTGAGCTCACCCTCTCCTTCCTGGCACGGGGTTTTATTGGTGTTTGTCTGCTCTCGGAGGTGTTTTGGTGCCCTTTTTGTCCTTCTCGGGAGGTGTTTTGGTGCTCTCTGTCCCGCTTGTATGCCGTAATTCCCAGCGGGGAGCTGCCAGGATGGATGGGCAGCACTGCACGGGGTATCTCAGCCATGGGAAAACCTTTTGCTGCCCAGAGACGTGTGGATGCCCCATCCCTGGGAGTCTCCAAGGCCAGGTTGGACGGGACTTGGAGCAACCTGGGCTAGTGGAAGGTGTCCCTGTCCATGGCAGGGGGTGGAAGGAGATAGGCTTTAAGATCCCAACCCCAATCATTCCATGGTTGCAAAATGCCCTTTCTCCACCCCCATTTCTGCAACTTTACCCACCCCCATAAACTGGGAGCAGCACCTCGTGCAAACACACGGTGATGTGCTGTGCTTCTGCACCTACATTTGGGGGAACACTGACCACCTTCACCCTGCTCTCTGCCCACCCCCCCCAAACACCGAGTTGTCACACATCCCATCTCCCCGGGACCTTTTTTCCAGTGTTGACAAAACAAATGCCATCCCCAAACACCACACCTTGCTGCCCAAAGTGCTGTGCCGATGCGAGGATGCTCTGCTGGGCTTTTGTTGCTTCCCTCCCTCCCTCCCTTTGTCCCTTCCTCCCTTTGTCCCTTCCTCCTGCAATTCCCACTCCAGTGACTCTGCTGGCTGCTCCAGGTCCTTCTCCTCTCCACGCAGGTCGCGGCTTGAGCAAACACGCAGTGGAGGGGACACCAGAGTGGTTTCATTGAGGTTTGGCGATGCCGAGGGTGGGGTTTGGTGCCTTTGCAGAGCTCTGGGCGGTGGGGGCTGCGGGAGGGCAGGGATGTGTGTGTGTGTGTGTGTGTGTGTGTGTGTGTGTGTGTGTCTGTGTGTGTGTGTGTCCCAGCCATGGAAAGGCGGGGAGAGGATGGTGGGGGCACTGCCAGGGGAGCCCAGAAAGGCTCATCTGGTGTCAGCAGCATTCATGTGCAAAGCAGCACCCAGGGCAGCGCATTAGCTCCGAGCTGGAATCGCTCTTGCAGGCGATCCCAGACTTTCCAGGCATGCTGCACACTCGAAGCTTGGTTATTAGTTCCAAATGCTGCAGGAGCATCTGCTCTCAACTAGCTAGAAATCATGTTTAATAACAAGAAAATCTACTCCAGCCAAATCCCTGTTGGGAGGGCTTTAGCCCGAACAAAGGGCCCCACCACCCCTGATTTCCATAACAGATGTAGCATGTGATGCATGACAGCCCCGCGCAGTGGAGCTCCTTTATTCCCCACATCTCCATCTGCAAGGCCCGGGCCTTTCATTTTATTAATTACTCTGGTGTGCCCGGCACGGCTTTGTGTGGCTGCGGGAGGAAGGGCTTGTGTTTCATGCTACAATGCCCATGGTAATGGCTTGGGTTGGTTGCTTTGCTTTTTTTCCCCCCCCACACCTTTTCTAATTTTAGTGTTAAGGGTCATTTATCCCTCCCCTCTTCCATTTCTTTGCGTATGGCAGCTTGGGGAAAATACCAGTGGCTCCCTGCGGTGCCAAGCATTCCCTGTCAGGCAGGGCTGGCACTGGGCACCCCCAGGAGCCACCAGGCATCTCCTCCGTGCCAGCCTGGGGGCGATGCTCAGCCAGCTCCCTTTTCTGCTCCATCCTCAAAGTCCCCCCACAGCTGCCAGGTCACAGTTTTCAAACCCTGGGAGTGTCCAAGGCTTGGAGCAACTTGAGTTAGTGGAAGGCGTCCCTGCCCATGGCAGGGCGTTGAAAAGAGATCATCTTTAAGATGTTTCCCAACCCAAACCATTCCATGATTTCAGGATTTACACGCTCCCTTGGTATGAACGTGCCTGCACGTGGCTCAGCAGCCCAGGACACAGAGCACCAGAGGGTGTCCCCCATCCCTCCCTCCGTGGTGCCATCCTGCCTTCCACCCACGGGGGCTCCCTGATCCCAAGCCACTGGCAGGGCGTGGAATGCTAAGGAGCTTTAAGGTCCCTCCCGACCCGAACTTCCAAAGGCTGTCCACGTTCTGACACAAAACCTCAACCCTGCGCTCTCTGAGTATTTTTCCTCCTCTGGATCGAGTCTGGTCCGCTTTGCCATGGGAATTTTGGGCCGGGTACCTGCTCTCTCCCACGTGCTCCCCGCTGCTTCCCAGGGACACCCCACGTGCCCCCCCAGGTCCCTGCTCCCCGTCCCCACACACAGCACGTTCCTACCCCGTTAATTTGATCCTGTTTCTGCTGCTCAGGTCACTCACACGAGGTATTTTGATCCTCCTCTGTGCCTGATTTCTCTCCCTGCCAGATTTCCACGGCAGCCTCCCACGATTCCCGTCGAGGGTGCCCTTAATCCCCTTTTCCCATCTTTTTTGCTCCCCCCCCCCCCAATATATTTTGGTTTTGCAAACTGTTCACCATGACTACAACTCGGAGCCATCACTTTTTGAAACCCTTGCTGGAGGTTTGAGCATGAGATTTTGTGCTCCGGGACTGGATCCCTTCCAGTCTTTTCAAGGCATTTTCAAGATGTACATGTTTCCAGCACTCAGGGATATTAAAAGTCACTTTTTCTTCTTTTCTTTGTTTTTTTCCCCAGAGTATATTTAATGGCAGAACTGGAAGAGAAAAATCTCAGAATAACTTTGCAGGGATCACTTGTGCAGTTTATATTTGCAGGATATATCCAATTTTAGTCAGAATTCTGGTTTTATCTCTCTCAGCACAGGTTCAGTGGGACATGGAGAGGGGTCCATCCTCCTCCCCCTCCCTGATTCCCAGTAGCAACACCTCCGGATCTTTTGGGTGCTGGAGAATGTCCAGGAAAGGGCAACGGAGCTGGGAAGGGGTCTGGAGCACAAGGAGTGGCTGAGGGGGAGCCATTCACATATTTATTTTTAAAAAGGGATATTATACCTATATGTGATAGATATACGTGTGTATATACATATAAAATGCAGTCTATCTGTGTGTATACGTATCAAATACAATATATCTATCCCAGGAAGGCTCTTCAGCATCCCGGGAAGGTGCTGCAGCATCCCAGAAAGGTGATGGTCCTGGAATTTACACCCCTGAGACCCATCAAATGAGAGCAAGGGAAAGAAATTCCCATACTCCGGTGCACCACAACAGGAGCGGAGCATAAATCCAAGGAATTCCCGTTTTAACGCCTTCTCTCTCTGCCCAAGTCTCCCGGCACAGCGAAGGGTTTCACTGGGATATAACTCGGGTGTGTCCAAATGCCGGGATGATTCCCCCAGAACTACCTGATTTTTTTCCAGTTGGAGGGATGGGAAAGCCATGGAGTGCCTGGGAATTTCCAGGCAGACCACCCTGGAGCAGAGAGGAGTGCCCATCCACCTCCTGATTATCCTACCAGGCCCACAGCAGCTCCAGGAGCGCTTGAGCAGACACTTCCAAAGGCAGGGAGCCACTTAATTCTCCGAAAGTTTCGGAAGCGGGGAGATGAAAGGCCATCCCTTGCTGCTCGGGCACAGATGGGAAGAGCTGCAGGATTCCTTGGAAGCTTTCCATGGTTTAAAGCATCCTCTCCATTTCACTGTGCTCCCCCAGAAGAGGAGAGTGGTCCTGGAGCCCCCATGGAGCCGAATTCCTGAGGGGCGGAGGCCGGAGCTGACAGGAACTCAGGAGCCCCAGAATTAGCCCACAGAAATTCCTGTTTTTCCAGTGAGAACGACAGAGCAAAAGGGAAGGAAAAATACAGTGAAGCCCCACAAAAGATCAACCTTAGAAACTGCACTCGACTTTTCCCCTAGACCTTTCTCTCCGAGCAGGGGCTCTCAATTTGCAACAGCAGCTTGCAGAGGGAGGGATCTCCTTCAAGGCTTCTTCCAGGGCTTGGAGCAACCTGGGCTGGTGGGAGGTGTCCCTGCCCATGGCAGGGGGTGGCACTGGGTGGGCTTTGAGGTCCCTTCCCACCCAAAGCAGTCTGGGATCCTGGACAGATTCTGATGCCGTTTGTTGGCAAACAGCCTTTCCAGCTGCAGTTTTGACCGCCCGCGTGGGTTCCTGTGCCAGGGGGTGCTGGGGGTGAGACAGGAACACGACTGTCCCAAATGACCACCCTGAGGGACAGCAGATGGGAATATTTGCCTTCATGCAGGACTCTCTGGCTCTGTGTTAACCTGAAAGCATCCCCAGTGCCAGCACCGAATGTGGATAAGCCAGGAGGGAGCCCTTGGAATAAATTCAGCCTTTCCGTGTATCCTGCACGTGTGATGAGAATTTTAACAGCCTTTGCCAAAGGAGCTCCTTCCCGCTCACCACCATTCCCAGCGTGGCCTGTGCCTTTCTCCAGCTCCTGCTGCACCCCTGGGGCTGGCTCTGTGCCACCAGCACCACAGAGCAAAAGGAGGGACTTATCTTTCCCAACCATTTTGCAGGGATCTGTGTGACTTCTGTTGTTTGTTACACTCTGGGTGTTTTCCCCACGGATTTGTGGCATCGGAGTCAAGTCAGCTGTGCCCGAGGCAAAGGACTGAAGGGCAGGTTGGGCAGGTCCCTGGTCCCTTCCAGCAGGGGTGGGAGCAGAGCTGGAGAGATGGTTTGGGATGTGGGATGGGCTGAGGGAGCACTGAGATAAATCAGAGCCAGTTCCCCCACTCTCTGTAATCTGTTTTGAGGAGCTGCTGAGATGGGCCTTTTCCTGAGGCCCTGATCCAAGCAAAGAGATAAAAAGCTGATTCTGTGCAATGCTTGTCCCCCAATTAATCATTTGTGATTTTCCAGCACCTCTTTTCCAATTTATTTTTCTGCTGTAGGAGCAAAAAGGAAAAGCAAGGCCCGGCTTTAAACCTAAAACGGAGCACTGGGGGCACGTGGCTTCATCCTTCCTTCTGCTAAAGGGGCAGCAAACCATCCTCCTAATCCAGTGGCAAGCCTGGACATGGCTCTGGGATGGGGGGGGAGAGACACAAACCCACCCGGGACAGACTTTGGGATGGAGGGCAAGAGCAGCCCGTGGGCAGGTGCCAGTGGGTCCCACGGCACAACTTGGCTCGCTTTTCTGGACTCATGGAGCTTTAATCCCCGTTAAATCCCCCAAGATTTTTTTTTTTTAGCGGGGGTCTAGCGTCATGACAACCCGTGCCACGGGCACGCAGAGAGCCGGGGCTGGAGCGGCTTTGGCGACAAAACTTCGGGGAGCGCATTCGGTGGGCGAGACCCGGCGCCTGGCACGGCTCTGCCTCCCTCCCTCTGTCCCTTCTCCGGCAGAAAGGGAGGAAAGCAGCACGTTTCCCTGAAGACAGATGGTGGCTTTCTTCGATTCCTTTTTAAAAAAAGCCTCTGTTTAACATTCCCGGCAGATGAGGCTGGCATTTCCCCGTGACTCCTCTCCCGAAGATTAAACACCGGCCGCCGGCTCGGGCGGCTCCGCGGGGAGCAGATGCGGGAAGCGGGTGGTCCCCAGCCGGGCACGGATGCAGGAAAAGGCAGCCTTGGGAATGGTGGGTGCTGCTTGTCCTGGGTGCACAGGGCAGCGGGAGCTCCAGGGAAATCCTCTTTGGATGCCTGGAAGTGGAAGAAAGAGGGAAAGCCCCCCCCGGATGCCTGGAGGTGGAGGAAAGCGTAGGGATAGAGCAGGAGGGAAGGGGATGTGTTGAAACAGGAGGATGCTCTGGAATTTGAGGACGCATTAAACTGGAAAAACGGAAATAGGAGAACGTATTGTAATAGGAGAATGTATTGAAATAGGAAAATACATTGAAATAGGCAGATGTATGAGGAGGAAATAAATGTGAGGGAGTTTGGGTTCAGCTGGTGAAGTGGAGGTTGTCCCTGCCCATGGCAGGGCGTGGAACAAGAGGAGCTTTAAGGTCCTTTCCAGCCCAAACCGGCCTTGGATTCTGGGCTTGTATGATGCTGCCTCCGTGAGCCTTGGGAATAACACTGAGCAATTCCTTTCCCCCCTCTGTGATACAGAAGATAAGGAGGATTTATAAAGCTTTCTCTCACTTCAGAGGTGTCCAACACGACGTTTTTTCAGAGCCAGCTACTCCCGACCTGAGCTGGATCACCGGGATCAAAGGCCAGTGTTTGCCATCAGACAGGATTAGGTCATTGCTTGGTGTGACTCAGAATAAACCCCAGCACCGCCGGGATTTCTGTTTGATGGCAGGAACACATCTCGCTGATTTCGTAGTCCCCCACGTCCTGACATCTTCACACAAATGCATCTCCAGGACCCCTAAAGCAGGGAGGTGGTGGTCAAACAGCAAAGCTCCCGGGTTGGAGCCTGCCCTGGGAAAAGCAGCCCTAAGCCAGGCTTAGCCTCTCCAGCAGCATCCCCTCTCCCCACACTCTCTTTAGGAGTTTTTCCAATCCAGCAGGGGAGTCTCTAAGGGTTTGGAGTTTTTTTTGGAGTCGTGTATCTTCATGCATTAACCATGTGACTGAAACTGTTTGGATGCTGCTAAGTCAGTTGTTAAATGAGAGTTTTAAATTAGAAGCGAGAAGTGTAATTACATTTGCAGCTCCGAATCTCCGCAGCAAGTTTAATGGGCAGATGTCAGGCAGGGGAAGGGCTCTGCATGGCCATGGTGCAGCTGGCTCTGCAAGCTCCAAAATTAGTTAATCCTTATTTTCATTAGCACTAACGCAGGGGAAAAGCCATTTTTCTCTCTGCTGCAAGAGGTGGTGCCCACATCAGTCCAGAGCTAAGCTGGGGGGCACAGTTGTCTTAACAGGGACCCCTGTTTATATTCCAGGAGGGTGACAAGTGACATGGCTCAACCAATGAGCTCATAAATGAACTAATGACCGAATCACACAGCTGAAATCAAAACCCGACTTGAGCTGCTCTGTCTGGCACTGTGTGTTTCCCTTTGCAGGAGACCAGCAGCCAATTTTTCTGCCTCTTTTCCCAAGCAGAGGTGGGAAAGAGCAGCTCCAACACGCTGGAATTAATGGGGGGCTGTATTTCGCAGGGATGGCTGTGGGTCTCAGCAGAGCTGTAAAGGAGGAGTAGATCATGTTCATCTCTGTGTTTACTCACAGTTCATACAAATCAGCATTCCTGGGGCAGCCTGGTTGTTTCCACCCCCCCAGCCCTGGCTGTGCTGTGTGTGGCCATGGCCCTGCAGCAGCCACTGTATGCCTTTGGGAAAACCAGACCCTACAGATAAAAGCATTTCCTTAAACATCCCTTTGCCAGCCACACTGTGGTTATAAATCAGCAGAGGGGCCGGGGCTCTGCTCCCACCAGCTCCCAGAGTCATTCCAAGCCTTCAGGGATGCAAAAGCCCCGTGGCTTTCAGCCTCCAGACTTAATTTACTCCTGCCTCCTTCATTAGTGATGCTGGAGGACTCTCTTCCCTGCCTGTTCCCGCCTGGCACAGCCCACAGGAGCATCCCTCCTGCCCTGCTGCCGCAGGAAACCGGCATAAATCAACCTCCTCACGTTGTGTGACCGCAGAGTCACCCAGCACTGAACAGCCTTTCAGCCAGACACAATCAACATTTCCAGGAGTGAACTCCGCTTTTCTCCTCTTTCATTATGGCCCTTTATTCCCGGATAATCTTGTGTGCCAGGATTAGAGAGGAGAGAGACGTTTGGCTGTTAGAGATCAGCTTTGCAGAGGGCTTTGGCAAAGCAGGGGGGATGAGTGTGGAGCTGAGTAGGAGCTTGGCCTGGCTCTGGAGCCCAAAAGCAAGCCAAGAGCCTGGATTTGGGAGAGCATGCATGGAAAGGTCCGCTCTGGCCCTGGGAAAAGGGCCAGCAGGTGCTTTGCCACGGCTTTGCCTCTTGCTTCCTGCTGGGACCGCAGCAAAACCCCGGCTTTAATCACCTCACAGAGGAACAGAGACTCACAGAACGGTTTGGGTGGGAAGGGACCTTCCAAGGTCCGTTAGTCCAACCCTCTGCCACGGGCAGGGACACTTTCCCTATCCCAGGCTGCTCCAGCAACCAGGGATGACACGTGGGGATCGCGGCCAGGGCTCATCCATCATGCTCATTCACTACATGGGAGTCACAGCCACTGATGAATGAGCAGCAGCTGGCCTGGGAGGGGGGAAAAGAGGGGGAAAAAAGGAGCTTTGCTAAAAAAAAACCCCCAACTTGTGGTGTCCTGCTGTCGCTGTTGGAGTGAAAGGAGCTGGGCAGTGCTGCCAGCAGGCAGGTGGGCAGGGGCTGCTCGGGGGCATGGGCTGTGCTGTCTGCAGCTCCCCACAGCCTGGGAGAGCCATCCCCGGGGAGAAACGCAGCGGACACAAAACCAGGGGGATGCTCCAAAGCTGCAGCACATCAGCAAGGATGAAAATGAGGTTTGTGAGCCCCAAAATGGGGTGGTTTTGGGGACAAGAGGTGGCACAGCCAGTGTGAGGAGGGTACAAGGACAGCTTGGCTCCCCCTGGTACCCCCCCCCCCAAATGCCTGGTGCATCCTCATGGCCGCTCTTCCAACAGGCATGGATGTTTACGTGTAGGGGTATTCCAGGAAATACCGAAAGGATTTTTAAGAGCATTTCGTTGGAAAAAACTTTTCCTTGGTTGTTCCCACCCTGCCTGCACTCCTGGAGTGCCTTGACATGGGGAGGGAAAACACACACACCTTCCAGGACCCACTCCCTGTTCCCATCCCGGTCAGAAAAGTGCAAATGGATATTTGTGTCCTTTAATTGGAGCAGGATCAGCTCTTGACACCATCCTTCAGGAGAGGATCCCTGCGGGGAGGCAGGCCCTGGGTGGGGATGGGGATGCTCTGGCTGCAGGGACCAGGCAGAACCTCCTGGCCTCATCCACCCCTGGGATTTCCAGAGCTCGCCATGCCAGGGAGTGAAGCCGTAGTTGATATGGGAAAGCCTGAGATAAATTAGATTTTAATTGGTTTTTATCAATGTAACCTAGCATTTGGAAACAGGAGCTGGTGGGCATCTCCACTCCTTCCCAGCAGGAAGGAAGATGCTGCAAACTCCCAACTCACTGTTAATCATCCAAGGACATGAAACAAAATTGTGGTGGGATGTTGGAGCCGTGTCTGGAGCAGTGACCCAGAGGTGTGGGGTTCTGCACAGCCCCACAGCAGGGAATCCGTGGCTGTCACATCCCTGGAAGCGTCTAAGGCTGGGTTGGACAGGGCTTGGAGCCACCTGGGCTATCGGAAAGTATCCCTGCCCACTGCAGGGGGTTGGAATTAGTTGGTCTTTAGGGTTCTTTCCTTGATTCTGTGCATAATTCGCTGTTTCTTTACAGAGGGCACCAGTGCCATGTGGACCTTTAGAAATTCCCCAGGGACGAGCACCTTTGCTGTGCCCCGCTTGTTGTGTTTAGGAAGCAGGACAGAAGGATCCTGACTGCCTCCCACAGCACCTGCTTCCCTGGCCTCTGTGGGAATGTGGGATGTGCTGCCTTTGGGAGCTGCCTCCCAGAACACTGGCCAAGGGAAATGTTTGCTCAGCTTCAGCACAGACCCAGAGAGGTGACTCCTATAAAATCACAGCATCGTGGAGCTCTTAAGGTTGGAGGACGCTCTAAGAGCACCGAGCCCAACCATCCCCCAGCACTGCCAAGGCCACCACTAACCCATGTCCCCCCAAGTGCCACATCCCACAGGGCTTTTGCATCCCTCCAGGGATGGGGGTCCACCCCTGCCCTGGGCAGCCCGTTCCAATGTTTGACCACCGTTTCCATGAAGAAATTGCCCCTGATATCCAACCCAAACCTCCCCTGGTACAACATGAGGCTGTTTCCTCATCCTTCATCTCCATTTTGATAGACACATACAGCGTTCATAAACCCACCACACATCACTCCCAGCATTGACACCCCTGGATCCCCAACATTCATCCCCCTGAAACACAACCTCATTAACGTCCCCTCTCTCATTTGGAATTCCAGTTTAGCACCAGTAAAGGAGCTCCTGGCTGCAGCATAATTCTCAGATTATTATATGGGTTCCTAAATGGAAAAGGTGATGATCCTCTCCAGAGTTACACTCAGTCCATGTGGCCTCACCTTTGGAAGCTGCGGGGCTGAAGGTCGTTGTCAGTGGCTGTTTAATCAGCCAAGTCATGCACACAGGCAAAGGGTAAGTGAGCCCAAGCCCTTGCACTGCCTTTGGCAGCTCCACACAATTTGTACCCTAATAAAGCTGCTCTGATTGCACTTAACACCTGCTTTAAAATCCAGCCTCATTAATACCACCCTCCTAATGAAGCAGGAATCTTCTAGCAAGGGCAGAGTCAAAGACTTTGCCTTCAATCAGATGACCTAAGTGGCATTTACCCACCAGGAAAGGTGTTTGCAGAGCCCTTCCGAAGGAAACCGTTGGGAATAATTGCCTGGGATACTTTAATTTGATTTGCAGAGCAAACAAACAAACAGATCACGTTCACCTTGAGTGGGGCGGAGGTTTATGGCTTCGGTGGGATGCGCCGAGTGTTTTTCCTGGTATTTGCTCTGGTTTCAGCCCTGGGAATGCCAGGCACGTGGAGCAGGCAGGAGCTGCAGGATGGTGCCAGGAGCCCATTCCCTGCTCTCCCACAGGAATCCATCATTACATCAAACAGAAAAAGTAGAATTAGAATCAAAGAACAACTTATACTCATCCTCCTTTGGAGCTTTGATTTTCCATGGATGATATCAGCCAGTGGAGCTGATCCCACCTTCCCCAAGGCTGGCCCTGGGAATGTCCCCAGGGCACACCCCACTCAGAGGGGCATCACACAAAATCATGGAATCACAGACTGCTTTGGGTTAAGAGGGACCTAAAGATATCCAGTCCCACCAGGGACACCTCCCACCAGCACAGGCTGCTCCAAGCCCCATCCAACCTGCCCTTGGACACTCCCAGGGATCCAGGGGCAGCCACAGCTTCTCTGCCCAACCTGGGACAGGGCCTGCCCACCCTCCCAGACACCAATCCCTTCCTAAAATCCAATCTGAACCTCTCCTCTTTCAGTTTAAAACCATTCCTTGTCCTATCACTACTTTGCCCAGGTGAAAATACAGTCCCTCCCAAGCCGAGGGATCCCAGAGTGTCACAACCCCCCCGTGATTCCCAGCACCTCTAAATCCCACAGGGATCCCTTTCACTCGCAGCGAGCAGAGTGTGATGAGCTGGTATTTTCCTTTCACTGTGGATTATTTGTCTTCATTCTTTATTTCACTTCTGCCTAAATATAATAATCCCTCCCAGAGATGGAGATTAAAGCCGTGCTGGCAGCGAAGCCTCGACATTACCCAGAGAGGCGAGTGAGCATTGCCAGACCCCGAGTAAATCCTCGCCACTTGAGACTCTGGAAACCAGACTAGACAAAACCTTGGTGGAAACATGACAGGGAGAAATCCTGCACTTTCTCAGGCTAAAGGACTACTGGGTGACCCCTCAGGTCTGGAGTTTCACTCCTTGGAGGAAAACCTTCATTTTCTCCTCTCTTTAAATGCTCTCCTTTTAGGAAAGTGTGCGAGAGCCGTGATAAAATCACAACACGACCCAAGATCTCTGTCACGGCTGGGAGAGAAAAGCCCCCTGGCTGTGAACTGATGCTCTGGTGGGTAAAGCTCAGGGGATTTGTGCTGTCCCAGTCCCGTTGTCTGGGCAAAAGGGCAAAGCTGTGCTCCTGCCTGGCCTGGGAGGAAACTCGTGTGAATCACCCTGACCTTTGGCTGTTTGCACCGAAAATCAGCGCCTGACCCATCCCTTTTCCATCTTGCTGTGTCTGTGGCCACCCTGAGGACATCCCAGCATGTGTTTTGCTGGGGCCACAGGAGCAAATCCAGCCTTGAACCCTTCTGGGGGCACTGGAGACCAGATTGTTCAAACCCTTTGGGGGGTTTCTGGGAGGCACAGCGTTTCCTAACCCTAAACATTCAAATACTGCTAAATGAGATGAAAGAAAGGAAAATCCCATTTCTTGGGCAGCTCTTCCACCTGTTTGCATTCCAGCTTTCTGCTGGGCACTGGCATGGTGGTGTCACCATGCACATCCTCATGCTCCCAGGGCTCCTTGGAGCCACCCTTTATGAACAATCCCTGTGGTCCAAAACCCAGCAGAGCTGGATATCAGGCATTACCAGCCCATCGCTCCCACTCCCCTCTACTTTCCAGCTCCAATTTTGCAGCTATTAATATGTACAAATAACCCTTTAAATTAGAAGATCCTCTGACAGGCAAAGAATTTGCTTAATCCTGTAACAAGAGCATTGCTGGCTCGAAACACCTGGGAATTTTGGGATTAGCTAAAAGAGAGCAATTCTGCTACAGGCAAGCTCAGGCAGAGGTTTTCCCACCAAACCACCTTGTCCCACCATAATTCAAGTTTAAAAGTGTTCAAGAGCCTGAGGATCAGAGTCAGAAGAGGGGAATGATGCTCCAACCAGGAATCTCCAGCACCTCTGAGGGCTTGTTCAGTGCCAAGGGCCTTGAGCAAGACACAGAGCAACTCCCAGAGGGAATAATGAACACTGCATCAAAAAAAAAAAAAAAATAAACTAGGCTGGGCTGGAAAGGTGCAGCACAGGGTGCAGTGGAGGAAAGCTCAGCCTGGAGAAGGATGGTCCTGCCTCGGGGCTCAGATCCAGCCTTGCAGCATCTGGGGCTGCTCAAAGAGGCACCAACCGAGCCGTGTTTGCTTTGTGAATGATCCAGAGGGAAGCAGGGCAGTGACAGGCACGTGCCTCCCAGGGATAGTTTTCCACAAAAAAAAAAAAAAAAAAAAAAGCCAGTCCTGCCAGGGAATTTGGGCTTGGGCTGCTTGGAGAGCCCCATGCATGGGTGAGGGTCCCAGGCCGGCCACACGAGCTGGTTCCTCCTGGGGTGAGCAGCCAGGGCTGTGCCTATCCCTGTGCACATCCCCTGGGATGGGGGGCACTCCTGCGCTTCTCAGCTCCTTGGAGAACCTTTCATCCCAGGGTTTCCCCCCCCCCCCCCAAACCAGCCTGTTTGTGTCCTCCTGGTGATGGGCGTGGAAGGGAGGGAGAGATCCCCATGACACAGGATCCCGGGATATGCTGAGCTGGAAGGGACCCACAAGGATCATCCAGTCCAACCCTTAGCCCTGCACGGGGCCCATCCCCAAGAAAATGTCCCTCCCCCAAGGTGGACCAAGCACCCCTTAGGAGTCTTTGTGGCAAGGGCAACAAAGCAGGAAGCTTTGCAGGTTTAAAAAAAAAAAAAAGAGCAGAAAGCACCTCTGAATCCAGAAACCGGTGGATATTAAACCCAAACACGTCTCCACAAATGAATTCTCCTGGAGAGAGTTGGGTGAGAGGATAAGCAGATGCAAAGTGGGGCTGATATTCTGGCAGCTTGTGCAGCTCATTAAATCGATTGGCAGGAGCTTCATGCAAAGGAGCTGAATTTCTGTTTGGGCAGACAGATGCTCTGAGGTATCTCAAAGTGCCACAGACTGAGCTCTTATCCTTGGCTTATCCAAAACAAGTTTTATCTGTGAGTCAGCGGTGACTCAGGCGTTGAGATGCTGCTTTTCCACAGTTATCTTACAAGGAAAAGAGAGAGAAGGAGCTGGGAATGCTTAATAAGAGGTGTCAGATACCTGTGACCCTTATCTAAGGTAATTTCAAATGTATTTATGCAAGTTCGATGCTGAATTTTGTGGCTGCAAAACCCTGTGTGAAGATACTGGCGTGCCAGCTCGAGCTGGATTAGCTGAATTCTTGGAATGTATTCCTTGAAGCCTTTTTGTTGCTTGTCAGTAAAACTAAGCATGTGGAAAGGTTTTTCCACCCCAAATAACCTGGCAGTGCCCAAACACCTGCTAAACTTTCCCAGGGTAACTCACCTCTGTAGCCGCCAGGAATTGGTAATTCACAATTAATATGTTTATGATGGTCATTGAAAATAAAGTTTAACTGTGTGCTCTGATCAAATTGCACGGGCTGTGCTGGCAAATAGCGTTTAAACACACTGTGAGTCAGGTTTAGCAACAATCAAGCAGGAGAGCATGGCTTTAAATCTGAATTTCAGGGATGAAATGGGACGCCGAGCGTGCTGTGGGTGCTGCAGGGGGGGTTTAACTGGGCACAGCCGAAACCTGGAGAGCTCGGGAGGTGACACGCACAAAGTGCTCCTTGGAAAGGGGCTCCTGAGCTCCCCCACATCCACCTGGATCCTCTGGGCTGGCCCAAAACTGCCCAGGCTGCTTTTTAAGCTCACAAAAACAAGGTGGGGAGAGTTTCCCCTCCCACGCTGGAGCGTCACTTTGCAGAACCCAGCAGAAGTTTGGCCAAGCCGAGCTCAGCTGCACAGCTCACGCCCTACCAAGCCGGGGAGGTGACAGGACACATCCCAGTAACACTCCAGTATAAACCCACTAAAAGCCATTCCCCGTGGGAATTCCTGTGGTGTGGCAGCTCCTGCCACATCCTGATTACAGATGGGTGAACCTTTGCCGCGCTTGGATAAATTACTGTCATTTTGGCAGCAACTTTTCCAGGCTTAACCTCCGGCTCAACCATCGCCAGCTGGGACTTCCACCGAGGTTCAGTGCGGGGATAGCACGTGAAAAAACACCTTTCTTGCCCCAAATCCACAGCCTGGCTCCATCGGGAACACCACGTGGGAAGCCACCAGGAGGGGTAAGTTCAGTTTATTCCTTCAGGAGCTTCTCCCTGGGAAGAATTGCAGGGGTGTTATCGGGGCGCATTATCCCCGTGGGAAGGCTGGAATTATTTTTGTCCAATGGTTTCAACCTGTTCATTACCTTTCAGAGAATTTTCAGGAATGTTTGTGATGCTGCTGAGCAGAACTGTGGGAGCTCTTGGTTTGTGGATCCAAAAATAGCATATAAATAAAAGCAATTCCAGGCTAATGCTGCTTTTGTTAAGCAGAACTGTATTATTTCTGTAAAACGTTGTTATTCTATTTTTGCCTTCAAGTGGAAGTGTTTGTTTTCTATTTCTTGATACTCTCCCCTATCATTTCCTTCCATTCTGATGTTTGAAATACTCCTCCGTGAGAGCTGCCGTGATTTCCACCTTGAATGAGCTTTTTATTGGACTTCTCCTCTCAAGTGTTGTTAAATCGCCACGAACTGGAGGCTTCAAAGCACTTGGTCAGCAAACAGGTTGAATCACTTATTCAAAAGACTTCCCAAAGAGAAGGATGATTTCCATTTTTCAGCAGAGCCTCCGGTTTACACCCGACCTTGAGCCCGAGCAGAAAGACCTCCGGAGATGTCTTGTTTTCAGACAGGGGTCTGGGAGCCTGAAGGATGCAAAGATATCCCTCAGCTGGCGGAGAGGGAGGGATTGATATGTAGATGCTGATGCTACCCGGGCCATGAAAGCCTGAGCGAAGAGCTTTATTTCCCCCTCCTTTCCATTCCTGTGATCCCAACCCCTCTTCTCAAGGACAAAATCTTTAATTGCGAGCGAAGGACTGTCGTCATCACCTCGTTAAAAACCAAGTGCATCTGAAGACGTGCCAGAAAAAGAAGGTTTAAAGGGTGCAATTTATAATTGGCACAGGTTACCCACGAGGTGCTGATAACCACCGAAGGCAGGCCTGGAGCATCTCCCTCCATCAGGATTGCGTGAATAGATGAATCTTCCCAAACAGACCCGGGATTAAATGAGTGTTGTCGCCCGTTGTGAGTTCATGAAACTGCCTGAATGTACTCGCAGAGAAGACATTTGAAAGGAACGTTTCCTTGGATTGTTTCCTTGAAACCCTCTGAATAGAAGCCTTTGTGCTGCCCAGCAAGTCTTCATAAGATCGCGTTAATTTGGGGGTTTGGGCAGCTCAGCTGACGGAGACAAAGCAAAGCAGAGCCATGAAATGCCTGTGCCCATCGGGCAGCACACCCGGCTCTATTTACTGTGGATTTGGGAGCGCCAGGCAACCTTATTCCTGAGAAAGTGAATCCACACAGAGGTGGAGACTCTCGTTCGTGAAGGATGCCCGTTCTGTGAAGGCTTTACCTGCACTGAGAGGGCAGCAGGTCAAGATCTGTGTGTGGAGGGTTCTTCAAAAAACATGTGGTTTTGTGAAAGGCAAGGATTTCCTTGGGAAAATACCAGTTCCAGCCTCATACTTATCTATTTTTTCCCACAGGAGGTGTCAACACAGTGATCTTTACAGAGTGTTTATCTGAAATGCTGTGCTGGTGGGTTATTCCCAGCTGGAGTTGAAGGATGTGTGAGAGTGTCCCTTGAAGCCGATGGGAAGAAGCAGCCAGGCTGCACACGGTGGTGGGAACCCACCCGAGGGTTGCAGGGATGGGGTTCCTGTGGCCGGATTTGCCCCAAGAGAAGGACATGGAGCTGTTGGAGAGAGTCCAGAGGAGGCCACAGAGCTGGAGCCCCTCTGCTCTGGAGCCAGGCTGGGAGAGCTGGGAATGTTCCCCTGGAGAAGGGAAGGCTCCAGGGACA
>JAWWEU010000163.1:1545040-1556678 GCA_035583155.1 Acropternis orthonyx
TTGGAGCAGCCTGGGCTGGTGGGAGGTGTCCCTGCCCATGGCAGGGGGTGGGATGGGATGGGCTTTGAGGTCCCTCCAACCCAGACCAGTCCAGGTTTCTATATAACCATGATTCTGTACAACCATGTCAGCAAATCACGACGTCCTTCAAGTCACTGTTATGGCCATCTCCATCATCTCCATCTCCATGTCCATCTCCATCAGCCCTGTCTGGATCAATGATTCCCACTCTCTGGACAGGGACACCATGGCTGATGCTTCCAGGCAGTCCCTGCCGCTCTCCCTCCCTGCCTTGTCCATTGCTGGATTATTTAAGCCATGTCCACCCACCTGGAGAGGGGCTTTTGTGTCATTCCGTGTTCCGGAGAATATCAGCTCCAGGGAATGAGTCTAATGCAGTCTTCCACATTCAGCCCTGAATTCAGCTGGTACAATTAATTAGCTGTGTTGCTTAATCCTACCTTAAGTCCCTAATGAGCTTCATTGGAATTCCAGTGATGTCCCCCTTGCTGCTCCACCCCAACTGCTGCACAGAGGAAAGAAGAGGCGTAACAGGAGAGCAGCGTGGACCAAGCACCCCTGCGATCCTGGTGGGAGTCTCTGCTCCCCAAATTCCTATAAAACAGGACATAAACCCCTATGTCAGCCTTCAGAGCCCACCTGGCCATGAGGAGCTGCCTCAATGCTGGGATCTCACGGGATATTCTCAATTGGAAGGGACCCACAAGGATCATCGAGTCCAACTCTCACAGGAATCTCTCCAAGGCTTTGGATAACCCTTGGAAGGCAGGAGGGTGGGAATGCTGCTTCTCACCACCACTATTATTTCAGGTGACCTGTGATTTGGACACAAGGCTCAGCAAAACAAATATTATATCATAAAAATACACCTCCCAACGCAGGGAAAAACTCCTTTCCCAGCATTCCTGTTTTATAGGTCCTGGTTTATGGAGCTATATTTTAAGTTAACTTTTCCTCTTCCTTGATTAGCCCAGCTATTGTGTTGTTTTATTGTGGGATTATTTTCCATGGGAATTAAATTCCAGCTGGATGCCTGAGGGTTTGCTCGTCCAGGTATTTCTGTCGCTTGCCGTGGAACTGCCCTGGGGAAAACTTTCCTGTCTAAACAAGGATTGATTAATTTATTTATGAGCATTTACCAGATTTATTGCACTGTAAATGTGTGCTTTAAAGATCCTGGGGCTTCCCAATGCTCCTGAGGGGGGGAAAATCCTGTCACCCCTGCGTGGCATCCCCAGGTGAGGCAAACCAGGAGGTGCAGGACTCACATCCTGCTGGGAACTGGATGATTAAATACGTGCATTTCATAAAATTAGAACTATGGCAATCTTCCTTTCCTTTCTGGGAAGGAAGACCCCGAAGGTGGGTCTCAAGAGCAAGGATGGATGTTCTGAACCCACCCTGGTGTCCATGTCAGCACAGAGTGTTGGATAGTGAGGAACTCGAGGTCTGGGTGTTCCATCAAGGAGAAGTTGTGGGAAAATACGAGAGAAGGTTTTAATTCTGCCAGAGAGAAGAGGTTGGTCATCCTGCTGGGAAACACCAGCTCAACCTTCCCTCACCTTCATGCTGAAGATCAGCACGCAGGGACAGAGGTTTTAGCAGGGCCTGTTGTGATGGGACAAGGGGGGACGATTTTCAAATCAAAGAAGGTCGATTAAATGAACATAAGGAAGAGGTTGGGCAGAGAAGCTGTGGCTGCCCCTGGATCCCTGGGAGTGTCCAAGGGCAGGCTGGACGGGGCTTGGAGCAACCTGGGCTGGTGGGAGGTGTCCCTGCCCATGGCAGGGGGAGGGATGGGATGATCACTAAGGTCCCTTCTCCATCCCAACCCCAACCATTGTACGATTCCATGATCATGTCCCCCAGACTGTCCCTCCCAGCACATCCCTTCTGAAGCCGGAGCATCCCCAGGGAGAGGAGAAACCTCTCATAACCAGCATCACTGGTATTTGCAGTGCCATAAAGGCAAAGAACACCCTCAGCAGGGGCTCACCATGCCTTTGATGCCCCCAAATCCACATCCCTGCTCCAGGAGACTTCAGCACCGTGTCATCACTGAGCCGGGCTTAACCCCAGCCTGGTGTAACCAGAGAGGAACCCCCCAACACGCACTGCACTAACGATGTCAGCTGAGTCTCAGGCCACACTTAACTAGATTTCCATTTGCAGATGGGTCCCAAAGTCTCTGTGACCTGAGGCTGAGAGAGAGGACATGAGATCTTCCCTTTGTCTGTGCGGTATTTACGTGGCTGCGAAGCCGAGCTGGCACTGGTGGGGCAAAGCGTGGCTAAAACCTCAGGTAGCAGAGAGATATCACTTTCTTTGAGGGCTAGAAAGCAGCTCTGTGAGCCTTGTATAAGAGGCCAGGGGCATCCCAGAGCCAGGAATGTGTATTCAAGGTAACTGTGCTGCCCAGCCCCCCCACCTTCCCCAGCACCGGGCCACATTCCCACAGGTGGGGGAATTTAGGGCGGGATTTGTGCCCATATTCCTGGGTTCTTTCCCAGCCTTGGCTTTGCCATTGTACCTCTCTGAGGAGGAGCTGGAGCGGCTTGGAATTCAGGGGATGATGCTGAGCCCTGGGAAGGGGCCTCAGCCCTGGGGATCCTGAGCTCCCACCTGTACCTGCCACAGCTTTTTTCCCTAAACATGCCTTTCTGCAACTGGCAAAACTGTTGAAAATACAATAAATGCCCCAACCTTTCCCAAGTGCTCGGGGCTGCTGCTATCACGATCCTCATTTCATCTTCAATATGACTTTATTAACTCTCCTGCTTAATTACTCCTTGGTGAGGGTGGTTTCCTGTGCTCTCCAGAGGAAAGCAAAGCATGGGGAATGGCCAGCAGCTCTTCCCAGCTGTGCTCTTTGCCTGCTTCCAGATGTGCAAATAAAAGAAACGCTGATGGCAAAGTGCTGTCCCGGCACACAGGAAATGAAAGGAAATGAAAGGCACGTCCTGTTTCCGAAACCCTACCCTGGCCCTTCCATCATCCAGCCTAAAAATCAATATTGGCATTTTAAACCTGGCTTAACTTTAAAGATTATGGCCTGGATAAAAAATGTGGTGCCCTTTGAAGCTGATTTATTTTAATGAGATACCTACGAGTGCTCCTTGCATATCGTGAGGAAAACCAACCACGTGTCAGGGGTAGTGATGCTAAACCAGTGCCACGCACATGGAGATAATTCCTCATTTTCCACATGCTCCTGGTGGGGAAATGTCCCTGCAGAAGTGTGGGAAGAGGAGAAAATCACCCGGTGTTTGTAGAGCAGGTGAAATCCAGGCCCGGCTATCAAATGCCAGTCCTGCAGCCAGCAAAGGGAACAGAAACAGAAAAACTGGCAGGAAACCATACCAAAAATGAGTCCTGCCTGTAAATGTCAGGAACAAAACCCAGAGGAGAGAAGGCAGGCAGGTGGAGGCAAGGAATGTGGCAGGGATCAGTGCTAAGGTGGGAATCCCAGTCAGGAAGGGGGACAGGAGCCCCTGGTACTCAGGAGCACTGGGATCAAGGGATGATGGAGCACTGGGAAATGGGCACCTGCAAGCCTAAAAACAGGAGCAGCACCTCCTCTGTGCAGCTTTAGGGACTCCCCACAGTCCCCTTTGGATTGCCACCCTTTGCCAAGGGATTCAATCCCTCTTTGTCCTGCCCCGGCTGCCTGGAAACCTCGATGGCGGGATAAAGGATTCTGTAATTCTCTTCCATGATTATCACAAGGGCTCCCTGCAAACCATGTCCTGCGTGGGACTTCTTGCCCCGCGTCTTCTGGAAGGTCTTGGTGGGGAATTGGAAGGCTGGGGTTCCAAGGAAGAGACATCCCTCTCCATCCCAAGCTTCCCTGCCGGGGATGACAGCGATGCCACCGGAGCCCAGCTGGCAGTGGGAATTCTGCCCGGGAGCGGCGCTTTAAAACAAGGTGTTCCTCAAGGAAAAAGGATGGACACTGGCTGCATCCAGGGGGAAAAGGAAGCCCACTGGCTCACGTACTCCAGCCACAACTCGCCAGTGCGTGATCCCGCCGTTGCCATGGTTATCTCTCCCAAATTATCGGCAAACAAGGCAATTAGGCTACCACAATGCAGCTAATTGCCTGTAGATTTGCCAGCGCGCTCTCCCCGCTTTTCCAGAGGGGATTTTCCCCCCGGCACAGCCGTTTTCCCGCATCCTGCACCTTCCCCACCGGCAGCTTTTGACAGCTCCCTGCCCACGAGGAGCCCCCGGGATCAATTGCTGAATTCCAGGTGCCAGATGCTGCACTAAACCTGCTCCTAATTAGCTGATAACAGAACCCGCTCATTCATAAAATGCTGATATTACCAGCAGGACAAACGTGCTTCCTTTAATCTCGGTGTGTTATCTTTCGGGCTCAGAGCCAGGTTTTAATGGCTGCACGCTGGGATGACACTGGATATTGCCGTGGGATCATTCCTGGAGCACCTGAGGATGCTCAGGATGACACCACACGGACAACGACCGGCTGTGGAGATTTTAGGGGCAAAGCACTGAAATGCTGCATCCCACCAACACCCCAAAATCAGGGATGGAGGCAGCAATTCCCACCCAAAAACCAAGGATGGAGGCAACAATTCCCACCTCAAAATCAGGGATGGAGCCAGCAATTCCCACCTCAAAATCAGGGATGGAGGAAGCAATTCCCACCCCAACATCAGGGATGGAGGAAGCAATTCCCACCCCAACATCAGGGATGGAGGCAGCAATTCCCACCCTAAAATAAGGGATGGAGGTAGCAATTCCCACCTCAAAATTAGGGATGGAGGCAGCAATTCCCACCCTAAAATAAGGGATGGAGGTAGCAATTCCCACCTCAAAATCAGGGATGGAGGAAGCAATTCCCACCCCAACGTCAGGGATGGAGCCAGCAATTCCCACCTCAAAATCAGGGATGGAGGAAGCAATTCCCACCCCAACATCAGGGATGGAGGAAGCAATTCCCACCCCAACATCAGGGATGGAGGCAGCAATTCCCACCTCAAAAGTAGGGATGGAGGCAGCAATTCCCACCCTAAAATAAGGGATGGAGGTAGCAATTCCCACCTGAAAATTAGGGATGGAGGTAGCAATTCCCACCCTCAAAATTAAGGATGGAGGCAGCACATCCCCACCTCCCAAAAATGTTGTCCCCAGGGCTGAAAAGGGACCTGCTGCAAATCCCCCATTGCTGAGCTCGGTGCAGGGTTCCCACGGGGTTAACAGAACCTCTTTAACGGACTGGAAAAGGGATTTGAAGTGGAGCAAGGGGAAGGTGTGAAAAGAGTTGGAATTTCCACACTCTCACATCATGCCAGGGAGAAAAGAACATCTTTTCTTAAAGCCTCGTTTTATTGTGATTTTAATGAGCATTTCAGGTCAATTCTCTGCCTGCCTTTGAGCCATCTCTCTCTGCTGTACAGTTTTTAGGGCATCAAATATTCAAGTCAGCTAATTTGGACTGAATTTCGGGGTTTTTACTTTCATGAGCATCCATTTCAAATAGCTGGGGCTTTGGTGACTCCTGGCTGTTTTTCCTGTTGGCACAATACCTCCAAATTTTCCCCTGGAAGGTTAAAAAAGCTCCTGACACCACATGAAATACAAGCTATTACTAGAGGAGGCACGTCCTCAGGTTGTAAATTTATTAAAAATCCAGTTATTCAGAAACATTTAACATTCAAATTCCAACCCTATTACAAAAGCTCCGTGAAATTAGCTTCCCTCCCACATCTGCCTCCAGTACAGGGTGGGGGCAACCAGAGAAGGGTTCCCTTGGGAAATATGGTTCTTTTTTTTTTTTTTTTTGGAGGGGGGATTTGCTGCAGTGCATCCATATGTTTGGGAATGTTCTTGAGGGTGTTTTTCCTGCCGTGGAGTTTGGGGTGGTGGAGCAGAGGAGGGAGTGGGAGTGCCTGCCCAGCTCGGAGTCCCTGATTTTTCCTTGCAGATCCAAAGTGAGGAGTAGCCAAAGTATATCTGCTCGAGCTGGTTCCATTCGCGGTACTGAGAAATTCAATAAAATGCTTGATTTGAGGTTTATTAACGGACAGCAAAGGAGGGTTTGGGTTGGAGAGGGAGGGTTCCCCTGGTAATTCCCCCAATAAACAGTGAGTAGGGATGGAGCCAAGCACTGGGATGGACTGGGGTGACCAGGAAAAGCAGGAGCATTATCCCTGTGGGATAATCCATGGATGCCCAGAACTGGGGCTGGTGCTCCCTGGCACAGCTGCCAAGTCCTGCCCAAGCTGCATTTCAGGCCCAGATTAGCCTCACTGAGGGGTTCCCCCACTTCCTTCGCTGCCAGCCCCATGGATTAACATTCCCAGCCCCAGGAATTAACATTCCCAGCCCCACAGATTAACATCCCCGAGAGCAGAAGCACCAGGATGTAAATGAAAAGCCAGGGGACAGTGACACATTTCCCCTGGCTGTTGGCACCGCGGTGCCAATCCTGTCCATTAGCAGGCAGGATAATGAGGGTAATGGCCTCTCCTCATCAGGGCTGGCACCAATTAACAGCTGGTAATTATTGCTGCTATTGCTCACAAGAATTTCCGTGCCATCCTTTGCCAGCCCTTGGGAAGGAGAAGGAATTTGGCTCGTGGAAAAGGGTGTGCTCCAAATCCCTGTGGCCAGTTCCACCTGAGCGCTTCATTTTGGGGCTGATGAGCCTGAATATGGATAATAACAAAGCAGAGTTATTGCCATTCTGTGCTGGATTTGTGGTGTGGGGGAAAGGAAATCACCTCCATGGATTAATCCCTGGGTTGGGCAAAGGGCTGGGCAAAGGCACTGGCACCTCCTGCAGTTCTCAGGCTGGGAAGGCCAAGTTAGGAAAAGCTTCTTCTTGAAGGGTGAAGGAGGTTCTGCCATTTCTGTACCATCCTGTTCTCGCTTGACTCCGTGTGGGGACGTGGAATTCCCTCAGTCTGCAAAGGTGACACCACATTGGACCGTCATGGAATGGTTGGGTGGGAAGGACCTTAAAGAACATAGAACATCCCATTTCAATCCGTGCCATGGGCAGGGACACCTCCCACCAGCCCAGGCTGCTCCAAGCCCCGTCCAACCTGCCCTTGGACACTCCCAGGGATCCAGGGGCAGCCACAGCTTCTCTGCCCAACCTGGGACAGGGTTTGCCCACCCTCCCACCCACCAATTCCTTTCCAATATCCCACCTATCCCCACCCTTTCAGTGTGATGCCATTCCCACCCGTCCCATCACTCCAGCCCCTGTAAACAGTCTCCCTAAGCAGTCAGTGCTTCCCTCAATTCAGAAACATGTGCATAAGTGTCAGGATAATTCATTTTTCTCCCTGCTTGTCCAACTGTGTCTCAGGTTTGCCAGTTTAGGGGTGGTCATGGATGGCTGGGAACTCCAGGGAGTGGAGAAGGTACTCACAGACCATATGTGCCCTCTGTTCCCACTTGTGTAGTCTTTAAAATTTCTACTGAAGCTTCACTACCCTGAAAAAATATCTTTCCCATTCATCTGCCAGGCACAGTGGGAATTTGGCTTTAATTAAGGACTGTGGAGATCACAGGAGAGTCCAGAGCATCTCCTCAAAATGTACAGCAGGAAAGAGCATTTGCAGGGCACGCAGAGTGTTGATGTTGGTTGGTTTCCTGCTGAACTCCCTCCAGCTTTTGGAGAACTGGGATGAAGAGGAGCTTTGCCAGGCCCCTCAGCAGCAGATTCCTGCCCTGCACCACCTGGGCCAGCTCAAGCCACACGTGGTCAAATAGGAAAGACAATTCTTGCTGTGTTCACAGGCTTTTTTGACCAGTTTCCTGGCCCAGTGCCCAGTGAAGGGAGCAGAGCCCAGTCCAGAGCCCACCTTCTTGGCAATTAATTGCCAAGTTTGGAGATGTGGGTTATTTACAGGTCAGCAGCGGAGCAGGCAGTGCCAAATGTGACCTTTTAGCCGGAGTGTCAGGGTGTGATTACTGGATCTTGGCCCTGCTTTTCCTGTCAGCTGGGGAGGAGAGAAAAATGGAGTTAATTAATTCCATCCTGAGGCTGGAGTGTGCCTGATTTGAGGAGTGCAGGGAGAGGTTATCCAAGGTTTCCTCTGTGTTCGGACTTACTCATTTTTAATGCAAGTCTGCCCTTGGGGAAGGGGGAAAATAAAGTCACTTCCCCCAGAAAAGGCCGGGTTGGGTGTGATCCCAGAATCCCAGAGTGGTTTGGGTGGGAAGGGACCTCAAAGCCCCCCCATTCCCACCCCCTGCCATGGGCAGGGACACCTCCCACCAGCCCAGGCTGCTCCAAGCCCCGTCCAACCTGCCCTTGGACACTCCAGGGGCAGCCACAGCTTCTCTGCCGAACCTGAAATCTCCATGTGGGTCCTGCTGGTGGGAAGCAGAGAAATTCCATGGCTGGCTGGCATTTTGTTTGGCTTCTCCCTCCAAAATGCCTGTCTGTGTGATGTGAGGCTGTTGTGTCCTGATTCTGGAAGGGATCGGACCAGCCACAAGCTGTTGTGTTTGCCAGGAACTGGGGATCTCACAGTGTGGGAAGGATGGAGGGCAGGCAGCTTCCTGACTGAACTCCAAGAGAGGAGAACTTGCAGCTTCCTGGGAAGCGCTGAGAAGCTTAGGAAGGCTCAGGAGAGCCTGGATGAGGATGAGGATGGCTTGAGCTGGGGCTGATGGACAGAGCTGGATTGGCCATGGACGTGGCATAGCCGTGGAGGAAGCTGTAGCTGTGGTGCCACAGAGAGGGGATGCTCGGGAACATCTTGATTCCCATGGGCTGGGGGAGCAGCAGGACCAAGGGCTGGAGCCCATCCAGCTGCCTCATTCCTGTGTTGCTCCAGAAGATTTCACAGAGCTGAATGGTCTCCTGGCTGCAGAGGTCCAGGGAATGGCTGGAGCTGTGCCAGGGCAGGGTCAGGTGGGATCTCAGGGAAAAGTCCTTCCCCCAGAGGGTGGTGGGCACTGAGCAGGCTCCCCAGGGCAGTGGGCATGGCCCCGAGGCTGCCAGAGCTCCAGGAGGGTTTGGATGATCCTCTGAGGGACAGGGGGGGATTGTTGGGGTGTCTGTGCAGGGCCAGGAGCTGCTCTGGATGATCCTTGGGGGTCCCTTCCAGCTCAGGATATTCCATGATCCCATGGTTCTGTTTCCCTGGGCTCCATGCTGTGCTCTGCTCCCAAGAGCCGTGATTTCCCAGGCTCTGTGAGAGCTCCCCTGTCCCCCCCCTCCCCGGAGGCCGCAGTTCCCTCCGTGTGCTGACACGTTATCATTTCCAATTCCACCACATCCCGCTCCCTTCCCTGCCCATCCATCACTCAGCGGGTGTTCGGCGCTTCCTGACGGGTGACACCCCTTCCCCCTTCCCCGCCTGCAGCTCCCGTGGGATCCGTGCAGAATTCCCCTTGGTGACAGGCAAATTGCCACCTCCACCTGGAGCAGAGCCTTTGTCTGGGTTGTTATTGAGCTGCATTTCACCTTGCTCTGGGGAATTGCTGTCTAGTCGGGCTCAGACACGTCTGCAAACACGCCCTTGTGTTTGTGGGGTGAATGGAGGCGTGTGCATGTGTGTCCATAACAATCCGGGCACGCAGGGATGGCAGGTGTGGGAATGTGGGAATGTGGGAGCTCGGCAAAGCTCACCTGTGACAGGGGGCTCTGTTGTGGGAGCCAGAGAGCTTCAGAGACTCCTCTAAACTGGGTTCATGTAGCCCTCAAAATGTCATCCCACGGCTCCCATCTGACCATGGCCCGTGGCAGAAGGAATCCAAGTACGTTGTCCTGTGTTCTGAACCTCATTTCAAATGGCACCGAAGCTTTCGGCCAAAACCCACACCGGCCCTGGGGCCCAAATGAATCGAGTTCTTGGGGAGGGGATCCGGGCTCAGGATGGACGGGAATGGTGCGACTGTGAGTAATGCCGGGTTGGAAGGAGGAGGAATTGCAGGAAGAGGAGTTTGAGCTCTTCCACAGCTCAGCCAGCAGGTGTCACGTTTGGTTATTGCTGGGGAGATGTTTGATCCTGCAGCTGCAGGAGAACCAGGGGAAAAGGGGAAGGAAGCCTCAAAGGGGATGTGGAGCAGGAATCCCATGGATGGCACGTGCAGGATCCTACTCTTCTGTCAGTTTAGGTGTTGTGTTACTGGCTCAAAGCAAACTTTCCTGTGCCAGGAACAGGAACCTCTAAAATCCTTTGAGATGGGCAGACCGTCTATTTAAAGCTAGAGTTAAATCTAGACCATCTGTTTAAACCTGGATTTAAATTTGGGCTCCGATCAGGCATTAGGAAAGTTCGGTTTGATTCCCAAATCCTTCCTTCCCTGCAGATCAGAGTATGTTAGGAAGTCTCTATATCCTTTGAGAAGAGGCCCTTTCCGGAAGGTGTGGGCAAGTGTCATCTGCAGGTTCATGGGCTTGGGAGCTGGAGGGGATGGGGATAACTCAGCTGCAGGATTGGGGCCGTGCTGGGAGGAGGAGAACACAGATATTTCCTTTCACAAATGCAAATAAGGCACAAAGTGTCTTCTCTTCCTTCTTGAAAACCCTTCATAAAATATATATCCTGTAATAAAGCAGAGCACAGTAATGGGCAGCATTTTTCATAAACTCTGTGTCTCCCACTATTTTACCCAGTTAAATATATCTGTTGCTTTAGGATTTATTCTCTTCCCGCATTTTAAAGATAGAAAGGGATGGAGCTGAATTTGCCAAAGGGGGGAAGCATTTGTAAATCTCTGCTTTCATTTTCTTTTTTTCCCCTAACCATTTATGGCTGTTATAAAGTGAGGGAGACACTCTGATCATCCCTTACACCTTGTCATGATGAGCTCAAGTGCATTTGTGCTGCCAGCTGGGGACAGAGATGGCAAAGCTGCTGCACTCACAGAGCACCAGATGCTGAGGAAACTAAAGAATTACACCTGAAGACAAAGGGAACACAAAGAGCCAACACAAGGAAAGGATCCTTTGGTGCCCTGCTAAGGCTGCCACGGCTCTGGAGCTGTGTCTGCACAGTTCCCATGTTTGTTTCTGCACATCCAGCCAAGCCAAGCCCTCTGCAGTTCCCACTGGGATGTGGAGCTGCTGGAATTAGGGAAGAGCCTCTCTGAGCAGTTTGTGGCCACTGCTGGCTCCGGGGGCTGGGTATGCTCCCGTGGGACTCTGTTTGTGCTCCCTGGGCTGCATTCCGGACCTGGCTTTGGAAACCACGGGCTGGCAGCTGGAAGGAAACAATCCTGTTGGGTTGTTTTCCTGAGGGATAAGTGACAGAGTGATCTGAGTGAACCACAGGAAGATCTGCTGTGCCTGGGTGAGGATTTTCTCTAACAGGGACCAGTTCAGGACATCAGCCACTTCTGTTCTGGACCATTCCAGCTTTTCGATCCCGGAGGTGCACTGGGATGGAGCAGCTGAAGTGGCTTTTCTGTTTGCTTGGGTTCCATAAACCAGTGCCATGCTGACCTTCCTCCCATCTTTGGCCTTGCACTGGCAGAGAGTGAGTGCACAATGGTTTGGATGTGCTGCCTGGAGGGATTTCCATGCTGCACAGCAGGTGGGAATGACTGGAGGGGCTCCCCTGGAGAAGGGAAGGCTCCAGGGACACCTGAGAGCCCCTTGCAGAGCCTAAAGGGGCTCCAGGAGAGC
>JAWWEU010000163.1:1556778-1572673 GCA_035583155.1 Acropternis orthonyx
TCTCCTTCTCCTTCTCCTTCTCCTTCTCCTTCTCCTTCTCCTTCTCCTTCTCCTTCTCCTTCTCCTCCTTCTCCTCCTCCTCCTTCTCCTCCTCCTCCTCCTTCTCCTCCTTCTCCTTCCCCTTCTCCAGCCAGAAACCACAGGGAAGAAAAGATATTCTGCAAACAGAAACAGGGTCCAACAAATGATACAAACCTCTGAGAGGTGGAAACCCAGCACTGAGAGAGAGAAGAAAGCATTCCAGAATACCAACGGCAGGGATTTGCCTCCTTGCTACTTTAACCGAGGTTTAACCCAGCCAGGTTTCCTCTGTGAGGTCTCTTTGCGTTGCTGTTGCTCCCAGCAGGACCACGGGCTGCTCCTGGTGCCACATTGTCCTGCTTCAGGCTTCTCCTGGTGCCACATTGTCCTGCTTCAGGCATCTCCTGCCTGCTGTCACCTCTGCACAGCACCCTGGAAGAGATGAGGAAATGGAAGCTCATCCAGCCGAGGCTGGTCACACTGACATCCTAATTTTCAGACCATGCCTTGGGTCTGGGTTCTCTTTCCTCCTTGGCTTGTTTCGAGCCACTTGTAGGTGTTGGTGTTATCTGGGATCGTCCTTGCAGCAAAGGCAGTGAGACCCAGCTTGAGATTCCCACAGAAATCAGTGCTGGCTGTGGAAAGCCACACACAAGAGGTCTGGTGGGAAAACAGGAGGCACTGGGGGCAGTTCTCCACCTGGGATGCTCCTGAGTGGTTGGCACCAAGGCTGGTGCCAAGGGTGGCACCAGGCCTGCCCCAAACCCCCTGTGTGCAGCAGTGACATCCCACTGCCCACCAACACTTCCATTTCAACATCACAAGGACTTGTCGGAGAGGGAAATGAGGAGCTGGATGTTTTCATGCCTCATCCAGGAGCATCCAGAGTGGTGAGAAGGAGCCAGAGTGCCTTGATAGTGCACCATGAAAACGGCCTAAATTCCTTTTCCCAGCCCAAGCAGAGCCTTAGCCCCACATCCAACAACCCTGCACTTCCCAAGAGCTTCCCACCCTTCCCAGGCAACCAAGAGGATGCCAAAGTAAATCCTCCAGGCTGCAGTTTCCGAGAGCATTCCTGTCCTTATTGCTTGCACATGGAACTGCTGGAGAGTTTCCTGCTGTCCCGCTCACCCTTGGGAAAGAGGCTTTTCCAGCACTGCCTGAAACTTTCTGCTTTCACAACCACAGCATAAAGTCCTCCATCGACATTGGGAATCACTTAATGAGTCTGGCAGGGCCCACCCCCTTCAGCTGCTTCACAGCCAGCCAACCAAAATAAATCACTTATTATGGCAAAGGGAATTTCTCTAAAAGCCGTAACTTGGGCAGCCACAAGGAGGGATTTTTCTTTTTTTTTTTTTTTTCAAGAGCAAACTTTTAATCCCATCCCTCCTCCCAAAAGCAGAGCATTACAAAGGGCTGGCCAAGCTCTTCTGATCCGAAGGGATGCATAAATGGGAGCTGACAGTAATCTCCTCCTGCCCGGAGCGCTATAATGGGACGCTTTACAAGCAGTGAAAAATTGAAACTAAGAAGGATTTTCTGGGGAGCAAAAGGACTAAAACTCCATGAAACTCAGGCATGAATCCGGTTGCTGAGGGCAGTGTTTGCATCAAAGGCAGTCCATGAAACATGACTCTCGCGTTTTGGGGTCTTTGCTCTAAAGACAAGGACCCTGGCTGGCTGTGGGATGGTGTGGAGTGAGGGAACGCCAGGGGCGAAGGATCCAGCCCTTCACCATGACCCATTCCCTGAAGGGCTAAGTGGATCTGCATGCCCACCATGGATGAATCCCTCTTTCCTCCCCCAGGGAAAGGAGCTTTATGCCAGGAAGTGCCTGTAGAGAGGGTCAGAGCATCCCCAGCACTGCCCCAGGAGCGACCCCGCAGCATCCCAGGGATCCAGGCAAATCCAGGGCTCTTCCCATGGGTGGGACATCAGATCCTCTTTGGAGTCCCTAACAGTGACTGTGCTCCTCAGGGAAAGCCTCTTGCTGTGCTCTGCGTCCATCCCATGGGTTTTGTTCCCCATCCCCTCCCCGGGTGTCTGGGCATGAAGGATTTGGAGGAGCTTCCCCAAGAACTGAGATTTGGGCACCTCTGAAACATGACAAAGGACCCAAAGAAAACACCTCTATAAGCACTTTGAAGGCTCACCTTGCAGAGGTGCAAGATAAATCCCGAGCCACTGCTACGAAGAATTCCTGGGAGTTTCACTTCTCATGGATCACATTGCAGAGCCCGTGGTGGCTCCTGCACTAATTCCACGGGCTGCTGCACAGGATTCAGCTCAGCTGCTGAGGTTTGCACCTGGGTTTGTTCCAGGACGCACCAGGATTTGTGTTCCCTTCCAGAGATGCCCCAGGTGGGAAGCAGCCAACACCAGCTGTCTTGGACACCACCAGGATAGCTCTGGGTACGTATTTCCTGGGTCACAACACGGCTCCAAAGTGCTCCAGAAGGCAGGAAAACTGGGGCAGGGATGGAGTTTTAGGCATTTATCAGTTTGCCTTGGTCAGCTCAGGGGTTCTTCAAGGAGGAAAGGTCACAGAGTGATGAGTCCAGAGCCAAGTCCACCACAAGGGGTAATACGGATAAAAGGACCAGGATGATTTATGGATGGAGGAAAGAGACTGGATGGAAAACCCTCAGAAATCCAGTATCAGCTCTGTCCTGTCACAGGATGTGTCTCCAGTGGGTGTCCAGTGGGTGCTGGGCTGGCTCTCCTGCTCAAACCACAGAGCTGGAGGGAGGGATCTGTCCAACCGGGAATGCCAAGATCTGCATCTGGGCATGACTCAGGTCCCTTCTGGAAACTGCAGTGGGCAGAGAAGTGCTGAAGGTTGGCTGCTTGCCCATGGAAATCAGGAGAAGACCCAAGGCTACCCCTGGAGACTGGTTGGTCCAAGTGCTGCAGAGGAACCACAGGAGAGGTGGCAGAGCTGGGAGTCAGGACACGGAGCAGTGAGACCGCTGAAAATCCCAACACCAGGGTTTTGTGGGGATAACGGATGGAGCTGTAGATTTGGGAGAGCAGGAGATGTATTTTCCCACATCCCAAAGACCAATTATCCCGTGTGCACCGATGGGACCTTCATCAGCATCAGTCCAAGGGTCTGAAGGATGCCCAGGACCACCTTGGGCAAACACCTGCCTGGTGGAGGATCTTTACGGTCCAACCCAAACCTTTCTATGATTCCATGGTTCCTTTCTCACAGAGATGGAAGGTGGCAGCAGGGGAGGGCTCTGCTGGTTGGCATGGGACCTGGGCAGCCCACCCAGCTCCATGGTGACATCCACCAAAATCACCCAGATCCAAGGAATGAGCTGATTTATCAGTCACGGTGAACATGTGAGATAAATAAACATGGAGGGGAAAAGAGCCATAATCATTTCAGGCTCCATTAGGAATAACTAATAAAACTCAGTGTTTGCCAAGTGGAAAATAACTATCTTGAGAAGGAAAAAAAAAAAAAAAAAGTTAAAATTACTTTTCAACATCGCAAAGTGAATTTGGCAGCAAAAAAAAGCCAAGCAGAGTTTAAAGAAATACCAGAGGAAGGACCTCAGTTAATAAATGACTTCATATGGGTTTATCTGGCTCCTTGTCAACCAGGCTGTTTGTTGTTATGTCTAAAATCATGTGTCAGGATATTTTATCACACAGAAGTAAGGGACACTTCCCCAAAGGGCAAAACCCCCCAAGCTGATGCTTGAAGAGCCCTGCATGGACTTGGAAAGGGAGGGCAGTTCAGCAGCTGATTTACAAGCAGCTCCTTCCTTGGCTAAGAACGGTCTTTAATTCCAAATGCACTCAGGGTAGCGACGATCAAGGGGGTCTTTTATTATAATTAAACTCTCTGCTTGTAGCAAAGGGCTCTGGTGCTCTGGGAGAATTATTCCTAATAAGGCAGGAACAAATCTGCCCAGCTTGTGGTAAAAAAAAACCCCGTGCAGGTCCACTGAAGGCTGTAGATGTGTGGGCAGCTGCCATTTAATTCCACGTCTCAGCTCTTTTTCCAATTACTTGTGACTAACCTCTAATTGAGATCTGAAATTAAAATCAAACAGGATGGAGGAGCTTTAGTGGGGAAGACCCAGTCACGCTGTTCACCTTCTTTGTTTCACCCAAAAACCTTTTCAGGTCCTTATGCTGCTTTTTGTTCCTTATTAGCTCTTCTGGAGTGAATTATTTATTAGCAAGAAGCATTTGCTCTGCTCTAATCCCACACACAGGACCACACTTTCCACTGGGCTGAGGAATAAATAGAAATTTATCTTCCTTTCAGTGTGGAAAAGGAACACGTTGATATGTGTTGCATGGCAGATTTGTTTCTGGAAATTGCTCTTCTCCTGGTCCTTGCCATTCCTGAAGAATCAGACCTTTTTGCATTTCCACTGGGAAATCTGCACGAGTTTCAAATCACTCCTGGCTGGGCGGCTTTGTGGGGCTAAAAAACCCATTTAATGCAACCTCTTCTTTCTTTCTGTTTTATTTTCTGCTTTGTATTTTCTATCTATTTTTCAATTTAGTTCCTTAAATTCACACCTGGCTGTATACTGAGCTCTCGGGGACTGGGTTTGCCTTTTCACAGAAATATTCTCGGGGAAACACAAGATCTGGAGAAAACACCAAGGCTGGAGCCCACCATCCGTTTGATGCCACCTTCTGCTCCTAAATCCCAGGGACACAGGGCATGGAGTGGGAAAAAACAAATTAATCAAGCTTAGAACACACAGAATAATTGGAAAAATAGAGAGGAACCCAATTATTTTCCACCCCAAGTAGTGGATTTGATATTGGCAGATCAACAAAACTGTGTGGTGTCACACTGGCTGCAGATCTGCTTCTGTCCTTGCCTGCCAGGTTGGGGGGAATGCAGCATCCCAAGCTGGGGCTTTGGGATTTCTCCCAGGCTGGGGATTGGGATTTCCCCCAGAAACTGCCTGCTCCAGGTCCTGCAGGCTGGTGTGGATTGCAAACACCCTGCTGAGGTGTCCAGCTCCATTTTCCATGCCCGCAATACCGGAATTATTATTCCCTAAGGTCACCACGGCGGATCTTCCGGCCAAATTTAATCTTCCTCATCTCTTTCCTTCTAGCCTGGAAACCCCCATGTGAAACATCACCTTGGAGGGGGATCACCCATCTTTTCTGGGGGGTGGGACCATGAGGACCACAGGATGTCTGTGCTGAGAGAGCACATCACAGAGAGCTTTCACAGGACGGTGTCTATCCCAGCGGGGTTTGAGCGAAGGAAAGGTCTGCTCCCAAACATGATGCTCATATCCCTCCCACACATCCTGGAGTCTGGGAGGAGAAGCAGGAACAAGATGTCCTGAGATGACATTTTTCCTGAAAAATGTGCGTGTCCAGAGAGAGAGACAGGCAGGAGACCCCCTAAACAACAGGTTTCTCACGAGTCTCCATAGCCTTGTAGTTCCCCTGATGCTGTTTCCAGTTCATGGAGTGGCTCAGCATGAGCAGCCAGCATGACCAGCCTTCTGGGCAGGTTTTCCCGAAGGATGTCGCTGGATGTGGCAATGGCTGTGCCCATGGCAGTCGTTCAGCTCCTGTGGGTACCCACCACAGCCAGGTGAGAAGAGGGGCGGGTCGCTTTGGGAAGGGAACGGTACTGGGGCACAAGGGGGTGTGCTGGAAGGAGATCTGATGAAGGATCACCTCAAACCCAGGCAGGAATACACCAACAAAGCTTTCCATCACAGGATCCCATCCATCCCATATAGACCCCTCCAGCAAGAACTGCCATCCCCTCATTATCCACCCATCCCTGCTCAGGTGTTGCAGGAGAAAAGAAAGCCCTTTTGCAATACTTTTGCCCATTTTCTAAGGACCAGAGCTCTGCTCAAGATGCTGCTCCTCCCCACACACCCATGTCTGTGCCCCGGGAGGGCTCGTGGTGGGGGTACAGCTCAGGAGGGATGAATTGACTCCAGTCCCTGCTGCAGTTCCCATAAAATCACTCCCTAAACGATGTGCAGCTCTGAGCTCCGCATATTGAAAATGCCAGCCAGGGAAATTCCCACTGGGATGTGATTCCTGGGCAGTTTCTCCAGTTCCAACTGAATTGCCTCACGCTCTGCAGACCAGCACCGGCTCCGTGCCCAGCGAGCGCTGCCCAGGCTCGTTAGCCCGGGCTCGTTAGCCCAGGCACAGCATGGCACGGGCAGAGCTGAGCCACATCACGTGCCAGCTTGGACCCAGCTTAAAATCGGCCACTTTTGGGTGGCACAGAGCCCGTGCTAATAAACCCTGTTGGAAGGGCACCAGCAGCATCCTCACCACCCTTCCCTCAACTACCAGAGAGCCACAAATTTGCCGGGCAGAGATGGGCGTTGGCCCTAAACCAACAAAATTGGGTTAAATCAAAGGGGAGTGGTGTGAGGAGAAGGAGAAAATGACCCCCCAGTGCCCCCATCCGGTGCGGCTCATCCAGAGAAGCCACCTACGGTGACAGCCCCCGCTGTCCCCAGGTGGAGAACGTTTGGCTTTGTCTGAATTCGAAGGAAATAAATGAGATGTTAAGAGAAAAATAGCTCTCCACGTCTCCCGGGAAAGGAAGAATTCTGCAGTAATAAATGACCTGCTAAAAATGTTCTGTAGCACCAAGTAGTGCCTTGTCTGTGTTTATGTCACGGCTGCAGGAACAAGCCCCGAAGGCAAATGCTCCTGTTGGTGCAAGAGCATCTGTGCATAAAAGTTCGGATAATTAGGAGTTATAATTAGATTTATTTATATATTTATAGATATACAGTCGTGTTATGAGTCCCTACTCTTAGAAGAGCCTTTTCACCAACTGTGTGTGAAATGGCCATGCATTAAAACCTCCGGATGCAGGTTGCAGCTCCGAGAGGAGAAGTGGGATCAGCGCTCCTTGCTCCAATCTGCCTCCAGGAGGGATCACATCCTGGTGCCACGGGCAGTGCCGGCTGCCACTCGCCAAAGTACCCTCTGGCACGACGGGCATTATCCCTGGCCTCCCTCCCCCGGCCAGTGCCACCAGGGACTGAGTTTTGCTGGGTTTTCTTGGGGAGTTACGTGGCCCTTCTTCTTTCCCCACGGAAGCACAAGCTCATTACGGGAAGCTGTTTTGCTATTCCTGCTGGAAATCCTCGCCCAACAGCACATTTGATAATCATACATGGTCTCATAGCTCGCTACACTCCTGCCCATCTGCCAGCATGGCAATCTGCCCGCTCACCAGATGGTCCGCTTGATTCACAGGGGCAGAGGTGCCAAAAAAAAAGATGGATTTAGATGACACTGTTAGTGCCACCTCTTCTGCCTTCCCTCCGCGGTGACAGCTCCGACAAACGAGCGCCACGGCAACAAAGAATCCCGCGCAAGGAAACGCAGGAATTAAGAGACGGAAAGACCTATTAGGTCATTTACTCCAGCTCCTTGCCAGTGCCTGATCATCACATTAATCTTCCCACATGCGGGAGAGAAGAAGCCAGGCTGCTTCCAGAGAGCGGCAGTTGCCAACAACGCCAGCGAGATTCCAGCCCGCGCCGCCGAGAGCCGGGAGGGCCATATGGGGTGTCAAAATCTATCACACCAAAGTTCAGCCTGCAGGCAAATCTCCGTGCGAGGAACCCCCCTGACAGACAGCGAGAATGTTCACGGCCATGGGAGGATCCAACGGCGGCGGCCGAGCCAGGGGTGTCGTCCCGGATACCTCCCTGTGCCTTGGACGAGAGAGGCCAAATAAATGTCTGGGGGCATAAATAGCTCTGAAAGGACAGTTCAGCTCCATTTTTCCTCTTCCCCGTCCCAGTTCTCCATCATCAGCCAGACTCGCTCAGTTAATAACACCAGAGTTGTGGGTTTGATTCCCACATGGGTCATTCACTGACGAGCTGGACTCCACGACCCTCGTGGGTCCCTTCCAACTCAGGGTGTCCTGGGATTATATTTTAGGATAAACATATCAGGGCTCTGACCATCTGATGTGGCGAATACCAAGTCACCCAATGTCATGCTTCACAAAGCGTGTCTTCTCTTTCCGGCTGGGTTGGGGTGACCTGAACCAACACCCATTCTAAAGCCAAAAATTTCCTAAACCTGCTCAAAACTTTGCAATCTCGACCCACCTCTGATTTCAAGTTTCTTATTTTCTACTCAAGGGGAGTAGAAAACAGAAGTAGGTGAATATTCAAATTCTACCAAACATTTAGATAAACAAATAAGGGCAGAAATGGCAGAATACAAGGAATTTTCCCTCAGCGTTGCCCTGAACTTGAGATAAAGGTATTTATCAACTCCTTGTGTGGCAAAACACAAGGGTGGGTCCTCTACCAAGTCCTCGGCTTTTCCATGAGCTGATTTTACACTCTCATTCCCATTTTTCTCTCCCTCTCCTTAGTTCCATGTCAATCCCTAAGGCCATATAAATAACACAAAGAAAAGGCAGCCCTTCGGTCGGTGTTTTTCCATGATTTTTTCGGTCTTTGCCTCAGTTTGCAAACCTGTAATTGCTCGATTAACCTAATGAGGTGGATCTGAGAGCTTTCCGAGTGCTCAGCTCTTGAAACCCCTGGAATACCTCCATCATTTATTTCCATACCGCACCTGTGATGGGGGCGATAGCCCTGACCAAGGCTAGACGAGCAAATAAACGGAAAGGAAGGATGGGGAATGTCCCTGGAGAGCCAGGATATCTCCTCGATGGGCTGCAAAGGGAGAAGAGGTTCCCAAGTGCCATGGGAAGCAGCAGCACAACGTCCTGCATGAGGGCACCCAAACCTGGTGACCGTCGGTGAGTTTTTTGGGAATCCAAAGGCAACAGGAAGGCAGAGCTATTTTTTTTTTTTTTTTTTTTTTTTTTTGTGCTCAGACCCGGGAGGTTTTGCTGTGCTGACCCACTGACCTCATTTCTTCGAGCCCGAAAGCAGAGCGAGGACTTTGCTGCCCGTAAAAAAAGGCATCTCGCGGTGCTAAAGTGGTTGCAAAGAGCTGCGATGGGCTCGGTCTCCCTGCCCGGTGGGGAGTTAAACCCACCCCTCCCTGAAGCTGATTATTTTCCACTCCACTTCGCAGTAATAGCACGGGGCACTCTTGAAAAGGTGAGGCCCTCCTGCTGTTTTATTGCAGGCAGAGGGTTAAAAAAGCATTGATTGTTTTATTATTTATTTATTTATTTTATTTTTAGAGAACATCTTTGGCAAAGGCTGCAGAAAGGCTTTGGAAAGGGGCGTTCAGAAGTGCAGCCACACTTCGAGGTGAATATTCAAAGTGCTGCCAAATATTCGAACACTTCAATATTTTGTTACGCTTAAATTTTATTTGATTTATCAAATACTTTAAATACTAAAAGAAGGTGGAAGAAATGGCAGAATAAAAGGAGTTCTGCCTAAATGTTGCCCTGAAGTTGAGATAAAGGCAGTGAATGTTTTTGGGAAAGGCTGTAGAAAGGCTTTGGAAGTACAGCCACGTTTCGAGGTGAATATTCAAAGTGCTGCCAAATATTCGAACACTTCAATATTTTGTTAGGCTTAAATTTTATTTGATTTATCAAATACTTTAAATACATAAAAATGGTGGAAGAAATGGCAGAATGAAGGAAGTTCTGCCTAAATGCTGCAGATAGAGGTAGTTTTTGGGGAAAGGCTGTGGAAAGGTTTTGGAAATAGAGCCACATTTTGGGGTGAATATTCAAAGTGCTGCCAAACACTCAAAAACTTCAATATTGTGTTAAATGTTTGATTTTATTTATTAAATACCTTAAATTATTTAAATACTTATAAAAGGTGGAAGAAACAGCAGAATAAAGAGAATTCTGCCTAAATGCTGCAGATAGAGGTAGTTTTGGGGAAAGGCTGTAGAGAGGCTTTGGAACAGATAAAGGTGGGTTTTGGGAAAGGCTGTAGAAAAGCTTTGGAAAGGGATAGCCAGTCTTAATTAGCTGTAATTAGCCAGAAATCCTGCCTGAAGATACCCCTGCATAACACAGTTGGGAAGAAGTGTTCCAGGGCATGGGGGTGGCATGGAAAGAAGAGTTCGCTCTGCCAGAGAGGGGTCCCTGCGACGACCCCTCGGTGAGAGGCGCATCCCGCCAGGAAAGGATGAGGCCACTCTGCTGCCCAGGAGTACAACCCAAATCCATTAAGGCCGGGGAGGAATCGCCCTGCAGTTGTGCTCTCTGGCCCGTGTGTCCTCCAAGCGCCACCCGCTCGGAATACCCACAATTACTGTCCCGGAATGAAATGAGCAGCGGGTCGAACGCGTCGAGTTTCTTCCTTTCTCCTTTGTCTTTGGTGGTTTTTTTTTTCCCCTCCCCATGAGGAAAGCACCTCTCGGGCAGAGAGGAGAGTGCTGAGTGCTCCGTGGCTGAATGGGATGCTCTTCTTGTGGTCCTTTCCTATTTTTTCCGCCGTGTCGCTCCTGGAAGCGCATTGATGGGAGATGTCAGTCGGTGATCATTCACAAAAGCTGCTAAGGGGGCTGCTCATTTCGCGTCTGGGGAAAGGAAACAAGCAAGAGGAGCAGCCTCTTGTTCTTGCTTTCGTGGGCAATAAACAGCAATATCCAAGCTGCAGCCACTTTAAAGGACGGCAAGTTTCCGAAACGCTTGCTAAGAAAGGGATCTAAAAGCGCAACGAAGCGTCGCAGCCGTCGGGTTTGGAATTGGAAGGAATCCTTTTGGGTCAGCCCTCCGGGAATCTGGGTTTACAGGGACAATTGGAATCGCACGGAGATAAAGAAAGACAGGAAAAGGGACAGTGCATCCTTATTTTCCAGCGTGCAAAGGGAGATTTACCTGGGACAAAAAAAGCCACATTTCAATCTGTGGAGAAGCAAAGCAGCAGCTTTTTATGTAAAAAATTGAGGTGCTTTCCTTGGCTCTCCAAAACTCAGTGTTATCAGAGCAGGAATTATTGGGATGGTGATGGACACTCGGCCAGAGGACAGCGCATCCCCCCTGCGTCATTTCAGGGCTTATTTCTGTGTGCATTTTCTTTCCTGTTTAAATGTTGCCCCTTATTGCTGGTCCAAATCGGCCTTTCCAATGGCAGGATCTCTTGCCACTTGCCACTAGATTAGGGAGTTTTCCATAATCTCTGCCACGTTGCCACTGTGAGCCCCTCACGGCTCACCAGGGTGAGCTTTGCTAAGCCAGGCAGGTTTAATTAGCCAGGTACATTTTTGAGGGTTCACGATATTTTTAGTTTTCCTGAGGTCTTTTCACCCTCCAGAATGAGGATTTTCTTAAAGCTCTTCTACATTGGAAAGCAATTCCCATCCTCGCTGTGGGTGGATTCCCTGATCCAGGGCGGATGCCAATGAGATGATTAACATGAATGTTGTCCCTTGGTCCTCACTGGTCCTTCAGCAACCATAGAAGATGCTTATTTTAGAGGTCTTGTCTGACCTTAATGATTCTGTGCTGCCCAACCTCTCCTGGGACCCACCCACAGGTTCACCAACATCTCCTTGAGAAATTCAAATCAGCTTCACCCAGTCCCTGGAGATGCCAAAGATCTGGGACCAAACTCCCCAGGGAGGGAACATTTCCAGATGATGGCCAAAATATTGTCTGGGCTTTGTGTTTTGGAGGTGTCACTGAGCACACAGAACACCTGGAGGTGGCATTTCAGGGGGGCACCTGAATACCAACATAAATCAGTCCCCAATTCATCCCTCTCCTGCCTGTTCCTGACAAACAAGGCAGCACAAAAGGAAGGAATCAGCTTTAAACATTCCACTGCTTCCACGTGCTTATGAAAATGCTATTTTTGCAAACCAAGATTGGTTTTATTTCGGTGCTTTGCTGTTCCTGCTGAACACAGGGGACCGAAATCAAGGAGAAGAGCGTGAAATGAAGTCGCGTCGCTTAAAAGAGCTTGATTGATTTGAAGGGAAGCATTTCCCCTTGAATTCACAGAGTGGAGCCAGCGTTTTTAAATCAACACTCCTCTTCATGAAAACAAGTCATTATTCTTTCATTGAAGCCAGAGCCAAAGTCTGGCAAATTACTAAAGTTAGAAAAATGCAAATGTTCTATTAGTCTGGAAGCCCGTAGTTATGTTTCATTAACTCAGGCTCCTTCTGTACATGCATAATGCATTTTCCTTGTTTATTTTTGTGGTTAACTGGAAGTGAAGGTCCATCTCAGCCTGTTGACTCAACAGCAAAAGGGTGGGTAACAAGGGAAGATGGGGATCATCCCCCGGAGATGCTGCAGTGCCCGGCGTGCCAGGGACCTTCCAGGGGCAGCACCACCTCCCTGGGCTTTCCCAGCCCTCTGAGCCCCCCCGCACACCTCAGGCAAGGGGAAATGTCAGGTGGGGCGCCCTGTTAGGGGCGTGCCAGGTGATGCCACCCCTCCATTGGCACCACTGCATGCATAGCAGCTTGTGACTGCACGGCTGGGCTGAGTCAGGAGGGCTGGCAACGTGAAGACAGATGGTGCAGGTTTCCCATTCGGTCCTAGTGAGTCACAGCTCATTCCCTGGGATCCCTGATGGAAGACACATTTCTTTCCGAGTTTTTATTTGGCATGGAAGCAGTTTGGTTATGAATACACCCTCTGAGCAGCCTCCTACAGCTTTCTGCTGAGATCTCCTCTCCACAGAAGGGAAATCAGGCAGGTTTGCTGGGAGCACAACACCCAGCTCTCCAGGGAATGGGAAGTGCACTTATTTCCCAGGTGTGGCCCGTGGGTTAATTAGTGGGTGATAATTAGGTGCTCTCAGCCCTAGAGCGGAGCAGGGCATGATGCACACACGTAAGAGGAGCAGGGAATCCTGGTCAAGACTTGGCCCTGGGGACTCCAAACCCACTGGATCATCCCACGGTCAGCCATCCCCCAGGGCTGTGGGCACGGCCCTGAGGCTGCCAGAGCTCCGGGAGCGTTTGGACAACGGGACAGGGACAGGGGGGATTGTTGGGGTGTCTGTGCAGGGCCAGGGCTTGGACTCTGATCCTTGTGGGTCCCTTACAACTCCTGATGTTCTATGATTCTACGATCCCATCATTCCATGAAGGCAGCAATTACTTCAGAGCCCTGAAATACAAAATCCTAGAGGTGACAGCCTGGAAATCTATATGGAACTCCAGGTTCCAATCCCACCCTGCTGCAGCCACTTGGAAGTAGCCTTGGAAGCATTCTTTTGATTTGGAAGTTGCTTGCCATGCTTGACTTATCCAGCTCATTCCATAGATAATTAATGAATCCCTTTCCTTGAAAACTATAACAAGTTTATTGCAGTCTGAGTGGTTTCCTGTTTTGTCCCAGCTTGGCGATGCACACGGAGCTTGGGACTGTCCCCATCTCCCTCGACTTTGTGCCTCCAAACTTTCTTCTGATGATGGGAAACTCCATGGATTTCTGTGGCTCTCCAAGGGCTGCCCGTTGTGTTGGAGGACCAGCGACCCAACACCAGCTCTTCCCTACCTGGATCAGCTATTCCTCCTTTACAGCCAGGAAAATGAGCCTCCCTGCGGAGGTGCTGGAGCTCTGTCACCCCTGTGCCAAAGATCTTACAGACTTTATCGCTAATTCAGTGCAGCTCCCATCAGTTTGGCTCATAAAGTGTGTGATCCAGAGCGAGAGGAGCTGGGAGCAGGGAAATGTGGCTTCCCTGACCTCACTGGGAGCCACACCAAAGGAGTAAATGCATTTCCCTTGGAACAGCCCAGGAACACAACAGCTTTGGGCACTCGCTCTGCTTCCCCCACAGGGACTGGGGCAGATCCTTTCCCACCCTTCTCCCACCAGCCAGGGCTGCTGCTGCAACTACCCCAGCCGGGGTGTTTACTCTCAGCCTTTCCCAGTGTCCATACCTCTGGCATGGGAATATCACCCCCGAGGGACCTGTGGGACACGGAATTAATTTTCCCAGGACCGCTCAGTTAGGAGATGTCACAGTGGAAATGTGCAAAATGTTCCCTTCCGTTACTGTGAGAGCACCTGATCCAGGGCAGGGAGCGCCGCACCTTCTCAGGGTGGAAAATCCAGCTCTGTGCTGGAAAACACCCTGTTAGGAGCTGCTATCCCAAAACTGAGCCTCATCCGGATTGCCCAAGCCCCGTCCTGGCTGACCTGCTCATCCATGAGAGGAGAGTGATTAAGAAACAGGATTCAATCAGCTGAAATTGCCCATAAAAGCCAGAATATTATAATTTATGTGAGGGAATCATCATGGTAGGATGTAAAAGCCACATGCCTCCATGGAGAATGAATCCACAGCAAGAGCAAAAGGCCAAGCTGTTGGAAAGCTCAGGCAAACAAAAGGCTTTCTTGCTGTTAAGTTTCATTTAAAGCAAGCTGAGATTCCCAAGAAGGGCAGCCACAGGCTGCAGAAACCCTCTCTGGGTGATCTCCAGGGCTGTTTGTTATGTTACCTTTGTTTACATGACGTTTATAGTGTGTTTTAAATCTGCTTATAAACCTTCCCGTGGGAGCCAAGAGCACTTTTCTGATGATACCGGTGATGCACAAGGAAAGAAGTTAAAGGATGAGCTCGGCTGCTCTGGTGACAGATGAAAATGTGAGGGGAAAGGGCTTCATTCTGGAGCACGGAGTGGTTACAAATCCAAATAAACCCAGCTGAAAAGGGCAGATGCCCCAGCAGGGAGGAAGGAGCTGTAACACCCCAGTTTCACAGCGCTGCACTCACCGTCTCTTGTCTCTTTATTTCCAATCCCGCCCCTGGTTTGCTTTTGAGATGGGAAAACCGTGATGAACTGGGTGGAAGTTTCCAGAGCATTCCAGTACCTCCACAAGCACCTTTGCGGTGCTAAACTGCTGGAAAAACAAAGCCCCCTCTTTTATGTGCTGGGTGAAAACACAGAGCGGCAAAGTACAGGCTAAAAAAAGGAGCTCAGATAAAATTTTAATCATCTTTGTAGTAAATGAAGAGTGGGTAAGGGTTGCTCTGAACTCTGGCACCCACGAGGTTATGTCAGAATGAAACCATCACACGAGAGAATCCCTTTAGTGATTTCATCTTCTGCTTGTTTGAGAAGAAAGGAATGCAAAACTCAGGAAAAGTGGAAATGCGTCGCTCACAAAATTAAAGGCATATGGGAAACATGGAAGAAGCAGCCTGGAGAGCAAACTGTGTGCCCCAGAATTCCCCAAATTGCACGGAGACATCCACACCCAAACACGGATCCCGGATCCGATCCCAGCTCTTTGCTCGGCTGGGATTTTATAGATTATTCCAACGGTCATAAACCACGTAATTAACCCAGAAAATACAACTGACAAATTCCAAGTATATTGTTCCATTGTCTGCTCATTTAGGAGGTGAAACAGTAAATTTTCTCAGATTTCCCAAATCCACTACCAATATTACCAGGAGAAGGTGAAAGACCTTCAGCCACTGAGCACAGAAGTCAAGATTTCTGTAAAACGACTTAATTGCAAACACTTTCCTATTGGGATCCCCTTTGGGAGACACCTTAAAGGGGATTTGTTTTCTGAATGTGTCGAGCATTTAATGTCTCAAATAATTTCGGTTGCCCTTGGCACTGCAAGTGATGAGTCACTTGTGAAATCCGGGCCCACGCTGCAAAACCTCCTCAAAAACCTGCCTGAGGATGTTTGCAAAAGGGAAGGAAAAGAGCAGGGGAGGTAGCCAAGATTTAAAAGATGAGCATCCTTTTGGAGCACCCTCTTTGGAGGCCAGGCAGGCTCAGACAGGGGGTTGGTGATGGTGGGAGGGGATGGATTTCCATCCTCTCCTGTGGTCCTCTGCCCACGCTCTGCCCCTGCAGCAGGTGATGGTTCCCTGTGGATCTAAACCCATCACTCACATAGCAATAAATCATCCCATCCCACCCCCTGCCATGGGCAGGGACACCTCCCACTATCCCAGGCTGCTCCAAGCCCCGTCCAACCTGCCCT
>JAWWEU010000163.1:1586814-1599618 GCA_035583155.1 Acropternis orthonyx
GTGTCCAAGGGCAGGTTGGACGGGGCTTGGAGCAACCTGGGCTGGTGGGAGGTGTCCCTGCCCATGGCAGGGGGTTGAAAACAGGTAATCTTTAAGGTCCCTTCCAACCCAAACCATTCCATGATTTATTATAATTTGTCCAAAACCCCAAAACTCAATGGTAGTTTACTGCCAAAGTCTATGCAAAACACGGAAAATTGGATGGAAACAGATCTTTCCTCTGACATCACTCCACGCTCTGTTGAAAGCTGTTTTGCCTCTGAAAAGAAATGTTCTCATATTATATCCGGGCCTAATGTATAATTTTTGCATTATGCCTGGGATCTTTGGAAGATCATCTCAAATGAGGTTGCAACGTAATTTCCCAGAAAGGATGGGAGCCTGCAAGGTCAGGGCATCAGTGAGATGGGAGCACGCGAGCACCTAATGAAGCAAGCAAATATTAGTGAGAAAGGGAAGGAAACAAATTCCTGAAGGACTGGGGCCACAATGATTCCCAGCCTCAAGGGCTCTGGAGAAGCAGAGGAAATGTGGGAATGAGGGGCGCCACGGGAGCTTGGAAAACCCCATCAGCCACTTCTCAGCATCTTTTAGACACCCGCAAATTTATTTCAATTTATCCACGGGAAAATTGGCAGGGGGCAGCCTCTTGGCTTGAGCAGGGGACTCACCTGGGCAGGACAAATAGCTGGAATAAAGGGGTGGATAAATAGCTGGAAAAGACCGTGCTGCTGGAGCCAAGGTGGCACGAATGGTGCTGAGCAGCTCCTGGGGCACAGGCGTTACCTGCCACAGTAATTAAAGCAGGCCAAGCGTGTTGTGCTCCTGGAGCTGCAGCTGTTCCTGCAGTGAGTCATTTCTAAGGACACATTAATGGATATCAGGTGCAATTCCTCACCTCCCGGTGCCTGAGGGGAGCACACGGCCCTGGTTTACAAGGAGGTGCTGCACACACACCATGTGCTGCGTAGTAACAGATTCTTTCCAGCTTTTCAGGCTTTAAATGGTTCTACAAAGCAGTGAAAACACCCTTGAAAAATAAAATCCCCCATGCCTCATATCCTCCTGGTGCACGGGGGGTCCTGCTGGGACACGTTTGGAAGCTGCTGCTCCAAGGGCGTTTGGGAAATCCTCACAGATGTCTTGCTGGATGATTACCTGGCACTGAGCAAGGATGTGCTGGCACACACTGGACGCTACTTTGCAGAAGTCTGATGCTCTCACAGGCATCCTTTCCTCCGAGGGAAGCTCCAGGAGTAATCCTGGACCTGTCATATCAGGCTTAGAGCACCTCCCAGCACCTGAAAGGGCTCCAAGAGAGATGGAGAGGGACTTTTGGTCCTGGAGTGACAGGACAAGGGGGAACGGCTTCCCACTGGCAGAGGGCAGGGTTCAGTGTCGATCAGGGAGAAATCTTTCCCTCTGAGGGTGGTAAAACACTGGCACAGGTTGCCCAGAAAAGGTACCCCATCCCTGGAAGTGTCCAAGGCTGGGTTGGATGGGGCTTGGAGCAACCTGTGCTACTGGAAGGTGAGGGATTGAAACAGGATGACGCTTAAGGTCCCTTCCAACCCAAACCATTCTTCTATCCTGTGATTCTATTCTACAAGTTTAACTCCATATTTATTGTCTCACCTTCCAGTCATTGTTGTGGCTGTTCAAAAAATCTGAATCTGCAGCACATGATGCACAAAAGTCAAATTTCCTCCTGGGATTTGGGTCAGTGTCTCGTTGTCAGTGTGTGATGTACAACAGCAGCTGTGGCTGCTGTAGGAGGGGACCACGAACTCACAAAGTGCCCAGGAATTAATGCGATGTGACTGTGTCAGGCCTGGAGGGGAGGACGAGGAAAAACAAACCCTCCTGCAACCCTACACCCCAGCCATGTCAGTTTTAGGGTGAAGACTGCTCTCCTCCACCTCAGAAGGAAAAATGAGGCAGCGCAGCCACTGCCAAAAGCAGGAAGAGCCTGAATCAGAAGCCAAATTACACCAACTCGTGTCTGTTTAATATTACCCAACAAAATCCCTTTGCCATCGGCGCAGCTCAGAGAGGGGCTGCGATTTTAAACTGATGCACGTTCAGCAGGAGAGCGGCAGAACAAAGCCGAATGTTTCTGTTGACGAGATTCCTGCTTTCCCAACCTCTCGGGAAACTCAGCAACAACGCTCCTTTAAGACACGGCGATCCCGCCTCACGTTGAAATGTCATGGACCACCACAAGACAAATATATCTTTTGTGCAATTGAAATGGCAATCAGGGAGCTATTTTTTCTGATTAATGTACGGAAAGTTGGCGGTCACAGCAGGGGACTGATGAGCCTAATCCGTCAATGTCCTTGATCCTGGGACGCCTGATTGCTCCAAGCCACTGGAAGCGCATAATGAGGAGGAAAGGTGGTGATCAGGACCTGGATACGCTGTCCCTTCTGCTCGAGTCATTTGGATGTTTGCACCTCAGCTGATGCTACATGATGGGCTCTCAGGAGGGCATTGCTAATGAAATTAGGAGCAGGAGAGGATATCTGTGCTTGTGGGAGAGCAGAGAGGAAATCTGGGCTATTTGTGTGTCTTTGGCTCTCTGTATGAGCAGAGATGGACCTAAAGAACTTGAAAACCTGACCGTAGGTGAGCTTGTCCTTTCAGTGCTTCTGCAGCAGGCACCTGCCATGGCCAAGTAACCATTAAATTCCAATTAAACCAATTAAATTAATAAACAACAACAATCCACTGTCCTTTTATCAGGGAGTTTTACCCTCAGTGGGGAGCAGGAGACGGGGTTCGAAGGGTTGCCACCCACCACCGTCCCCTCTCCCACCAGACGCTGCCGGTCCCAGGAAGGTCCCACGCGGAGCAAACAAAGCTCTGCCATTTGGTGGCTCAGCCACTGGCTGTCATTCATGAGAGAGGTTACACACCAGCTGAGGGCCAAACGTGCATTCCCTTCTCCCTCCTCTGAGCCCGGGATCATCTCCCTGCTCGTGGAGGCACCGGCAGCAGGAGCAGGCGGGGAGCCCACAGTGCACCGCTCTGCGCTCGCCCGCCGCATCCCTGCTGAGAAATGAGGAATTTCACGGCTTACTGAACACTGCAAATAGTCACAGCAGATAAGACACAGCCTCAAATTATTTAATTTATTATTTTTCTGTTGTTACACACTGAGAAATCCCCGTTGTGCCACAGCCTACAGAGTCATACTTGCCTTTCTCCTCCCGAAACGCAGCTGGCTCGGTGCTCTGAGCCGAGTTAAATATGCCCATGGAGGGGATCCCAACCAGCCCTCCACCTCCTGGAGCTCTCCTGACCTCCTGAAAGCCAAGGACCTCCTTGTCCTGGCAGCAATCCAACAGCCCCATATGGGATATCTCTAATGGTGGTTCATCCTCCATGGAGGGCAGCTGGCAGAGGGTCATTCCATTTTGGAAGCTGTGCCTGCCTGCTGGGGGGGGTTCTCCAGGTGCATTGCAGGGATTGGGACCAGGGTCTCCTGAGGGAAGCATTTAGTGTTGCTGTACCAGCAAAACATAGGATGAACGCATCCATGTTACTTCCCAAAGGGTGGAGAGAAGGAATCACAGCTCAAGGAGAGCCAGTCCTAATTTTTGCTCTTTATGGGCTAAAACTTTCCTTGGTTCTGCTTAATTTCTGACTCCAAAGGGTGGGTCAGGTGTGTCCAGACAGTGTTTTCTTTCATGGGCTGCATAAACTGGAGAGGAGCAGCTGGCCCTGAACCATCTTCTCCATGCCCTGGTGTGACTCTGCCCTCCTCGGGGACAGGTCGCCTCCCAAGTCCATACATCAAAAGCTCCACTGAAGTGCCGAGGATAATTTCCCACTGTATTAATTTTTACTCTAAATGCTGCAAACACAGGAAGCCTTAAAGCTGGAGAATGAAAGGGAATGGCTTTGGCTGTGGCGGATAGAAGTGAGTGCTGTTTGCAATAAAATGCCAGTGATAACAACAGCACAACTAACACCACTCCATCTCAGTTGTCCTTGAGGAAACCAAACATTCCCAGATTCAGACAACCCTCCTGCTCTGGCAGCATGTGGAAATGTGGGAAGGGACCAGTGACCCCGACACGCTCACTTCCAGCTCCTTTTTCAGTGTTGCCCTGGAACCATCCAGGCTGTCCCAGCCTCCAGCTGCGCTCCATTGTGGGAATGCTCTGGGACATCGCATCCTTCCCTCCGGCCCTGGATTTTCCAGGCTGTCTGGTTGCAGTGGCAGCAGCCAGGGAAGGGCAGGAGGGGCATCCGTGTGGCACAGGTGCCGGGGTGGCACAGGGGGTGCGGTGGCAGCGGGCCCGGGACGGGGCACCCATCCAGCCCCCTTTGACAGGCAGGGTGGGAACAGCGACCATCACTCCCCTCACCATCTGCTGCTTTGCTGGCTCAGAGCAGCTCAAAGGGAGCTACAAATTTGTAATGACCTGAATATTCCAGCGCTGGCACATTTGTAATTAGTCCGGGCTAATTTGCTTTCAGATCTTTTTCTCTCCTGTAAAGCTCAGGCTGCTTTGCAAGACAAATGATCGTTTTTCTGGAATACCCTGGATCGCAAAGCAGCCCGAGGGCTCAGCCTGCAGCAGACGGCAACTCTGCCACCTTAAGATGGCTCTGGAAAACTGCAGGAAGTGCTGGCAAATCCAGCCCTGAAATCCTGGCGGGCACTCCTCCGCCCTCTGTCCTCCAGCCTCCACTCTCCACCCTTGGTCCTTGACCGTCTATTTTTCATCTCCACTCTTTGTCTTCCACCCTCCATCCTCCATCCTTCAGCATCCACTCTCCATCCTCCATCCCCCATCCATCCATCCTCTATTCCCCATCCATCCATCCATTCTCTATCCTCCATCCACCCTCTAACCCCCACACTCCACCCTCCACTTTCCATCCTCCATTCTCCACCCTCCATCCTTCATCTTCCATCCTTCACCTCCCATCCTTCATTCTCCACTCTCCATCTTTCATCCTCCATCCTCCATCCTCCAACCCTCCATCCTCATGGAATTCCCAAAACACAGGTCAGGAGGGCAAACCAAACGTGGAGATCTTCCTTCACCCATGTGATGCTGCACCTCCCAGGCCTGTTTCCTGCTGCAAATCCTGGTATGGGGTTCTTGTACTCGGATTTCCACTGCTGGAGGGAGATTCTTCCAAAACCACCCGAAACAGGAGCTGTGCTTTGTGCTGGAGGAGCATCTCTCCCAAACACACCCACCTCCTGTTCCTGCACATCCTGCAGATGGAAGGCACGTTTCCTCCAGGACTCTCAGCGGTGACTGCACTTGGTGGAGGGCACCTGGTCCTTCGGGTACCAGTGGTGGGTGGCACCTCCTGCCACCATGCTGCAACTTGACAGGATAGACTTGGTGCAACCCACCAGCTCGGGTGCCTGGAGGCAAAAAATGCATTTCCAGTGGCCCCAAGGGCATTTCTGTGTCCTTTCCCAGTCCCTGGAGGCCACAGGAAAAGCATCTCCCCTCAAACAGAGTTGGGAATAGATAAAGCAGATGGATTTTGCCCCAGTGGAATGGCAGGGTGGGCAGTCAGAAACTCAGCCACTGTCATCAGTGTTTCTAAACTCTTCAATAAATTAGTGGCCCAAATCTTCTTTTTATCCCTCAGCTTTGATGCAGTGATCCTGATTATCAGTGGAATATCCAGCCTTAATTTCAGCTAATTTTGTGGGGGAATAAGAGTTCAAAGACAGAGTAGGATAGAAGTGAATGAATCTGCTGCCCAGGCAGCGGGAGGGAGGTGTCCCCAAGGCACAGAGCTCCTTGTGGCCAGCATGGTCCAAGCATGTGGGAATGATCCAACATCCCAGAGGGATCCCAGGCTGAGCACTCAGCTTGAGAAATATAACTCAGAAATACAGGCAGGGCCAGCAGGAGCAGCACGTGGCCACATCCCAGGCAGGGACTCCGAAGTGTCCCATGTCCTCCTGCAGAGATATTCTCAGTGCTGCTTTTTCCCCCTCAGTGCAGCCCAGGAACACAACCCTCCCTTCATGGGGATCCCTGCACGGGGAGAAATCACCCACTGGCAGCATGGGAAGGAAAAGGAAAGGTTTCTCCCCAAACCCCCTCCTTGTGTGTCCCCAGGCAGGTCACCTCTGCAGCTGGCAGTGTCCTCAGGGTTTAAAGCTGTAATGTAAGACAGCCAGAACAGCTCTGCAGCCCATAAATACGACCCCCCCAGAGCCACAATCTGACCCACCAGAAAATATTTAACGCCTGCACCAGGTTTTCCTTCTCAGCCCCATCAGATAAAGAGATACTGGTGGGAAAATCCAGGGAGGCTGTGGCTGGAGTTCAGCAAAAGGACTAATGAGACGGCAAACAATGTTCCTTTTTAGGCCCTGGGCTTCAGGAGTCCCAAATTCCCAACATTAGAGCTAACACATTTTAAATTGCTTCCCAAGGCCCAGCCCTGAAGTCTGTTTACATTTTGGAGAGCAGCCAGGAAGTGGCTTAAGGTCGGTAAGGGATCCGTGTTGGAACAGAAGCTGGAACAGGACACCTTCCCAGAGGAGCTGCCCTTGGGTTATCGCTGGGGCTTGGCCCTGAGCCAACAGGGGGACACATTTGGCTCTTCCAACACCCCAACCTGGCTGGCTGTTCGTCCCCAGTGGTTCTCCATCCCCAGTGATTGTCCATGCCCAGTTGTTCTCCACGCCCCGTGGTTGTCCATCCCCAGTGGTTGTCCATCCCCAGTGGTTCTCCATCCCCAGTGGTTCTCCATGCCCAGTGGTTGTCCATGCCCAGTTGTTCTCCACGCCCAGTGGTTGTCCATCCCCAGTGGTTGTCCATGCCCAGTTGTTCTCCATGCCCAGTGGTTGTCCATCCCCAGTGGTTGTCCATCCCCAGTGGTTCTCCATCCCCAGTGGTGCTCCATGCCCAGCGGTTGTCCATCCCCAGTGGTGCTCCATGCGCAGTGGTGCTCCATGCCCAGTTGTTCTCCACGCCCAGTTGTTGTCCACGCCCAGTGGTTGTCCATCCCCAGTGGTTGTCCTCCATCCCCAGTGGTTCTCCATCCCCAGTGGTTCTCCATCCCCAGTGGTTGTCCATGCCCAGTGGTTCTCCATGCCCAGTGGTTCTCCATGCCCAGTGGTTCTCCATGCCCAGTGGTGCTCCATCCCCAGTGGTGCTCCATCCCCAGTGGTGCTCCATCCCCAGTGGTTCTCCATCCCCAGTGGTTCTCCATGCCCAGTGGTGCTCCATCCCCAGTAGGTCTCCATCCCCAGTGGTTCTCCATCCCCAGTGGTTCTCCATCCCCAGTGGTGCCAAAGGCATGCACAGCCAGGCAGCACCAAGCCCGCTCTCCCAGCGTGGTGGTGGGAAGGATGTTGGGCGCGAGGAAGCAGCGCAATAACTCATGGAATCATGGAATCATTAAGGCTGGAAAAGACCTCCAAGATCATCAAATTGAAGCATTAACTGAGTCTTTCAGATCAAACCAGGGCAAATAAGGGCTGACTGATCCCAAAACACAGCCACGCTCCTTGGGATTCCTGTCCTCTGCAGGGGACAATTTCAGGGCCTTTTCCAACCTAAACCATTCCAGGATTTGATAATTCTCACATAAGGAAGAGAATGGAGCTACTTCAGAAACAGAGGAAGAGAAAATCTGGGTTTTAAAGAAAACAAACAGAAAAGAGCTTCACCCACCGCCCAATTCCAGCTGCTGGAACTCCTTCCAGTCCTCCCAATTATCTTGTGTGAGTTAAGAGGGAGGAGAACTGTTTCTCACAAATCTTATCAGATCCCAGACTTAAATACTTGTCACAAACAAACTAGGTTTTTTTTTTCAATAGGCTTTGATGCTTCTGCAATTCATACTTCCTCTGATAGATGGAGGTTTATGTGTTTTCTACACAAAAAAAATGGCATTATTTTTGCTTAGACACCTTATTAAATATGGTGTTTGTTTGCTTTTGTCAGATGCTCTTCTTTCGCTCAGTTTCCATCAATGTTTCTCTGAGCGTTTTAAGCTGTTTAGAAATGAGAGTTTAAACGGTTTATACATTTGTTGGTCAAGTGGCTCATCAAAGACATCTCGAGGTATTAAAAAACCCCGAGTATTTAAAAGTATATAGGTATATTTCCAGAGTCTTGGGTGAAAGTGGGCAGAAAAATGTACCTGCTGGACTCCAAACACCACACTGGGGCCGGACAACTCAGAGGGGCAGTTTGAAATACCTACCCTGGGACTTGGAGCTGGCACTGAAATCTCCTGTTTTTACAGAATGAGATCATTTAATTCCTCCCTGCTGTCAGGGCACAATTGCTCCTGACATTTTCAGGAGCATCCTCCAGTGTACCATTAAATAATACAATTAATTGGGGCTGTACACAAAGAAATCACAGGGCCTGGTTTGGGACATCCAGAAACAAGAAGGATTTCTCCTTTCCCTCGCATTTATTGATATGAGAGCAGGTTCTACCCAGCAGGTCAAGGGGGTTCCACCTGTCCAAGCACAAGCAGGGCTGGGCACCTTCCAGGAAGGGCATTTAGACCCCAGCTCGTCTCAGATTGAAGGCTTGCTTGGAGACCCAATCCCACAAACAAGACAAGGGTCCCTGTTGTGATCCTTTCTTCCAGCGTCACTTTATGCCCAAATCACAATGTCTAAGACGACCTCCAGCCTGTCTGAACTTTTCCCTGGGGATCAGGATGAAGAGGCATTTGCATGCCCAACCCTTTTTCCCAGCCCTTTTTCCCTGACATTTGCTGGCGTGTAGACGGAGCTTCGTTAGTTCCACGCTCTTTGTTTGAGCTCACCATTTTCATTCCTGCCTTTGATATACCAAATAACACTGGAAATTATTTTGAGGACTACAAGGGGCTTCATCATAAATAACAAACCTGCCACCTGACCCTCATTATTCTGTGGTTCCTTTCGCAGTGCTTTGCTTTACGTACGCAGAATGTGAGGGAAAATATAAAGGGAAAAAAACCCCACAAGGAATGGTGTCACACTGACAAATCCACGTGATGGCTCCGGCTTTCATCTCCGGGAACGCCGGCAGCCCTTGGATGTCGGCAGCAGCTTTGCAAGAGGAGTTCTTACAGCACTGGAGTGATCAATAGCACCATTACTCTTTCATAGACTCCTTCCTCCATGCCCAGTCCATAATTAAGAGGGGGAAAAAACCCACCCTGCACATCCCACCCCCATCCCTGGAAGTGCTCAAGGCCAGGTTGGACAAGGCTTGGAGCAACCTGGGACGGGGGAAGGTGTCCGTGCCAGGGGACAGCCCTGCATGAGGCTGGAATGAGATGGGCTTTAATCACAGGATATGCTGAGCTGGGAGGGACCCAGAGGGGGCATTAGTCCAACCCTCAGCCCTGCACAGACCCATCCCCAAGAGTCACCCCCTGTGCCCCAGAGGAGCATCCAGACCGTCCTGGAGCTCTGGCAGCCTCGGGGCCGTGCCCCCTGCCCTGGGGAGCCTGCTCAGTGCCCACCACCCTCTGGGGGAAGGGCCTTTCCCTGAGATCCCACCTGAGCCTGCCCTGGCACAGCTCCAGCCCTTCCCTGGGGCTGTCCCTGCTTCCAGAGATCAGTGCCTGCTCCTCCCAAGAAAGTTGGACCTGCAATGAGGTCTCCCCTCAACCTTCTCTTCTCCAGCCTTGGAGCAACCTGGTCTAGTGGAAGACGTCTCTGCCAGGGCAGCCCCTTGCAAGAGCTTGAGATGAGATCTAAGGACCCTTCCAACCCAAACCGTTCTGGGGCTCTGTGATTCTACGGAATAAATAGGAAAAGCAACCCAGCAGCGGGTGGATTGGGAAGCTCTGCCTGTGACCACGGAGGAATGGCACAGCCCCAGCACACATCAGTGCTCTAACAGCAGCAATTACCATACATCTCACTCTTTAAGTATTACTGTAAGTGTTATTGAAGAGCTGTGCTGTCCCTGGATAGATCCCCATCTCCCTGAGGAGACTGCTGGAAGCTGAGGGGGGAATGTGCCAAGTAAAAATGACTTTATTTAATAACCTGATATTAAATGACAAGCACAGCGTGTGGAAGAAGGAAGAAAAGGGCAGGGTCATGACAGCAAAGCATAAAGGATAAGACTAAACAAGCCTTGGATTCTGTGGGAGAAACAAAGCCAAGGAAATAAGAGATATTTTGATGGGAATTTTTCCTAAATAAAATAAATCCAGTGCTAAGTTCTCACTTAAATGCAAAGCTCTCCTCTGGCAACTTCCAAATCAAAATTTGACTGGAAAATAAAACAACCCCTCATATTTTTAGGACAGGTATCACAGAGCTGCCACGAGCTGAAGCCAGCTGGAGAGGACTCCCCCAGGGAGCTGAGCTGGGAGCAGGGATGCACATTCCCAACCAGCAGAGAGGAAGGCAGGCCGAGTGCACCTCAGCTGGGAACATTCACAGCCTGGGAAGCCCTAAATTCTCCCCACCAACAAAGCAGGGTGGGGGCAACACCTGATGGGTTTTGTGTTCCCTGATACTGCCCCAGATGGAGCTCTGGGAAGAGCTGGGATCTTGCTTTCCTGGGAGGAAAAGTCACTTCGAATTCATTCACTCCTTTGTTGCCAGTGTTAAATTATAATTTTTCCCCATGAAAATGAAATAGTTCCAGCGCAGCTCCTCGCTGGCATTTTAGGATTGAAACAGGCACATGAAACGCTCCCTGGAATCCAAATCTCAGAATGATGGACTCGGGAAATGCTGAGGTGAACTTTACAGGCTCAAAAAAACCACTTGTGTAAGTAGAGAAGACTGTGCAAATAACACTGAAAGACCTGATTTTACATTTTCTTGGAGTATTTGCTTAAGAAAATCCATTCAGCTCCGCTTGGAAAGACACAAAGACCGTGGCTCGAAGCTGAGTGAACACTCTGCCTCATCACACAGTGACTTTCTCCATCTGCAAGGCAATAAAATGGGAAATAAATGTCAAGTACAGGGAAAACAAACGGCACAAACACCAAAATTCAGCCTTGGGGGGTTTTTGCAGAGGAAACAGCTACAGCAGGTTTTGTGAAGATTTGTTTCAAAGTGTTGAGAAGGAATGATGTTTTGTCCCCACTCACACTGACCTTTGCACCCCCACAACCTGCTCCCTTCCCAAAATTCCTGCAGAGACACACTTTGCATATACGCAAACAACGCTGGGTATTTCCCTGCTGGAGACCCCAGGGCCAGAAATGCTGGCAAAGAGCAGATGCTGCAATAAAACCAACATGAAATGTACAGCAACACCTCAGAACAAAGACTTGGGAGTCTGGAGAAACGTGGATTAATTCACTGGAAACAAGGGACAGAAAGATCTGAACATGGGCTTTCCCACGTTACTCCAGGATGGAGCAACACCTTTCAGAATAATGCGGCTGGGGGGAAAAATATTCCAAAGGCTCGGTTTTAATGGAGCTGTCGTTTTAGTGTCCCGCTTAGGTTGGGAAAAGACTAACGCCATCCACGGGCACCATTCCCAGCTCGGGGTTTCGGCTCAACCGCTCAAACAGGAGCAAGAGGAGCAATTTAATCTGCTGTTAAAATGATTATTCTTTGCCATTGGCTGCGTTCCGTGGGAAGCTTTTAAAGCTCCTCTGCTGATGTTGGACGTGCCTGGCCGGGCTCTTGCAGATGCTCCATCGATCCGCCCTTCCCGACCCCCATCCTGCGGCTCCGCCACACAAAAGGACTCATTTCACACCCAGCTGGATTCCCTTTGGAGGGGACATTCCTAAACCGGCTCCCTGGGGCCGGCCACGCACCACGCGAGTGGTATTTCTGGGAAAATAAAATCACTGGCAATACATTTAGTGATTTTAAACCTGGGAAATAGCTATAATCTACCCCGGGCTTTTATTTGCAAAGGGGGGATTAGGCAGCGCTGGAAAACCTCGTGGAAAATCCGAGAGCAGTGTTTCACAGGGGGGATAAATCCCACCTTCAGCCACCCGGGGCAAATGGGAGGTGGGATGGGAGGAGTAGGATCAGGTTCTTTGCCTGTGTGAGCCATGTTGGGCAAAGCATGTTGGAAATAATCAATGAACAGAAGTGATTTCATTTGCTTCATTAGGAAAAGGTCAGAGCTGCCCAGCCCACACCCAGGAGAGCTTGGATGGCGAGGTTTGGATGGAGCAAGGCCATCTCCAGGCATGAGGGCTTCCTGCCTTCAGCCAGGCTTGGCATGCACTGCTGGGAATTTCAACAAATCCAGAACCCTTTGGAATGTTTCTGTTTCAGCACCTCCTGCCTTACCCACAGGGCACTGGACCCACTTCAAGGCCAGGCTGGACAGGGCTTGGTGCAACCTGGGCTAGTGGAAGGTGTCCTTGCCTGTGGAGGAGGGTTGGAACCAGATGACCTTTAAATGTCCCTTCCAACCCAAACCATTCCATGATTCTCTGATTCTGGGGCTGAAAACCCTCCTGCTCACAGAAAACCCTGTCCCTTCCAACCCAAACCATTCCATGATTCTCTGATTCTGGGGCTGAAAACCCTTCTGCTCACAGAAAACCCTGTCCCTTCCAACCCAAACCATTCCATGATTCTCTGATTCTGGGGCTGAAAACCCTCCTGCTCACAGAAACCCCTGTCCCTTCCAACCCAAACCATTCCATGATTCTCTGATTCTGGGGCTGAAAACCCTTCTGCTCACAGAAAACCCTGTCCCTTCCAACCCAAACCATTCCATGATTCTCTGATTCTGGGGTTGAAAACCTTCCTGCTTACGGGAAACCCTGTCCCTTCCAACCCAAACCATTCCATGATTCTCTGATTCTGGGGCTGAAAACCCTCCTGCTCACAGAAAACCCTGT
>JAWWEU010000163.1:1603896-1614894 GCA_035583155.1 Acropternis orthonyx
TGAACACCCTCCTGTTCGTGCCCCAGGGGGCTGGGTTACACACCTGTTTTCTGTGGGTCAAACGGGCTATTTCCTCTTTAACCTTATACTTATTGTGATCTTTTTATTAAATTGTAGTTCTGACTTGCAGTTTTTTTGTGAGTTGGGTTCATTTCTCCTGACGGTTTACCTTAAACCAGCACAGAGGCATTTTCCCCAGTTACGGAGCATTACGGGGACACTCCACAGCTGGCGGTTTATAGGGAATCGCTCCCCAGCTGGATTTGGCTGTGACAGGCTCCCCCCAGCCCCCAAACCCCCTCTGCCCACCGCAGGCCTTTCAGTGCCCGACCCGCACCCTCCCTGGGCTTTGCACTTCCCAGAAGATCCCGTGTGGGCCAAATCCTGCCTCTTGTTCTCCCTGGAAAGCTCATTGAGGGCTCTTAACCTTGACTCGTTAATCTTGCGGTTCGGGGACTGAGAGCAGCGCTTGGCCTGAACGCTCCTGCTTTCCCCCCAGAAATGTTAACTCCCGGTTTTTCCAGCTGCAGAGCCAAGGGGAACAGGCACCTTTCCTCTCCTGGATGCTCCATGAGAAGGGGAATTCAGTGTGCTGTTAAAGGGCTCCCTGACTTTGCGCTCTGCTGGGGACTTCCCCGTGAAGCCGCAGAGCAGCCAGCCAGGAATACGGGATTTGGGGATTTATCCTTTGCCCTGCTTTGTCTCAAAAGCCAGAGAAGTGACGTACGGGATGGACCAGCTAAAACAGAGACGCCTGAATAGCCACAGAGCCCAAATGACCCTGATCCAAGCTGTGATTGGTATTATTAGTATTTAAGCATTAAATATCATTTGTGTTAGTATTATTAGTATTTTAGGAAAGACACAAACAGATCCCTTGTACATATAATTCAGACCTGCAAACGTGCCCTCCCATGAACCCCATTGAGGCAGCAGCAGGACAGGGGTCACAAGACCTTGTTTTCTTTCTTTTCCTTTCCTTTTTTTCCCCAAGATTTGACCTTCAGAAGGCAATCCATGGGCCACCCTAACAATAACCCCCTCCCCCCATCTGTGTTAAGTGCTGGGGAAAGCCATCAGGCAAAGAAAATTGATTCCCTTTCCGAGACAGAAACAGAGCCGGCGAGGGATTTTCCTTCCCTGTAAGGTTATTATATTCAATGCTAACATTATTTAAAGGGGTTTGAATGGAGCTGTACTCTGCAACACCTCATTATGGAGTAAAATCATCTTAATGATCGTGCTCTGCCAATACCCACCGCTTGCCGCCGTGCTTTCATTACTGTTCGAGATGCTCTCCGCCTGGGAATGGTGTGCATCCATCACAGCAGCCTGGAGAGGATGGGAAAGGGAAGGAGACCATCTCTGGGTAATAATTGTCAGCGTTCCCGTCTGCAAAATCCCCAAAGTTGTCCTGATTTGGTGGGATTTTGCATTTTCCTGCAGTGCTTTTTAGCACCAGACGCCTTCAGAGAGTTTCATCCATTAAACATAAATTCTGGGCTTAATCTATTTGTACTGGCTGTTTCCTTTCCATAAGGAACCCGTCAGGAGTATAGAATCATCTGGAATGTGTTCATTTATTTCCACACTGCGTCCCTGAGTGTGTGGACAGCACTTATCAGCCAGGAACACACCTGCAGCACCTTTGTGTTCGGGGAACTAAACACATTTATAGGAGTGAATAAGTAACACAGACTCCCAGGGCTGTTCCCAGCCTTAGCCAGGAAAGCTCTTCTGATATTTTTTATCCCCTCTCTGAAAAAGTCTTCCAAAAAAAAAAAAAAAAAAAAAAAGAAGTAACTTTGGGGTTTCTAAAAATACTGAATGGAAATGTTTGCATTTGCACTGAGAACTCCAATTCATAGAACTATAGAACGGTTTGAGGTGGAAGAGACCTCAAAGCCCATCATGTTCCACCCCTTGCCATGGGCAGGGACACCTCCCACCAGCCCAGGTTGCTCCAAGCTCTATCCAGCCTGGCCTTGGACACTTCCAGGGATGGGGCAGCCACAGCTTCTCTGTGCCAGGGCCTCTCCACCTTCACAGGGAAGAATTTCTCCCTAATCTCTAATATAAATGAAATCTAAGCTCTTTCAGTTTTTATCCTCTGCCTGAACAACGCAAATAACCAAAATGGAAGAGACTGGGAAAAGATGCTTGGGAAAAAATGGAATATTCTTTATCAAAGACTATTGTTTGCCCTCAAAAACGCAATATATCTCCTTGGGAGCAAGGCGCGGAGAGGTATTTACTTTTGCATTTGTGCTTTGTAAAACTCTTCCAGGAAAAATCATCTCTCACTGCTGGAGCCAGGGATACGAGGGGCTGGCAGGTTGCAGAAGCCTATTCACTCAAAAAACAACGTTGAAAACATTTTTAGAGTGAAAAACTGATGAATCTTCTCATGGAGGAAAAGATGAACAGGTGATTGGGCCATGATATCTCATGTATTTAATACCCTTCTTTCTAACAGGAGAGTGCTCTGCAGCCTGGCAGACAACACCGTCACAAGTTATAACAGCTGGAATTGAAATTTAGGCTGGTACAACTTTAATTAGTCAGATTTATTTCCAACTTCACATTTGCTTAATATAAAATAGAATATAAAGTGGAGCAATTTCCTCTGCGCAGCACAAATCAGGCAGCGGGTCGGGGTCAGCCTTCCCCAGGGCTTGCACCAGGACTCTCTTCCCCCTCTTCCAGCCTTCCCAACTGCAAAGAGGCTCTGCTTTTCCAAGCTTTTCCCTGCTAATTGAATCCTATTTTAATGCAGGCCTGTATTTACAACGGACTGGGGGATCGTTTCTGCAGGGATGCTGGTGCAGACTCGGTCCTGCAGCACTTTGCAACTCGTAACTCAGACATGCCCCTTGTACGGAGCCTTTACAGCCCTCAGAGGGAATAAATCAGTGCTCTGTGACCCTGCAGCCCCCCCGGAGGTCACACCCCACGGCACTGGGGGATCCCTCATCCCCCAGACCCCCAAATCCAGAGCTTTCCCCTCTCTCCAATGCTTTGTGTCCTCGCCGGTGGGGCAGAAACGGCTCCGACTCTGACGTTCCTACAGACAAACTGAGATTTTTTTAGGCTCCTTTTCCCCCCAGTCTGCTATTAATGTGATTAATGGAAGGAGAGAAAAAATGGATCAGGAGAGGAGAGGGGCGTCCTGCTCCTCCAAGCTCGGAGACGGATGAGGTCGCTGCACGTGGGGAAGAGGAGCCAACAAGCCCGGCTGAAATCCCACCCCAAACCCAGGTTTGATATTTCCAGCTGGGTCCGAGCACCAGGGGGGTAAATCACAGCCGGGCTTTGAGTTCCTTGAGTTTTCCCCACCTCCAGCAGCATCAGTATTTCCATATGGGAGCAGCCCAGCGGCTCCCCCAGCCAGCTCTGCAGACAGAAAGCAATTTGCCAGTCAACAGATGCATTAGGCAGCAAATCCCCCCGGGCCAAATTCCTCCGCGAGGCTCAGTGAGCCGCAGATACCTTAACAGAGTCCCCGAGCCCTCCAACGACTGCATTTTAATAACTTTAATAACCTCAAGACAGCGAGCAAAAGTTAAAGATCGGGGTTGCAGCTTTTATTGTACTTATTTGGGTGTTTTGAGCGGCTCGTGAGCGGCTCTGGTTGTTTTTCCTGCCCTGGGCTTGCAGCTCCACGCTCGACTCAATCGAACAATTTTTCCTTCTCTTCACCCGCTTCGTTTTTCAAAACATTCCTAAATCGCAAAGTGGAGGAAAGAGAAACACGGGGGGGTTATGGGCATTTGAAGCTCCCAGGGAGGGAGTTCTGGCAGATCTGGTGGTGGGCACGGGCACAGGCCGGTCTGCAAGGTGTCCCTCGGTGCTCTCCCAGAGCTCTCCAGAATTTAGGGATCGCTGCCAAACGCCTCCTTGTTTGCAAGTCTGACAGCCCGAGGGGTTGGCCCCTCTGCAGATGGGGCTGAGGGACTTTGGGTTGATGGAAGGCGCCGGAATTTTGTGCTGGGGAATGGACCGGCACGGCCAGTCCTGCTCCCCAAGGTCAGCGTGGGCAGAGGGGCTTCCTCCGGAGTAGAGACTCGTTGCTCACAGAGCTTTTCTTTCCAAGGCTGTTTTTAGCACACCAGAACCACCATTAGCACAGCAACGAGAACCCCAGAACGGGTTGGGTTGGAAGGGACCTTAAAGCTCCTCTAGGCCAACTTCCCACCATGGGCAGGGACACCTTCCACTAGCCCAGGTTGCTCCAACCTGGCCTTGGACACTTCCAGGAATCCTGGATTCCATCCCTCTATGGAATGATGGCTAAGGTGACTGAAGGGGATGATGAAAAAGAAGGAGTGAACATGGACCTTCCTGCAAATACACAAGTTTGTGGCAGAGCCTTCTCTAGGCAGGTCTCTGATTTCTCCTATAAATCATAGAATTCCAGAACAGTTTGGGTTGGAAGGGACCTTAAAGATGATGTTTTTCCACCCCCTGCCATGGGCAGGGACACCTTCCACCAGCCCAGGTTGCTCCAAGCCCTGTCCAGCCTGGCCTTGGACACTCCCAGGATGGGGCAGCCACAAGCTCATCTCCCCTACAAACATTCCCACCTCCAAAGGAATCAGTAACCCCTCCCTGCCACACACAAAGCCAGGCAAAGCAAAAGTAAAACGCTAAATTATCTCTCTTCTGCCGTGAACATGTTGAGTCACGAGTTAATTAATGGTAAGTTCCATGTGAAAACTCCAGAATGAGTTTCCAGCCCTCTGAGTCAGACGCCCACAGGTTGGAGGAGGGAAGAAAAGGGGGGAGAAAGGCTTTGCAAAAGGGTGCCCAGAGGAGCAGGACCAGGAGTGAGCAGCCATCCACCCGTCCTATAATTGCCAAGAAAGAGTTATATAGAGCATGATCAGAGATGTCAGTGCTTTAAAAAAACCCAAAAAACAACAACAACAACAACAAAAAGAAATAAAATGCCAGACCTCTACAAGCAACAATTTGCCAGAAAAAGCAAAACAGCTGAGGAGGAGTAATCTGATCCGCTTTTTTTACTCATTTTCTTCATTAATTTTAAATACCAAAACTTACAGAAAGGCAAGCCCTAAAAAAAAAAGAGAAGAAGAGAAATGTTAACTCTTTCTTCTCTGGATGAATGAAGCAGCACAGATTTTTCTAGTGAGCTCTCCCTTTCTTGAGAGGACGGGGCCAGAGCTGTAGAGCAGAGCAGGCTGCTGAAGAAGACCCCCATGGCAAGTGGCTGAAGCTGAGAGCTATTCCAGCTTGGATCCCACCAGGGGCTCCAGCCCAGCTCAGGAACATGCCTCTGGATGGGGAGATCTGGGCAAAGCCTCAAAATCCTTGGCCAGTCCTGCTTTCCCTTCTTGGGGTGACTAAGAGGGCAGGGGACAGCAGATAGCAGCAGCAGATGGTCTTCCTGAGCTCTGGTCTTTGTCACTGAATGCCAGGGAGATGAGTAAATCTCCTCAAAAGTGATTTATTCACAAGCCAGCCTGGGAGAGACCCTCTGGTGTGATCAGCCTGTGGTTTGGTTTGGGATGGAGTGCAGAACCCGCCCATCTGCTCACCATCCTCCTTTCCTGTGCACTCACGCCTCCCTATGTGTAGCCAGAGGGTCGCCACAGTTTGATCAGTAACCACCTAATTTATTGGAACTCATTCCCTCCTGCTTTTCTGACAGGTCTGGGACAGCTGGGCATGAGGGATTTGCCACCTTTCACAGCAAGACGGGTACGAGACAAAAACGTGCTCCACTCGTGGAAACCCCCTTGCACTAAAGACAAGGACACGTGGCCCACGGGGGAACGTGTCACCCTGCTGTGACACCGAGTGACAGCCACCAGGGGGATTAGAAATGCCTCAGAAGCACCACATCCATGGGGGGCACCGAGTCCTGCAGCCCCCCCACCCCACAGAGCTCCAGGTCCTCTCCAGCCACGCACGCATTGAACACCCAGGCTTAAAAGTCTGTCTGCGAAAGGGAAAGCAAACCCTGAAGTTCTTATTGCCAAGAAGCTGCGTCACTGGTGGCTTGTGGTGGCTTTTCTCATTCCAGCTTTAACCCAAACATGTGCCTCCTGACCCAGCACTTCTTGTGCTGGGGGATGGTGGTGAAGATGAGACCCAAACATCTCAGACAGCAGAGACCACCTGACTTCCATCTCCTCAACAAGCACCAGCCAGCCCCGTATCCCCAAACTGTTCTCACCCAAATTCTCTTTGACCCGAGTGACCATTTAATTCCCAGAGCCCGAGTTTCTATTCCTCAGACTCAGAGCCCAAGTTTCCCTTCCTGAAACCCCAACCAGAGGTGCCCCAGGTCAGGTTGCTCAGGAGGAATCTGGGACAGCACAGCCCTCAGCCCTTCCCCTCCAGCTGGTGGCAACGCTCTGCTCAAAGCCGTGGTCACACAGGCCAGAAAGAAGCTCTTAAATAAGATCTGAAGGCTTTGGGACCCTATTTTTGACATGGAAGTGAAGAGGAGCATGAGCAGCAAGGGCCGGGTCCTGCCCTCCCTGGAGCAGCTACTGCTGCGCGCTCTGCCTTTCATCCCAAGTTTCGCTCTTTCCCACCAACAAAACCACGACGAGAAAGAGCAGGAGAGAACTATTTCTGTTCAGGATCTGTTTCCATGGAAACACCAAAATTAAGGGCGAGAGAAGCCTTTGAACACCCCCCCAGTGCACACACCCTCCAGCACAGCAGCGAGCACCAGGCCTGGAGTTCCAAGACCTGCTCGCTCTCGAGCTGACAAAACGCATCTCCGTGGGAATTTTGCAGCATTCCCGCCATCCCCGACTCGTGGGCTGTCCCAAACGGACTCACACACTGCTGGGATTTAATCAGGGAGCAAATGTTTCGTGGGACCATCTCCCAGGGGCACTCCCTGGCTGTGATGGGCACGAGCCTCCCTCCCGCTCTTGCCTCGGGAGCTCACGGCTATATTTAACTGACAAGATGCACAAAAATCACTCGCTGAGCAAGGGGAACATGGGAATTATTTGGACAGGGTTTGCAGGTTTGCAGTATCCAGATGGAACACACAACTCCTCCAAGAATGTGAATATCATCTCTTTTTTTTTTTTTTTTTTTTTCCCCTTTTGGAGCAAATTAATATGGGCCACGAGCCAGGCTGTGTCAGAAGGAGCTCTCCCATAAGGGAAGCAGTCACAGCACGACCCTTTGTCCTGACAAACCATCATCGTACCCTCCCATCTCTGCCGGGTTTAGAGGCAAAGAGACAAAGCAGGTTGCCAGGCTCCTACCTGGCAGCAGAATCCAGGGATCCCCCTGGGGATCTGCTGTGTCCCGTCCCTGGGCTGGGAAGGAGGAATTTCACCCTCTCCTTTGCCTCTCCTGGAAATGAAAACATATGTGCCAAAAAAATCCCCGAGGCATTAATGAAAACTGGATGCTACTTCTTGTTAACTTTCTAAATTTGAGATATAACAGGAACACCAAAAAATGTGCAAAGGAATGTTCTTCCCCCCTCCACTAAACGCCAACAAGCTTTTCCCTGGTAGTTTGCAACTATGGAGCCATCCCTGCTCCATAAAAACACAATAAAATCACAGTGAGAAACACTGGAGGAGATTGACAGAGTAAAACAAGAACAAAGTATAAAACCAGAAGCATCAAGAGTAAGCTCTTAAGTCTCTTCTTCCTAATCTTCCCAATGATCTTCTCCGCTGCTCTGTTTTATTACCTCTCAGAAGGGTTTTAGCTTTAATACATATTGGAATTACTGGGGAAAGGAAACATTTGAAACATTTAGGCATCCTAACTCTTTCAAGAGAGGTTTCTTAACCTTTAATCCTCCTTCCTCCACCCGCAGGCCATGCAATATGCGAGGCAAAAGGTCAGTAATGTGGACAAAGGCAATAAGCTGAGTCTAACCCACTTTTCTCCCACCCAGGCTCTCTGCAGTCCGTGCACAAGCACACAGCACTGGCTTTTATTGCTTCCAGGGGCTGGTGGGCTCAGTTTAAATACTGGCAAGTGTTGAAACCACCCAACAGCCAAGGATGGCCAAGGAGAAGAGCTTGTGGAGCTGGCAGGGATGGGGAGGGGCACGGCCAGCAGACTGCACAGGGTCACGGGGGGACCACATGGTTTGGGTTGGAAGGGACCTTAAAGCTCAGCTCATTCCCACCCCCTGCCACGGGCAGGGACACCTTCCCACCAGCCCAGGTTGCTCCAAGCCCCGTCCAACCTGCCCTTGGACACTGCCAGGGATCCAGGGGCAGCCACAGCTTCTCTGCCCAACCTGTGCCACAACCGGGTCCTCTCCCGAGAGCTGCCGGTTGGCCAAGCAGGTCCTCAGCCGGCACAAAGCACTCGTGCTCCCTTTCCCCCCACGCTGGGCTGTTTCTGGCGGTGATCAGTGTGCCTGTGACCAGCTCTGCCCTGCTGGCCCCACCCCGGAGCTGCCAGCCCGGCTCCTGAGGGGGTCCCAAAGGGAGGGATGGCCGTGGGGTGTCTCTGAGATGCCCATCAACAGCCCCACCGCTGCTGTGCACCGAGGCTTTCAGCTGTCCCTGGGGATGGCTCCTGGCAGGCGCTTTGGAAAGCAAACAGCAGCAGCAGAATCAGCTCCAGATCCCCCCAGGCTGAGCAGCTCCCCAGGAACGCTCAGCGCTGCCACCATAAATATCCACGAGGTGCTCCAGGGAGCAGCGCCTTCATTTCCTCTCTCGGGGTCACAGCCCTGCCCTGCTCAGGCTGTGGATGCTTTCCCCCCATCACTGAGGGAACATGCTCCAAACAAGGCTGCCAGGCAATAATTGCTACAAAAGGGATGTGCCAACACCACAGCCACCCTGGCTCAGTGACCTCGGAGAACCCGCTCCCTTTGTCCCTTCCACAGTGCCCACACTCGCAAGGCATTTCATTTTTTCCCCACATTTTTCTCTCCCCAAAAGCTCTCAGAGGCACAGCACGGAGGAGTGAAGTCGGTGCACCCAGGGACAAGCTGAAGGCACCTGGCAAAAAACTTCTTCCTGGGGGAAAAAAAAGGCAACACAACAGAAAAGGAAAAGCTTTAAAAGAGATTTGGCCCTTCTGCTGGTTTTCCGCACCAAACCGATTTACCCAACTAAATATTTGGCCCCAAAACATTCTTCCCTCAGGGCGATTCACTCTAAAACTCGTTTGATTTGAGGCTGGCAAGTGGGAGCACAAGGCTCCCTTCTCCTTTCTCTCCGTCTATACATTGCTCTGTAGGTTTGGCTGCGAGCAGCTGAGCTGGGTTTGCTCCCAGGGGATGCTGCAGAGCAGTCTCAGCATGATGAAATGATGATCTTAGCATGACCTCATGGGATTCCTTTGTCCCTCCACGGAGAAACCTTTCACGAGCTCACAGCTCGGATGGTTTATCTCCATAGTTGGTGATGAGCAACTCTGGAGCTGTTGTGGGGGAGATGAATAAAGATGTGAGTTTGAATATTCAAGCACACAGAGATATGCCTGATGATGGGTTTTGTTAGACACCCCAGGCACTGATTTATTCTTGCTGTCAAAGGGAAGCTGAAGATAACATTTGGAAGGCAGCATAAAATGTTGGGTCTGCTGTTTGCAGCTGAAATAAAACTGTATGTTTAAGGAAACTGTGTGCATGTTGCGCTGTCTCTGGGTCTCTCATGGTTCACCCACAGGTCTGCAGCAAATATCCCTTCAGCTCCAGTTAAATGACACTTCAGCCAAAGCTGTGGCTGTCAAGGCTGTGTAGGGACAGTGGCCTTTGTCTGGCTGGGAGATGTGACTAAATATTCAGCAGGGAATCAGTAACATGGACTGGAATGATCCCTCCCAAAGCAGAACTGCAGTTTGGCCCCACTAGTCCCACTCTGAGCAGTATTTATCCAGGAATATAATACCCATTTATCCAACAGGACCAGCTGGATCCTTTACACCACCGATTTTCTTTTTTTTTCCCCCGGTAGTTTTAAAGATCCTGACAACTAAAAATGCAAAATTATCAGTACTAAACACACTTTGCAGGCTGAAATCTGAAATGCAGCATTTCATGGCTCCATCCCACAGGCAGGGAATTTGAGCTCACTTCACTCTCCCTTTGATCACCTTACAGGTCTCATCTGTTCCTATCAGGACTTTTGAAGAGGATGTCTGATGTTTCCTTCTGAAGCTCATGTAAGAAAGCGAAGAGCCTTTATTTTAAGTTACCTTTAGAAAGGAGGAAGTTGACATATGCAAAATGTGGTTTTCAGTCATTTGTTTTAGTCAGTTCAACACGACAAAAGGAATCTGTCAGTGACAAGTCAGGAGCTTGTTTGTTATGCCTGAACTGCTAAAAGAGAATATTTAACCTGCTGGGAATGTGCTCTGGAAATGATACTGTTGCTTATTCTTCCTGAAGCTTAAATAAGTGTTGTGCCCTGGAATTTGGCCAAAAATGCATCAGCAAACAGCAAATTAGGAGAGTTTGGTGACAGAAAGATGTAGCAGCACCTAAGCAGGTTTGCCAGCAGGACGGTTTGCTCTCACCAATAAAGATGCTCCCCAAGTTAACAGGTTTAACCCTCTGACAAGGAATAGCTGTTAGTCCAGATCACATCTCCACCCAAATCTCCCTGGCACCATGGATGCTGGGGAACCTGGACAGAGACTTCCCACCTGGATCCTGCCAGGGAAGAAATATTTGGGGAATTACTCATATGCAATGTCTCAATGGCTATTTTTATTCCAGTTTTCACTGAAGGCACCGGAAGGTCTTCTATCAAATTTAACAGGCTTTGAGTGTGGGGAACAAGCCTGAGGAGACTTTGCAGGAAGGTTTTGTGGAATGATCCCTGAAATTCTGGGCACTGCTCACCTCCCTTTCTGCAGAGTTGAGTTGTGATTTGCTCCTGAGACAAAGGACAAAAGGGGCAGGATTTGAGGTATCCCTGCTATGGACACAAAGGGCAGGATATGAGGTATCCCTGCTATGGACAGAAGGGCAGGATTTGACGTATCCCTGCTATGGACACAAAGGGCAGGATTTGAGGT
>JAWWEU010000163.1:1614994-1632049 GCA_035583155.1 Acropternis orthonyx
CCCCCTGCCATGGGCAGGGACACCTCCCACCAGCCCAGGGTGCTCCAAGCCCCGTCCAACCTGCCCTTGGACACTCCAGGGATCCAGGGGCAGCCACAGCTTCTCTGGGAATTCCATTCCAGTCCTTCACCATCCTCGTGGCCAAGAATCCCTTCCCAATATCCAGTGTAAAACTAATTTTTTTAACTTTAGATATGAAAAGAATAATGTACCTGAGGACTAAGTCCAGCTTGTCCTGTGCTCTTTATAACATGCTGAGCTCAGGGCAATGCAGTTCTTGATTTTGGTCCCCCAGGCTCGTTGGAGGCTGGAGAATAAACCCCCTTTATTGATTTAGTCTTGCCACAGAGACATGAATAATTCATGCATTTCAGCGGGGTTTTTCACTGGTGTAATGCTAGGTGTGTCAATATTTGCATGAGTGAGCTCAGTCATGGCTGTAATTAATGACATCTCCACCTTAAATGAGCCTGATTCTAATAAAGAAAGCCCTCTTTTCTTGTAATTAGGTGTCAGCTGTAATTGTTTACATCTGTTTATAATCTAAGCCTTATGCAGAAATTGATTTCAGTAGTGATTTTACATAATAGAGAAAAAACGAATTTAAGTGGCATCAGACTTCTGTTGTGTTACAGAAACACCTGTTTTATAACTAGACAGCTTAAGGCTTTAACTGTAAATAATTGATTTAAGTCATAAATTGTCTCTCTAAGCATTTGAGTCCTTATGATGTTGGTAGAACATATTTTGTATATTTACACAGATGTGGTGTGGAAGAAATTGGTGTTTTTTTCTGCTTTAGGTCTTGATACTTTAAATACGGATTTTATATTGAACATCAAAATAGCACCATTTACTGAGTTCTTTTGAAGTAACCTTAGTGCATAAATATTTAGTGGTAAACATCTGCCTAAATATTTATGGCATCAGAACTACAGCACTTAAGGGAAATCCCTTTGTGTCATTTTCTCAAAATAATTCCTCTCCCTCACCTGAAAAGTAGAACTTTACAAAGAACCCCCACCGTGGGAGGTGATATTTATATTTTCCAGTAACACGTGCAAAATTTGTGTAGTTCTGTCACATAGTGGCAGCTTCTTGCTAGAGTTTAGTCTTTATTTTTTAAAATGACACTTCTAACTCCCCATTTGTAGTGTCTGGTTGGTTATTTTTCTGGTCTGAGTGTGTAAATGCAGCATGACAGTTGTCAATCTGTTTTTAAAGTATAAAAAATAGGGCAAATTATGTTTAATTATATCACCTGGATATTTTTTCTTAAAAAAAACCAAACCCAAAACAACAACAAAAAACCCCAGTAACCGTTGTTTGTGTTACTCCTTAAAATATTGTCGTTAGGCTTCAGAATTAATTCTCAGTGTCTACTTAATTAATAATAATTAACAGTATTTCTGGGTGTTTCTGATAATCAGTCCATGCTGGAATTGTGATAATCCTGGAAACAGTGGCATGCTGGAAATCATCGTGGAAACAATCCCCATCCATAACATAGTTTAATTATTGGGGTTTCAGTGGTGCTGTTTAAAGTTTTCAGGCCTTTTTTCCTCATGTGAGAAGTGTTTTCTCTTTGAATACTTTTACAAGTAAAATATAAAAGTAATAATAAAATACTTCTAAAACTTGATGCTGCAGTTGATCATCATTGACATTGTAATATAACTGTGGAGTGAGGATTTCTCTTGTGACCCACAGAGCTGTGCTTAAACTCTTATTTTTGGCAGCAGAATGTAATTCTAATTTTGTTTTTGTCTTCTCAGGTGCTCTGTAACAGAGCAAGATTGGTCACCTACCTCCCAGGGTTTTATTCCTTAGTCAAAAGAGTTGTAAACCCCAAGGCTTTTTCTACAGCAGGTTCCTCTGGCTCAGATGAGCCTCATGTGGCTGCTGCACCTCCTGATTTATGTAAGAAACAGCAAATTCCTTTCCTTTGAATCCGTGTGCTGTCAGAACTTTGCACCCCATAGCCTTTCCTGAGCGTGCTTTTTATGGCAGGGCCCTGACTTGTGCATTGTGGTTGCTTTGGTTATGTTTGTGATCCAATATTTGTGGGGGGAGAGGGCTTTGAGTTTGGTTTTTCCCCCCTTTTTTTGGCTGTGGTGACTAAAGCAAGGCCTTGGCTCTTGCAGGTCCGAGGACTGTGTGGCCAGATGAAGTGATGGGTCCCTTTGGGCCCCAGGACCAGAGGTTCCAGCTGCCTGGAAACATTGGCTTTGACTGTCACCTCAATGGCACTGATTCCCAGAAGAAAAACCAAGTTTCAAAGAGTCTCCCTGATATTTTAGCAGAGCCTTCAGCAAGTGAGAGGCATGAATTTGTAATGGCACAATACATCAATGAGTTCCAGGTAAGAGCAACATAACTAACCCCTCTTTCCTCCTGAAAAATGATACTGTTGGATTTTCTGGATGGTTTGGAAAGGTGAACTTCAGCTGGATTGGCCAAGAGATTACACAGAACCTGGCTGAAGTTTTTTGTTTTAGGAGAAAGAAATACTTTAGGGTGTATTTTGAAACAGCATTTTAGAAGTGACTTATTTACGTGGTTACGGGGAGAGCTTCAATTTCAGAACTTCTAGTTGAAAAATGCTTCAGGGTATGTTTTGAAATAGCATTTTAGAAGTGACTTAGTTCTGTGGGGTGTGGAGAATTTCAGTTTCAAAACTTTTAGAGGGAGTAAATATTTCAGGATGTGTTTTGAAATAGCACTTTGGGTGACTTAATTATGTGGATATGGGGAAAAAAAAAACCAGTTTCAAAAGCTGCTGTTTACCAAGTCTCACCATCTTTTAGCAAATGGAATTGGTCATTTCTTTAGCATTTCATTTAGTAGATCTGGACTTGCATGGTTTGGGCAGTGTTTAGTCTGCCAACCATGGGGATTCACGCAGGAGAATCAGCATTCCCCACGAGGAGAGTGGGTTTTGGTGGTGGCAGATGCATCACTAACAACAAAAACCTGGACAATTTGCAGCATGAGCACAACATTTCCACAAATACTTAGTGCTGCTTCCAGGCTCTTGAGTCTGTGACATGCTCAGGTTTTGGAAGTCAGCCAGTAAATGTCCGCTGTAAAAACATTGCTTTTGTGAGCGTAGCTTTGTATCCCAAAGTGGTCAGAAAACCTCAGCTCAGCTTTCAGCCTGTGTGGATCGTGTTTGCCCTAAAAAGCCAACAGAAAATTCTGGTCCAGCTCATTCAGCGCAAACCAGATGCACTCAATGTCTGTCTTTTTTTGGTGGGGCAATCACAGAATCAGGTAATGTCTGAAATCTATCATTTACTGTTGTGTTGAATACTTAAAGCCATTGTTTCAGCTTTTAGTTAATAAAAATTATTAAATTGGTTCTGCTCAGCGATAATACAGTTTAAATATAAAAATTTAAACTGTGGAGATTTAAATACCAATATCAATTCCACTTTTTAATACCTGAAAAATAATAAGTCTCATTGCAAATCATCTTTCTGTGAAAGTGCTCAAGCGTATCTGGATATTTAGTCACAAAAACACAGTCTGGTGTACAAAGTTACTCCTGTTGTATATTATATTAACTGAGAAAGTTGCAATGTTTGTTTTCCTCAGGGTGCTGGAGCTCCACAGAAGCAGCAAATAAACAATGCTGAAACCTACTTTGAAAACGCCAAGGTGGAATGTGCCGTCCAAGCTTGTCCTGAGCTGCTACGAAAAGGTGTATTTCACTTTCATTTGTAGCCAAGAAATCCCAACTTCTTAAAGTGGACAAATATTTAAAATGGAAAATAAATTGATGCCACAGGATGTGGAGTAGAAAAGGGTAATCCAGAGTTAGTATTTAAAAAAACCCAAACTATAAAATGAAAAATGAAACGTTGGCAATATTTAATATTTCACATAAAATTCAGTGCCATTTATATTTAAGAGCATCTGGGACAGGGGGTAACTTTCAGCTGCTGCTTTAGTGTCAGGTAAATTCTGGGGCCAGTTCAGTGTCCAGAAACCAGTTACCAAATCTTCTGGCACTGCCACTTAGCAAAAATAGCAAATGGAAATCGTGAAACTTCAGACAGTGTTGGGCTTGTATCTTTTAATTAGTTCCAGAAGGAAAAGCCTCGAAATTAAGTGGGAATAAAACCTAACTTAACAAGCAAAGAGAGTGAAATCTGGCTGCAGTATTGGTCGAGAACTTGTCTAGAACTGGAGAGAAGCCAAGTGAAATGCAAGAGAAGGTAGAACATGCTGTTTGTCTCCTGTAGACTTTGAGTCCATGTTCCCAGAGGTGAGTCCCAGCCGTTTAACTGTGTTAACTGTCACCCAGAAGACTAAAAACGACATGACTGTGTGGAGTCAAGAAGTGGAGGATGAGAGAGAGATGCTCTTAGAAAATGTGAGTATTGGCAGCTTGTTTTGGTGTGGCAAGGAATCTTCTGGGAGCTACCTGTGTGTTTTGGTACGTTTCTAGCTCTGGCAGTAATATATTATGTTTTTAAAGCATTTTTGAGCTAATCCTGTGTTCTCTTCCTGATAAAAGGGAGACAATTTTTTTCCAGCTTGATAACTTTTTGACTACTTTATGTGAAACATCTCCTGAGAATTACTAAATTCTTCATAGTAGTGGGAGTCAAAAATAGGCTAAAATACCCCAGAGACAACAAAAGGTTGTTGTCCTGATCCAGTTAAAGGGCAGCAACTCTTTTCTCACCTTAGTTCAGCTTCAGTACAGTGTATTTTGTGGGATTTCACTGCTTTGTTTTACTGTGATTTAGTTAAGATTCCAGTACAGTCTGTGGCCTTACTGGTAGAAGGTGTAAAAAAACCACCAATTGCTCTGGTTGTTTTTATTTTTCATTCTGATAATGGACACTTTTAGCCTGAGTATCACTTACATTTATTTCATCTTAACCATCCTCATGAATTTTGCCTTGCTCTGTTGCCACTAGAGGTCTCTGAAAATCACTTTATTTCCCATTTTTCAGAACTTTTGTGTCTACTCCAGCAAGTGTCGCTGTTCACAGCTGCCATTCTGCCTTAGCACCTCAAAATACAGTGTTTCTACCTATTATTTGTTAGAATTCTTCCAAATGTAGCAAAAATAGTTCTGTGGGATTTTGATTTGTATAGCAAGTGTCACATTTATGTCTGAAATCAATCTGATAGTATCCTTTTCCATCCTATAAATACAAGTGTGGCCTCTATAAAGCAGTGGAAGGGTTACCACAAAAAAAAAGGATCAGCATAAAGATTACACACAAATTAAAATTCCCTTCATTTCAGTGTGTTCTTCTCTTTGAATTATTGATGGTCTGTTGGTCTTTTGGCGTTGTAATCTGGTCTAATTATATGTTAATTGGCATCTTTCTTCCTGGTGCGCCTCCCTGTCAAGTCTAATCCAGTCAGTGTGGGGTGTGAGGGTGTTGGCTGTAACCTCCCTGCCCAGGGGTTACTCACAGCAAATTCACAGGGGCTGTTTGTTTGCCTGGGAGAATGAACCTTAAACACCCTCCTCTCGTGTGAGGGGCCTGTGCTAAAGAAAAGAGGGGCATGTACAGCCAAGTTGAGGATTTACAGCGGGGCAGCCCAAGTGCTCAGTAACTTCTCTCCAAGTGGTTACTGAGGGGTTGTTGCAACACCAAAAAGATGTCCTGGGTCAGAAATGTAATGTCTAAAATTCAGGTGGTTTGTTTATATTGTGACTTATGGTGGAAACAGGTAATAATCAGAGCCATCAAACCTCAAAATACAGAAGAATTTCCTGTAAAGGGTAAACTTCTCATATTTTGGACCCTTAAGCTGAGTAACTATAATAATATATCTATAAATTTGAAATCGTGAGCTACTGAGGGCCGTAACTGTGAAGAACAATCCAATTCTTATAACTGAAACTAAATAAAGGATTTATTGAGGATATAGACAGCTAGAGTTACATAGAATAAAGTTAGAACTATTTCCTTTCTCTATGAGATTAGGGATATGTGTAACAAAAATCTCATTTGATACCCTTCTTTTCCCCTTTCTTTTCCTTTCAGTTCATTAATGGTGCCAAGGAAATTTGCTATGCAATTTCGTCTGAGGGCTACTGGGCTGATTTCATTGATCCATCCTCAGGACTGGCAGTAAGTTCTGTGCCGTGTGGAATTTATCTGTATTCTCTACAGGCTAAATCCAGCTTTTTCAAGTGGTCCCAGAGGATAATTCCCTTCACAGGTTAAGGTGCTAACCCTGAGCCAGTTCCCAAAGTGTGTGAGCTGTCATTGCAGCTGGCACTTTGAGGAACATCACTGAGCAACGAAGCTGGATGTTTTTGTGCCCAAAAGCTCTTGGTCACTGCCCCAGAGGCTGGTTGTGCCTGCCAAGGTAACTCGGTAACCCTGACACCTGCTTGTGTGGATGGAGGGGTTTAAAAACCCTCTTTGCAGCAGTTAAGGATACCTTTGTTCCTATAAAACAGTGTGTGCATTCATGGGGAGATCACACACTTCTCTGGAGGAGCTGCCAGTTTGTTACCAAGACATCTGCGAAACAGAGCCTTAAACCTACAAGAGAGAACTGAGAAAGCTTCTGTCAAAGCAGGAACATCTGGGGCTTTTTGGCTGAGAACTGCTAAAAGCATGTCCCAGTTGGACAGAATGGTGGCAAAGCTCAGTTTAGTGGCTTTTGGTTAAAACCACCACAGAAGGCAGTGATTTAAGGAATAGTCAGGGATTGATTATGGTAGGGGTCTGCCTTCAGAATCCAATTAATCCTTGCCAATTATCAGGAGCAGACTTCAAGTCAGAAGCTTCCTCCTGAGAGAAAGAACTGAAATACCTATTTCCAATTTAAGGACATTTTGGTTCTTCAAAGCAACTTTTCTTTGCAGGGGGCTCATTGAAAAGGTACATTGCTTATTTTTGCTGTTTCACAGAGGGGTTTATCATTAGTGCAGGTCTTATTTTTGCTGTTTCACAGAGGGGTTTATCATTAGTCCAGGTCTTATTTTTGCTGTTTCACAGAGGGGTTTATCATTAGTACAGTTCTTTTGCTGTTTCACAGAGGGGTTTATCGTTAGTAAAGGTCTTATTTTTTTGCTATTTCACACAAGGCTTCTGTCCATAACGCCTGTAGAAGTAGAACATTGCCAGACCACGTGAGGTTGTTGTAGGTGTGATTGATCAGACATTCAAATGCACTTCAGTGCCAAAGAAAAACCTTTAAAGTGGGGTACAAATATACCCAGAGCTTGCCCTGCTTAGTTTCCCCCTGTAAATTTTAGGTCAAACTCTACATGTAATTTCCTGTTACTCCTAGGCTTAGGCTTTGTTTAGGAAGGGGTAGTTCTGATGTGAAAAATTCTCTGTATGTCCAGTTCTGACCTGAAAAACTCTCTTCTTTTCCAGTTTTTTGGGCCTTACACCAACAGCACCCTGTTTGAGACGGACGAGCGCTACCGGCACTTGGGATTTTCCGTGGATGATCTTGGCTGCTGCAAAGTCATCAGGCACAACATCTGGGGCACCCACGTGGTTGTAGGAAGTATTTTCACTAATGCTGAGCCTGACAGCCCTATCATGAGAAAACTGAGTGGGAATTAAGGCTTCAGGGCTTCACAAGTTCTTTTCATTCTTTGACTTGATCCTCTCCAAGCGTTGTCAGGAACTGCCCCACTTTCAAGTGTTCTTAGAGAATAAAGTAGCTGTTATTTATTTTTAGTCTCTGTGGATATGTGTGCACCACATGTGACTTGGAAGATGAATTGGCAGCCCTCAAACAGCTCCTTTTGTGCCCACGTGAATTTCAAGCTGTGAGTTTCCTTCAGCCTGAGTGAGTTTAAACATCCATGTACATAGTTATCTGCCTTTCCTTTTGTAGTGTTATCACACAAGGCACACTTCTCAACCATTTTGTCTTTCAGTGTCCAGAAAATCTGCTCAGTAATAAAAATCCCGATGCCACTGAAATTTCTAGGAATTCTGCCACTTACTGAAATCAGTAAGAGGCAAAAAAAAAAAGGTGGAACAAGTAATAAAATTGTGCTCTCAAGAATACAGACCATAATAAAAACTGTAGAAGTTAATGCTGGAGTAATCACTCATTTGCTATTTTAAAAGAAGAATATTGAAATAAGCTTTCAGTGGTCTCCAAGTACTTTAGTAAGGAAGTGTTCCCTTAACTGCTATATCCAGTGACTCCAGAAGAAGTCTTAAATTACTCTAAAAGTAGTCATCTCTTACTCTTTTTTTTGTCTTCATGGTGCTTGGGATTTATTTTCTCAGTGTTAGTTAATGTATTTAATTAGTTTATATATATAAAGGTAATTTAACGTTGCTTTTGTAACTTTCTTAGGTCATTAAATACAGGAAAAAAACCAAGATAATAGGGCAATGCCTGGATATCATCATTGTTTTCCTGTACTCTGATGCAATTTAGACCCGTCTCTGGAATTTTGAAATGCCTGTGCAAAGAGCAATTATGATCAATTATTGCAATTATAAAAATGTTTCAACAGGAAGGTTTCAGTAAACTAGTTCAGGCTCTTCAGGGATCACAAAAACAATCAGATCAATTGAAGGCACTGGGGGAAGGATAGGGAAGACATTTCGTGGCACCTGAAATTGCAGTGCCTGGAAATCTGGCTCCAGGGATGAGGTAATAAACTAGATTTTCATCTCATCACAGCCAGTTTTGGGGCATTCTTTAATGCACTCTTGCAGTCACTTGCCAGCTCATGCAGCAGTGGGAAGCCCTCAGCCTTGACTCCATCAAAAAGTGGGACTCTGAGGATAATGACTACACAGGCTGAGGATCCAAGAGTGTGAGAGAGGCAGGGATTTTACCCCGGGGTGTTTTCCCGAGGGAACTGCCAGCATGGCTTGCACACTTGTCCCAGGAGTGTGCAGGGCCGTGTTCCCTGCTCAGGGGCTAGGCCACTTGCAACCAAAGCCTTTCCCTGGCTTCAGAGGCAGCTCCTTTCCCAAGTGCCTGTACCTGTCCGTGTGAGCTTTGCTGGATCAGGGAGGTGGAAGTGAGGAAGCCTTTCCCCTGGAGGAGTGAGTGCTGTCCCCTCTGAATTCCCTCCCGAAGCCAGCCCTTCCAAGGTTGTCTTGCTCACCTGCCAGCGCTGCCAAGGCCATTGGCTCTGCCCTGTGCACATTCCAAGATTGCCGGATGTGGCTGTTGGGGCAGGATTTGTTTGTCCCTTTGGCACGGAATTTGTGCTGTATTTCCAGAGCCCCCGTTCCTGACCTCTGCTCTGCTGTCCAGGAAAGCTGTTACTTCAAAGTCTTTGATTGCTGTTGTTTTTTTCTCACTCTCATCCGGAGGATTAAAAAACCTGGAGAAGCTGCACTGTGTCTTGTCTGTTTGCAAAATATTCTTATTTTGCAGAATATAAACGAGCTCATTGGATAGAAGAGGGGTGGTGTCTTGCTGGACCTGGGGAGAACTTGGTTGGATAAATATTAGAAAAATAAATTTGTGAAATGGTTCACATGTACTGTAAATGCTGCAGCCTTGACGTTATCTGTACTTCAGATGGCTTTGCTGTACTTAATGTGTTTTAAAAAGGGTGAGAGTTGTCAGACTATTCCAGTCAAGCTTGGGATGCTAATTTTTGAATGCTTTAAGTTTTGTCCTGCAAAGAACTTTTCCAGTGACTTTTGTTGGTGGAACTCTCCCTGGAAATAAGGGGAATTTTGCCTTCACTAATATTAATGCTTGGTGCCAGGATTGGAGGGAAGGGATGACTTCCTGATACTTTTTCTAAGTAGAACTTTCTCATACATGTTGATTCCCCAAAGAAGCTGGAGCTATTCCAGTTGTACTTCCCTCACATCAGAGGAGCCTAAACTGTGTGTTAATTAACTTCCTACTAGGAAATAAGCCCTTGAATACAGTGTAACTGTACTTCTGACAATAAAAGCCAGAACAACTTTCAGTGTTACAGAATGAATTCCTCTCTAGGCTAAAGAAAAGTAAATCTACCTCCTTAATTATTTCCAGGTCTTCCGTGATTGGGATCTTTCCATGTGGAGACTCCTCACCTTCAGACTCTGATCACTTTTAAATCAGACTTCAGTAGAAATGCTGAAGTAGAAGCACCAGAAAAGTTTGTTTTCAGTAAGTGGCGAGTTAAATGTTGGTGTTCAGGCAGTGCTGCGATGAGAGCTCAGTGTCAGAGCTCATTTAACACTGGGTGACTGGAGGGGGGTGGATTTTCCACACTGGGGATTGGGATGGAGGAATCTACTCCAAATCCTCTGCTCAGCCACTTGGGTTCAGTGAATTCATTTCTTTATTCAGGAGATGCTCATGTAAGAGTGCAGGATTTACAACTCAGCTTTATATTCAGCTGTGCTTAACTCGGGAGAGGACAAGTAAACTGGTCTTGGAGTTAAAAATTAACACTGCACCCTCTGTCACATGGAGGGAGTAAAAACCCTGCTAGTGAGGCAGAGCTGAAATAGAATAGCAAAATAATTGACTTGCCTCCTGTGCCTGCTCCTTTTAAAGCCTCTTTTTATTAAGAACAGGAAAAAGAAGCTGGGTAATCGAGCAGCTCCCGTTTATAAGAGCATAAACAGCAAAGAACAATATTCTCCTTCCACTGGCAGCCACCTGGCTGGAAAAAGGCTCTCAAAATAATCCCGAGGGTCAAAGGTAGCCGTGGGGGGGAGAGGGGCCCTTTCTGTGCCTGCCATCCTGGCCGTGGGCTCCTTGCCCTCCTGCTGCTAATTGAGGTGTCACTCACCGAGGGCCGCTCCGTTCCTAAAGCCCCGCAAAGGCGGCTGTAACTTCAGAGAGCTCTGGCAGCTGAGCCCCAGCCGAGGGGCCGCGGGACGGGAACAGACCCCGGGCGGGGGCTGGGAGCTCGCCTTGCTCTGAAGGCTGCCCAGGGAGGCCAGACTAACTCAGATCTGGATTTACAGCAGGAGTCTGGAAGCGGTGGTGTTGCTCAAATAATTGGATGCGAGTGCAGGGTGACAATACAGGTTTTATTCCTGGCGTGATGTGGGTGATCCAAGACATCCGAGCGCGCTCGCCCCGTGTGGTTTTCCCTCTTGCAGCTTTCCAGAGCAGCTCTCCACGCACTTTTCCCGAGAGAAACAGGAAAGCTGCTGCTTCAAACACGTGTGGGGTTGATTTTCATGGATGCATGGAATAAACTGGCTGAGAGGTACAGATAAGGTTATTGTGTTGCAAGAAGCACAGCACGTATATAAATACATATTTCTGAAATCATGTACTTTAGAAATGAGGGGACCAACCCACAGTGCTGCCACTTAAAAGCTGCTCCTGGGACTGTGCATGTTGAATGACTTCCTTTCCTTACTCCTCACCTGGGACTTGGGTTGGCTGAGGAAAGAGAATTAATTGTATCCGTGGGAATATCTATGGGATTTTTCCCAGAGAAGCTGTGGCTGCCCCTGGATCCCTGGGAGTGTCCAAGGCCAGGCTGGACAGGGCTTGGAGCAACCTGGGCTGGTGGGAGGTGTCCCTGCCCATGGCAGGGGGTGGCACTGGGTGGGCTTTAATGTCCCTTCCCACCCAAACCACTGTGGCATTCCCTGATGGTTGGTCCAAAGATACATCATTTATACAACCACCATCTCACAGCACTAATAGTCAGAATTCCCAGCAGAGAGGTGTAACTATAAATGGCATTGATACAGAGCAAAATTGCTGCAGTTTATTGGAAGTCAGCTAAAATAAAGTAAGTGATTACCTTTCCTCGGGGCTAATTTAATTCCAGTCAGAGGGCTGAACTACTGGAGTTTTGACCTTTGGCCAGAGAACTTCATCAGCCCTCCAGACCTGAGTTTTGCTGCCACTGCATCACCTGGGCTTTATTTTTTTTCAACTCTTTGGGCATTTTCCCAGCTGTTTTAAACGCTCTCGCTGGAGCCAGCACACTTGCTGTAATTTCCAGCACATAAAGCTCCAGCTGATGGTGCTTTGACACAGCAGGGAAGGTTGAACGTTGCAGTGTGTGCTGTTCCAAGCAGGTCACTGGAGCCTTTTGTGCCCTTCAATCTCCGTGCAGCCTGGCACTTGGTTAGTGGGAGTTTTCCCTAAATCCAGGAGCTACATGCCCAGATCCACACACGCCCCAGGGCTCCCAGCAGCTGCCTGGTGACAACAATGCCAGCTTGTGTCAGCTGCAAGAACTGGGTTTGTGTTGGCTTTTTCAGAGGATCCTGCTCCGGGATAATTCCCTTTGTTTCCAGGGCACTCAGGGCATCCTTTGTCAGGAGCTGGGCTTTGCACGCAGGGCTGGCTGATACCACTTAGGTCTGGCTTAGCGGTGCAAAGCTGAGTTTTGCTGTTGGGAGGGGTTTCTCTGCCCTGATAACACACAGGTTCAACTCCCTAACCTCGTTAGGTCTCCACCAGATGACTCAGGGTGAGTTATTTGCTCACGGATTGTATTTAAACACAAACAAATGCTGGAGTGGCAAAGTTTAGCTCAGCAAAGCTCCAGGACCCCAAACCTCACCCACTGGTGTTCAGCAGGTGGGTCACTGGCTGCAGAGGAATTGATGTTCCTCTAATCCCCTCTAGCAACACAAAAACCTCAGTAATCACTTCCCATGTAGTTGAAAAACTTATTATTAGCTAATTAGTTCTTCCCCCCAGCCCTGACCAGCTTGTCCACGGCACCAACCCTGCAGTGGGGTCTTTTTATTGAGCTGCTGAAGTAATCCTGCCTCTTCCAAGAGGCTTTAGTCCCAAGTTTTATTGCCTCAGCACAGGTAAGTTGTGATTGTGGGATCCTTCTTGTTCTAGAATACCATGGAAATGGTTTAAAGGATGAGTATTTGGGTCTCCAGGCAGTGAGGAGCCTGGGATTGTGGTGGGGAGGAGGAAGGGGGAGACTCAAGGGGGGTATCTCTGTCAGTCTTTGCTGAGAAGCTGATGAGGTGACAAGCAGGAAAAGCCTCAAGGAACTGGGGAACTCGAGTGTGGCTCCAACACTCGGGTGGTTTTGGGCCAGCTGGGGTCGCCCTGAGGGCTCACTGGGCTGCTCAGCCCCAGGCTGGCACACAGTGGGGGTGGTTTAGCTCAGGGCAACCTGAATTTGAAACATCTTGAACCAGGTAATTTATTAATTTGAGCAGAAATTAAATGCTGGAGTGGAGCTGAGGGGGTTATTTAGTTATTTCTCAGGACTGCTTTGGTTACCTGCAGGATTTGGTCGTATTTCTCGTTTTATTTTGTCCAGTGATCTTTGCTCCCTCTGAGGGGAGAGTGGGGTGTGTTTGAAGTGCAGAAGTACCTAAAATTTCCAGAATATTGAAAAACAGAGGTTGGTGATGAATAGTGAGAGAAGAAGAGAGGTGCAGGAGTAAGGTATGTTTGTGTGGGGGTGTGGAAAAGGAAATTAGGGAGAGAGGGGAGAGGGCTGGATCGTTGCTGACTTGGGACTTTGGAGTCTCAGAGAGCAGAGAGGGATCAGAATTCTGAGACAGAAGCACAGAAAATAACAGTAGTGACTGTGACAGGCAGGAATCCCAGTGGGAATCAAAGGAAATGCAGGTATTTAACTCCATCCTGTTATTTATGGAAGTTGTCCAGAGAAAACATGTGACTTTCAGCCCAGGGGGTTTCTCTCCAAACCAACACCCTCCTGGTTGTGCTGCAGAGTTGGGGTGATGGGACCCCCATTCCTGCCCCTTCCCCTCCTCCTGCTCCTCAGCACGAACACAAACCCCTCAATAATCACTCCCTACGTGGCAGGAGAACTAATTAGGAGTTTATTATTTCTCAGAGGTCCAGGGCTGTTTGATCCACAGCCTTTTTCTGAGCATATTAAACAACACACTGGCAGCAATTCCTCCTCCACAGGCATGTCCTGCTCTCATTTTTTTTCTGGAAAAATGCATGGCATATGCTGTACGTAAATATATAAATATATATTGTAGACAGGTGGATGCTGCCATGAGGGTTTCTGTGGGTGCACAGGGAGGCTGAAAAATCTCTATTTGATTGTAGAAGTTCCTCCTAAAAGAGACTTTTCACAAACCAAGCTAACAGGTGGGGTGCACTGGGCTGCCAGACTGGCAATTGAAAAACAATTCCTCTCTCCACCAGCTTTTTCTTCCTGGTTAGATTTTATGCTTGGTCTGATGCTGGAAAACTGCTGCAGATCCAGGGAATATTTGGTGTTGGAAGGGGCCAGGAGGGTGGTCAGAGCCAGCTGAGAGAAGTCTGAGGGTCTGAAATATCAATGAGCAGGGTATCAATAAAATGAGATATATGTGTATATATATATATATATATATATATCTAAAAATAGGTTCTAAAAACCTATTTGAAAGCATCTCAGTGGCAATTTAACCGAAAAAACTCTACTATTCCCAAAATTAAAGGGTAGGGAATGAGGTTTGCTGCACAGAAACCCCCAGGATAAGAACTAGCTGGGATTTTTGTCTCTGGATAAGTCACCATAATCCTGTAAGGAAAGAAACTGTGCTTTGGAGCAAGGCCAAAGGCTGCTGGTGGAACTTTGAGGATCCAAATCCACACAAAACCCAAGACTAAATAATAGTTGCAAACTGGCTGTGGCTTTTCCCTTCCCTGGTGCTGCTAAAAGTGTCTCCTTTCTCCTTGGCAATGCCATTCCTGCTTTATTTTTGTTTTCCAGGCTGCTCTTTCAGGAGCTGGGCAAACACAGAGGGCCCTTAATTTTGGAGGTCAGGATTGGGAGACTGAAATTCCCTGCAGTTCTGCTTCCCTGAGGTAGCAATCCCTGCTCCAAGGGCAGTGTCTGGCAGGTGGGAAGAGCTTTGGGAGGAGCAAATGTGGACTTTGGGGAGGGGGTTGTGTCTGTTGGAGACTGAGGTGCAAAGTGTTGGGATAGAAACTTGCTGGAATGGAGTTCCCCTGGGAGAAGACACAAAATTTGGTGGCTGGTGGGCTGTTTGCAGGTGAAAACTCCTCGTTTTGGGTGTGGAAAAGGGTTCGTTGCACCCAAACCTGTGCTTAGGTTGGTAGGACTTGAGGTGAGTGTGAACATCAAACATCTGTTCCAGTGGTCAGGAAGTCAACATTGAGCAGCCCAGGGAAGCTGTGGCTGTCCCATCCCTGGAAGTTGGGTTTGCTTGCCTTTATTGTGGATAAAGTGCAGCATTTTGTAGATATCTTGGAATTTTTTTAGCCTAAGGCTTGGAGGGTTGAGCTCCATTTGAGGAAGAGTTTGTGTTACGTGTCTAAAACCTGATGTGAAGATAAAAATGCTTCTAAAAAGCTTTGCCCTGCCAGTTATTCCAGCCTGGGTTTTGTGGGGCTGTGCTGGATTTTGGCTGACAAATGGAGAAGTTGCTTTGGATCCCAAAAAATTCAGTATTAGGGATAGCTACTGCTGCAGTCAGGAGGTTCAGCAGCATTTTGGCTGCTGGATGGGTTAAAAAAGAATAACAAAGTCTCACACCTTTGTAAGCCAAAGGTGCACCAGAGAGGCTGATTTTGGGATTAAAGGGAATTTCAGGAGCTGTAAATCCATGGTTATCTGTGCTACCCCTAAATTGCATTTATTCCACTGAAAGCTGTGGGAACTGGGGCTGTGCAGAGACACTCTGAGCTGCCTCTGCCTTCACATCATCCACAAATACCTGGAAGCCTTTCCATGGGCACCACCAAGTTGTTTTCATCCAGGGAATTGTTGGTTTCAGGAGCGGAAATTGGAAGTAAGGCCATGAAAACCCCCAGAACATGCTGGGACTAAACTGATGTGGCAGCATGACTATGGAAAAACATGTTTTCCCAGAGCAGGGAAAGCAAGATCCAGGCACACAAATTAAACAGGAACCTCCTCAGACTGGTTTTATTCAATGCCCAACGTGAAATAATTTGTACCAAATAACGACAGGAGCTCAACAGGGGAAAACCAGGGGAAGGATTCATAAACCACAGAGAGACTTAAAACAACATTCCCTAAACACAGCTCCAAAAATTCTCTAAATGCAGCTCAGCTTTTTTTGGGGGTCTTTTTAGGACATCAGAGTAAGGAAAAAGGACACAGGGGCTGGAACATCGAGAGTGGCAAGGCCAATTTTCTCAGACGTGGTGTGGATATTTAAAACATTTATTTATACAAAATGTACAGCATTTACAAGAGTTAAAAAATTAGACATTTTAAAGCAATATTACACAGAGAGCCTCGAAAATAAATAGGGTGCAGCTCAGCATTTCTGTGGTTTGAAAAGCCCCAGGAGCTCAAGGGGGAGACCAGCACAAGGGGCTGCTGGTGCAGGGAAGGGCCTGGGGGAGGGGGCTCAGTTGCCTTAATTTCCTTTATTTTCCAGCTCAGTGTCCAAAATCCTCCTACCAAGAGGGAGCAGCCGAGCTGGGCAGGGCTCAGGTCCCCTTGGAAGAGGGGAAAGGTGGCACAGGGGGCAGGGAGGGGCACCAGCCCAGCACGAGGACTGGGACATCCCAGTGGGAGCAAAGCTGGTGACATGCAGAGGTTTTGCAAGGCATTAGTCTTGGCTTAACGTGGCTGGATACCTTTGGTGGGGTGGATTATCCAGGCTGCTTTTCGTGGGCACAGCCTGAGCTGAGGGAATTTAACCCTCCACCTTCACCTGTAATGGATCGGCCACCACTTTTTCCTCCACTAGTTACAAAGGGAGTTGAAGGGCTGGGCTTAATATTCCTACAGCTGGATCAGTGGCAGCCCAGAATATGGGGGGGCAGAGCATTGCCAGCTATCCAGAAAGGTCTCTGCTCTGGCTGAGCTGCCCCTGAACACAGAGATCCTACCTGTGAGTGCCCCCCCCAGCCAGACTGAGCCCATGGCATCTCACTGCAGGCCCCACATCCTTCAGGAGGTGGCAGTGGTCCTAAAATCCAACATTTTAGGAAGAAATCCAGCCATTCCTGCAGCTCAGCCCTATTTACAGCAAAACTGCTCTGGAGCCAGGCTGGGAGAGCTGGGAATGTTCCCCAGGAGAAGGGAAGGCTCCAGGGACACCTGAGAGCCCCTCCCAGTGCCTAAAGGGGCTCCAGGAATGCTGGAGAGGGACTGGGGACAAGGCCTGGAGGGACAGGACACAGGGAATGGCTTCCCACTGCCAGAGGGCAGGGCTG
>JAWWEU010000163.1:1633192-1650054 GCA_035583155.1 Acropternis orthonyx
ATATACACTTTTTCTGATAATTTACATATTACAAGCTTACTGACTTGCAAAACATCCATTTTTTTTCCTGGCAATATCAGCATTAAGAATCTTTTAAACACTTTAGACCTTACTCAAGGTAGAAAAATAAATACTGCATATGTGATTTCCAAGCCAAGCACAGCTGGAGTAGCCCAGACTTCACGAAATAAAACAACAGCAGCTGCCCAGGATCAGTTTTCTCTCTCGGGCTGGCCGCCAAAATAGGACAACATTGTCCTCAGGCAGGGTGGAGCTGTTGGTTGGGTGTCCACCAGCACCTCAGCGTGGAGAGGAGCAGCTCTCCATCCTCTCACCCCCCTCTCATCACACCAGAACAGGATTTTGGGGGGTTTTCTGGCTCAGTTTCTGAACTCCAGTGGTTTTCCAGGAGGGATCTTCGTGCTGCTGGACACCTCGGAAGGAGCACCTTTGGCCAACGCTGGCTGCTCCCTTGGCCTCATCCCTTCCAGCTGCTGCTTCCTTGCTGCGGGTTCCTGCCCTCTCCCAAGGACCAGGAGGGGTGTGGGGACACTGCTGCGTGTTAGTTACTGGGTGGAGGTTAAGGAGACACGGAATTAGTGCGGGGGGAGCTGACAACGGGGAGTAAGCGATGCCGGGAGCAGTGCTGTAGTACGTGGAACTAGCATTTCTTCACAGAGAGCAGACAGGCATTAATGGGGGTCTGGGATGTCATTCCCGACCGGAATGATTCCATGAAGAGCACGCCGCTTTCCGCTGTGGATTCTGGGAATATTTCCCACCAGCCCCTTCAGAAAAAAAACCCAGTAGGAACATGGGGGGGGTTGGAACACATCCCGCTCCCAGGCTCGGGATTCCCAAGAAACCAGGCGAAAGCCCAGCCTTTCTCCCAGCCAGCTCCGGAGCTCCAGCTCGGATGTCCATGAGATGTTCCCGCGTGGCTCAGCTGGCCGGCCTGGCCACGAGCGCCACAGTGGCCCAGCGCTGTGCCAGGAGTGCCAGGCAGAGGCAGGCAGTGGGCAGGAGGAGGGCAGGGCCCGGGCCCTGGGCTCTGCTGAGGGGGGCCAGGGTGGAGAACACGGCATCCGTGGAGTTGCGGGGCAGGGGCAGGTTGCAGATGGTGCCCTCGCAGCACGACGTGCACACCTGGGGGGAGCCAGGCACAGCTCCGTTAGCACAGGGAATATAACCTCATGTTTTTAAAGCAGCACAGTGGCCGCTCTTGAGCATTTTCCCCATTTTTTCCCCACCCCTTCCCTTCTTTTTTTAACCCGTCCATTTATAGAACAATTTTTTCTACCCTTTTTTTTTGTTGTTTTTGCCTTTATCTTTGCCAAGAGGAACTTCATTTCTGAGAACCAGCCAGACTCCAATTCCCAATTATTACACGGAATAAAAAGGCAGTTTTCCTCCTCTACCTTGTACTCCTCATGCTTTATATACGTGCACCCTGTGGACAGACAGTCCTCCAATGGCACGCAGCGTTTGGTGACAGACACGCTCTCCCCCGTGGCTTTCATCATATGTTGGCTAAAGCAGTACCTTGTACCTGGAAAAACAGGAAAAAAATGTGTTTATCTGTCACATTCCAGTTCTCTGGGAGAAATAGGAAAGAGGTCTTTAAAAAGGAAAAAAATATCACAACACCTTGTTTGTGTCTGAAGCTTCATTTGAGCGAAAATACATAATGCATAAATATATACAATGTACAAACATAAAATATGTACTCTTAGATAGTATATTTTATAGAGAGGATCTTTTTCCCCCTAGTTTCATGCACAGCCATTAATTCTGTGGAATTATGATTTGCCCCACTGGAGACGCTTCTCCCTATGACCTGAAATCCTTTGCAAGTTGTCCTCGTGCTCATCCTCCTGGACATCCCAGAGAGGATCCTTCAGCCTCCCCCTGTCCCTCACCTTTATCATCTATAAAACAATGCCACAATACCAGCAGAATACCAGGATTTATGTATTTCCCAATTTCCCAGGTTTTGGAAGAATCACCATGCCATGGACCGTGTCCCTGCTATTCCCCCAAGGGAGACCATCCTCTTCCTCCTCCTTTTTTAAGCCGTTTCTCTCGTGACCTCTGGAAATCACACCCAAAATTCACAGCAGGGTGACTGACAAACACAAGGAATTTGGCTTCAGTTCCTGCTTTGGTCATTAAGGGGAAGCTGAAGGTGCTCTTCCCCTTCCTCCAAGCTGACAGCACTGGATTTCCAACACAGGAAACACACCATTATACATTTATTCTGTAAGTTATAAACTTCTCTTATTAATCCATCTTCTTGTTAATAAAATTGCTGCTTCCACAGGGGGAAAAGGAGGAATGTGGTGCATTTAAACCCCGCTGAGCTGCCCAGCCCTGGTTCCTGGTGGGCAAACCCTGCATTCCTCTCATGTTTTAGGCATCCAGCAACATCCCAGTGAGATTGTGGCCTGAGCACGTTATTCCTTAGGCAATAAAACCCCAGACATGTCATATCTATGACCTGCTCTTAACTCAGTATCAGACAGACAGACTTCCCTTATCACCAGAGGATGGAGACGCTCCGTGTGCTGTTTGCCTTTGCTCCAGCCTGGCCTTTTGAGGTGTTTTCCAGGCTCTCCTGCCCTAAAACTCCCGGTTTTCCCCCCAGGGAAGCACCCTCTGGGCACCAGCCTTTGCCTGGAAGTGCCATTCCCAGAAATTGTGAGCTTTATCATTCCTGCTCTGGCAGTGGAGTTTCCCCTGACTGGTCCCAGAAGGAATAAATACAGTTTCTAACACCCCATAACTCTTTTAAGGCTGTTTCATCCTTTATTTCTCTTAGAAAAGACTGTGCAATCATCTTGGAGATACGGATTTTCCTGGCACAGCCCTCACCTCCTGCAAGGCTACACACAAATCCCACAATAGGCAATAAAATCCTCTAACTCCAACTGAAATTAACTTTTCCTCTCTTCTCCAGGCATTCTAAGGGAAAGGATTGGGCCAGAGAACAGTGGGGGAGCCTGGAGCAAAGCAGAGCTGGGGAACATCCCCTCACCTGCTCTGCTCCCAGGGAGGATTCCTGCCAGAGGGATGGAGGAGGAACTCCAGGCCGAGCCCATGAAGGACACGGACCCAAAGCTGTAAAAGTTTTACCGAGAACAACAGACAAATTTAGAGCAATTCAAACCCAGCACTTGCAGCATGAAAGTTGATGCCTGTGAGCAACGAGGCTGCTCTGACTGAGGGCAGCTGGGAGGGGGTGGAGGGTCACAGACACACCAAGGCACGCTTTTCCTCTCCCTTAAACAACCTTTTTTGCATTAACTTCACTTTCCAGACTAGAACTGGGTTTGGCCAAGTCATTCCTGCTGTTGTTGCTGAAGGCAGAGCTGGAGTCACCTTGCACAGGGATCCACAGGCCCTTTAGCCATCGAACCACCCCCTTCTCCTGTCGAAACAGGGAGTGTTTGGGAATGCTGGTCCCATCCGATCCGGCCAGCCTGAGCTCTTTTATGGCTGTTGCTGTGCCGATTTCAGCTCAGAGGAAACCAGTCCTGGGACAGATAACAGCCTGCAAGCACATCTGTGTCCCCACAGGGCAGGTCAGAGCCGCCCTCCTGCCAAGAGAAATGTTTTCTGAGGGCGCTTGCAATGTCCCAAAACAGAGCCAGCCCAGCCAAATGGGTGGATAACCAGTGTCTTGTGAGTGTCTCCAAAGTGGTAAGGAGGGGAAGACCTGAGCATCTCACCAGTGCCTGTATTCCAAAGGCTTTCCTGAGCTGTTCCCAACTTCAGATTCCACAGCGAGTTAGAAATCCACTGCAAATACCCCAATTCCAGCCTCGGCTGCCCTAAGTGCGGGCTTTTCCCGCAGGAGAGGGACGTGAACACAGCCAGAAGCAGCCTTATACTCACCAGGAAGAGAAAGACAACCCTTAAAATTACCCCTGGGAGGGTGGGTTCCCAAAGGAGCTGTGGCTGCCTCCTGGATCCCTGGAAGTGTCCAAGGCCAGGCTGGAGCACCCTGGGCTAAGTGGAAGGTGTCCCTGATTGGAACAAGATGATCTTTAAGGTCGCTTTGAACCCAACCCATTCTATGCTTCCATAAAATAAACATCAGGCTGATTTAAGCCCCAGCTGAGCTGGAGGAGCGCAGGGAACAGATGGAAGCCCCAAACTTCATCCACCACAGAGACAAGAAAAGCTTAAAGGATTCCTCCTATCGCTTCCACACCTGCCTTGCCCGGGAGACTGCACAGGCAGCAGGCACCACAGCCAGGGTGGGGACACTGTGGGGACAGGGGGGGCTCGGTGGCAGGGACAGGGGCAGCAGTGGGAGGGGGGGTGGGGTGGGAGCCCCACGCTGGCTAAGGTTACCTCGGGGACAGTAGACATCCGGAGCCCAGCGGTTGCACTCGTAATTATCCGCGGCCTTTTCGCACGTGAAACACTTAAACCCACGAGGGAACGGCGTGGCTGCAAGGAAGGGATAACATGGAATTAAAACGGGCTGGCTCACCTCGTTCCACGGGTGCCCCTCAGATGTGTGCTGGGACAAACGGCCCCGTCAGCTTCGGTGGGTTGGCCCTGGATTGTTAAACCCTCTCACAGGGGGGCACACTGAGTACTGATGGACCTGCCTCGGGTGGGTTTCCCCAGCAGAAGTGCCCACTGCTGGCTTCAAAGGGGGCTAACGGGAGCAAGGGATACTTATTCCCTTGGAATCAGAGCTGGCATCCAGCGCTGCTGCTTTTATAGGTGCTGATAACAAAATATCAGGTGGATTAAATGCTCTGGAAACTCTCCCACCGAGGGAAAAGAGCTGCTCCTGTTGAAGGCTGATGTTCCCACAGGGTAGCAAAACCCCTCTGCTGACACTCCAGCTCTCACCAGCAGGCTCTGCCCTCCTTTATCTCGCCAAACAAAGAGTGGCACTCCTTAAGTGCTCTCCTGGCAGCACTTCTGGAGCACCTCCAGTGCTTCTCCAAGGTGCTGCCACCTTCTCAGAAGCCAAAGGGTGACCAGGTCCTGCTTATCTTTATGGAGTGCAGTAAAATGAACCTTCACAGCCATGTGGGTCAGGTCTTAACCCTCCCCCCTTGTCCCTCAGCCCTGGGCCAGACCCCGTTGGGGCACGAGTCACCCCGGAGCATCTCTGGTGGGGCTGGTGCTGCTCTCGAGGAAGAGTTTGGGGTGGGACAACACACCAGCACAAATGAAACCCACCCCTCTCCCCCCAGACTGCTGGCTGTGGTTATGGTATAAAACAGGAATTTCGTCCAGGTAATTTTTTCGGCCAAAATCACGGAAGTCTGAGTTTTCCCTGGGAAGAGACAGCAGGAACAGCTCCACAAGCACCCTCTTCTCATGGAATTCTGTAAGTTTGTGTCTGATAAAGTGAACAGACCAGTGAGAGTGCAGGGAAGATCTAAAGATGTCCAACTCTGCTACCACCTTGCTCCAGGAGTTACTGAAACCAAGGCAGGGGCTGTTGTCATCACAGTGACAGTGGTGGTGTTGGGTCCTTGCTCTCAGCTGTCCATGTGCTCAGGCTCCCTGTGGCCATGGAGCTTGACCTCCTGGCCAGAGAGCTGGCTGAGGGACAGAAGAGAGTGAACTAAAGGCTCCTGATGCATTCAGAGTGTGCCTGTCCTATAAACCCTTTGGGGTTCTACATCAAATCCCAGATTGGTTTGGGTTGGAAGGGACCTTAAAGCTCATCTTGTTCCACCCCCTGCCATGGGCAGGGACACCTTCCTCTAAGTCATGTTGCTCCAAGCCCCATCCAAATGACCTTGGAGTGGGTCCAGACAACTTGGTTCTTCTCCCAACTCGGTTCTACGATGGTGGGGACGTGCGTTGAACCTTTGCTTAGCTCTCCGCTGCACCCTGATGTTTCTGCTGCCTTAGCCCCCCCCCCCGTTTGTCCCCTCCTCGCCCCCCATGGCCATGACTTACTGGAGGGGTGGAGGTAGACGATGTCCTTGCCGGTGAAGTCGCGGCCGCGCGCGCCGAGCAGGCTGAGCAGCAGCAGCAGCAGCAGCGGGGCCGGCGGGGCCATGGCCGGGCGAGGACGTGCTCATGCGGCGGCCCAAGCGCCTCACCTGGGCGAGAGCAGAGCACAGGGCTGAGCAGGGCAAAGCCAGGGCGGCAGGGGCCACCACCACGGCCCCGCCGGCACAACCTCACCGGAGCCGGGCATGGCGCACTCACAGCACGTGCTGAGCTGGGAGGGACCCACGGGGATCATCCAGTCCAACCCTCAGCCCCGCACAGGCACCCCAGCGATCCCACCCTGCCCCTGAGAGCATCATCCAACCCCCCCTGGAGCTCTGGCAGCCTCGGGGCCGTGCCCCCTGCCCTGGGGAGCCTGCTCAGTGCCCACCACCCTCTGGGGGAAGGGCCTTTCCCTGAGATCCCACCTGAGCCTGCCCTGGCACAGCTCCAGCCCTTCCCTGGGGCTGTCCCTGGTCCCCACAGAGCGGAGATCAGTGCCTGCCCCTCCTCTGCCCCTCCCGAGGAGGTTGGAACCGCAATGAGGTCTCCCCTCAGCCTCCTCTTCTCCAGCAGAACACACCAAGTGCCCTCAGTGTCCTCACACACTTCCCCTCTAGACCTTCCCCATCCTCATGCGCCTCCTTTGGACACTGCCCTGAGCCTTGCACTGCCCTCCCATGGGCCAGGCAGTGGTGTCTATAAATTGTAAATAATTTAAGTGCTTTAAATCAATTAAATTAAGATAAATGCATAAAACAAATTAAATTGCATGAATAAATAGAAACCATTGATAAACTATTTAAAAATCATCTAGCATCACCATCCCTGCCTGCTGTTAAGAACACAAAGGGACCATTGCATTTTCCCCCATCCGTGCTCCAAAGGGTCCTATTCCCTCTGTGATGCCACCGACCAACAATCCAGCAGATTTTCCTCACGTCCCTGACTGATGGGAACCAATTTAAGCAGAAACCGAGGCCTGCTGTGGTGCCACCTGTGAAACCATTCCCAAGGCAGCATCTTTCAGGAGCATCCCAATGCCTGCACTCAGGCTGCGGGGAGCCATCCAGGAGCAGCCAAGGTTAATCCGTCACTAAATACACAACTCTTATTCTTATGAATTCTTAAAAACTTATATCAAAGTGCCTCAAAATCCAAACGGGACAGGAAAATCCCAAGAGGATGTGGCTGCCGAGCCAGGCAGGAGCCACAGGTTTCCCCTGGCCCCCATCCAGAACACACAGGGCTGGGATTATTTGTCCCACCCAGAGTGACCAAGAGCTCTGCAACACCCAGATGTTCCCTAAGCAGCTTTGAATATGTGCCAGCTGTTATTTCACAAATACTTTTTGTTGGTTGCTTTTCAGGACAGATGTGCCAGGGGTGGGGACCTTCCCAAACCTTTATCTCGCAGCAGAGACCCCTCACGGGGCCATCGCTGTCGCCTGTCCTTGCTCTGATGTGCAAACAGCTCTTTTATTAGAGCACAGTGACACCCATAAAAGCAGTGAGGGAAGCAGATAACGCACAAAGTGGGGCATTAAATGCTGTTGGTTTGACTTTACAATGCCCATTTTCACTGGGTTTGCTCCACAGATGCCTCTCAGCCAGGGGAAAGGGAAACCCTCATTGGAGACAGGCAGGAAGTCAAACAAACCTGTCCCAGCCCTGTGGAAGATGAAAGAAATGGGTTCATGTGGGGTCTGGGGGGACATCCCCCAGCAAAGCCCAGCTGGGTGAGGGAGCCAGGGATGTTCATGGATTCGGGACCAAACAGTCCTACATTTTTGAGGTCCTTGTGGCTAAACACACACACAGACCTGGAGCTGAGCTGGCCCAACGCTGATGGTGCCCTGATGGTCCTGAGGCAGGGCCAGGAGGAACCATCGGCCGTACGAGGGCTCCAGGGGCACACGTTCTGCTCCAGCAGATCTCCCGTTCAGAACATCAGCCTGTGCACGACCCCAGCCCCACGTGATGCTCAGCATGGACACAGGATGCATTCGGACCCCTGGACAGAGTCTCTCCATCACCACACACTCAGCAGCCTCTCTGCTCATAGCTTGACCAGAGCCACTCCACATGTGGCATTTGCTTCATATCCGTACCACGGAGATAACAAAGGTTTGGAGCAGAGAGGGATTTGGGGTTATTTTCTGATCCCAAACAGCACAAGGCGGGTTTTACAAGCCCCGCTATTCATTTCCAGACATCAGCAGTTTGCAGTGAAACCCTCACAAAAAAAAACCCCACCTGGGATTCACATCCCAGAGAGAGGAGCTCATCACAGCTCCGTGCTAATCAGCAAGCAGCAATTAACAGATGTGATCAACATAAAGCACAAACAGAGCCCCGGAATCTTTAAGGCTGGAAAAGACCTCCAAGACCACGGAGTCCGCTATAACCATATTTAAACCAACCGATGTTTTAAGTTAAAACCCAACAGGGTTAAAACAAGGGCACGGACCCCTCCCGAGTGCAATAGGATGGGGATTTGTTGGGTTTGCTCATCACAGCCCCACAAAGCGCTGTGTTTGCAGGGCTGGTCAAAGCCTGCCGGGCGAGGGCACGGGTTCTCCCTGCCTTCTGTGGGACCAGTTGCTGATTCAGCCCCTCTCCCAGCCCTGTTAGCACTTGCCCAGTCATCGCACTGAGAAGACAAGTGGCTGTTGGTCCTGCCTGGGAGGGTGGCAGAAATCCTCCAGCTGCCCTCCAAAAATGCTCACATGGTGCCTCTCCTAATTGCAAAGGGCTTAATTGCCAACACCACTTCTGATGAGAAAGAGCCGTGAATGAATGCAGGGAATTCGCTTCCCCAGCTCTGTTTCATGTGTCTGAAACATTTCATTATGGGTAAAGAATTAAAATTAACCACCCCCCTCTCCTCTGGGTTACAAAATGATCCACCTGCCCGTTCCACACCCACACTGGTGGTATAAAAGCAGGTATTTCTGCATACCCAGAACTAAATGCTTCAGAAACCCAAATACTCGGTATTTCACAAATATTTTGGGCATGAACACACTGGTTCATGTAGCTCTGTCCTTCATGAGGGGCAAAACACAGGTATAAACACACAACATCCATCTGAGAAAATACTCACTGATGTTTAGAGTGGCAATGATAAAATGGAACAGCAAAACTCTTTCTAACAAAAGCAAATGTATAATATAAAACCCAGTCGATAATCACTGTTGAGCACACTCATTCTCTCTGGTTTTACACCCCTGCTGAAAAATGATCTAACAGCTTTCAAAGGAAGAAGATACAGATATATGTATTCACATATATATATGGACGCACTGTCTTAAAACCTGCAGATGTTTAACAAAAAAAAAAATTGAGTTTCATTCCCAAACTGATCTTTTTCCTGCAACGATGGATTCTCCAAGCTCTAAGGAGCCTCACCAAGGGCATGAAGACTTTTGCTTCTGCTCACAAGCCCCTTTCAGTTCTTGACTTTCACCGAAACCGCCAAACTTTGTACCAAACTCGTTTTCCAGGGAGTTCTTTGTGGTGTCTCAGCCACTCCAGGGCTAAACCTCTGCTGGCAGAGCCTCTCCGGGGCACGGATAACTTTTCCTTGTGAATTAACCCGGCTCCTTTCCAGGCTCCTTTCCCAGCCTAATGGGACGTGGCACGGCCCGCTCCGAGTCCGCTCCTGGGCCACATCACATGGCATTTGGATCATCCAGCCTGGCTGGGAAAGGTCTTGGGCGCTGACACAGAAATGTTGGTTAACTCAATCTTTCCAGCTTCCCTGGCACCTTTCAGTCGGAACGGCATCCCCATCCCGGGATTTCTCCTGCCTGCCCTTTGCCCCGGCACGGCGCTATGGAAATGAACCATTCGAGGCCCTGAGCAGAGCCCACTTGCCCATTTGTCAGGTCTCATTAGGGCGGTGGCATCTCGTCCTCGTTGTCACCAGCTCTGGGGACAATGGAAGGTCCCCATCCTCCGAGGAAGGACAGGGAGCCCTGGAGCTGAGGCGCTGCCGGATGTCAGAATTCCAGTCTGGGGGACGAGTGTTGATGGAGGAGACAGTTATTTTTAAGGAGGTGTTTGCCCCTCGTGTCCCCCTCCAAGCTCAGTAGATACCTCCTGGCTGACCATGCCTGAAGCCCATGAGCTGGGCTGCTGCCAGGTCCAAGTTTGCAGTAAATACACCATGTCAGGAGGGGGAAAGAGTCCAAAACAAAAAAGACAAAAGAAAAGGAGCCAGACACCAAATCTTCCCATACAGACTTTTGGCCAAAGCCAGGCATGAAGGAACTCCCAGTTCACGGGCGTTTCTGTGGTTCTGCTCAGGGAAGCAGAGCACAGGCTGGGCTGGTCAGTGTCCCTCCACCTGCTCCCATGGGAGACAGAGCATTTCCCTGCTCTCCTGGACACCCAATGCAGTAAGAGGTCAATGATTCTGCTGAAATCTCATCTCAGCCTTCCTCCCACGTGTCCTCACTGTCTGGGCCACCCTCCAAGAACCCGTGAGGTTCCTACCTCGTTTCATCTTAACATTTTCACGTGCCCCCTCCCTTGGAAGAGCCTCCACCTCAGAACGCCTCCAAGCAACGCTTCCCTCAGCTAAACAAACCAGCAGGAGCAAGTAGAAGTTGCCTCCCAGCGGGACTCCTTGGCCCCGAAGCAGCAGGCACAGCACGTCCAAGCAGCAGCGCCTGTGAGGCAGCACAGAGAGCTCAGCCCGGGCCGCTGGCTGTCACGAATTCGGCGGCGCGGGGTTGGCCGGGCCATCCTTGAGCTGTGTCACTGTGGTGGTTCAGCAGCGGGACGTGAAGCCATGGCAAGGCTGAAGGTCTGCTCCTGGATGCAGGAGCTGCCCAACAGGAATTCCTCCTCCTTGGCCTTCCCAGATAAGGTGGGAATTAACTCAGCAGGTTTTCCTCCTGCCTTCCTTCCAGTCCACACACAGCTACAAGTCGGAGTTTCCACAATATGTGGATTCCTTTGCATCTCTCCACCAGCTTCAGGCTCCAAGCCCTGCTCTCTGCCTGTGTCACGCCATCACTGGCCAGAGACAGGTCGGATCTGCCGACTGTGGATCCCAGACAACAATCCCAGAGACTATTTGCAACTACTCCAGCTCTAACTGCAGTTTTCCCTCTTCTCCTCTATCCCTCTCAACCTTTTCCCTACTTTTTTTGTTGTTGCCGCCGTCTATTCTGTTCATTTCTTTGCTTTTGGCTCCCACCACACGCGTCAGGAAGGTTTTCAACAACAACTGGCATCCCTGTGAAAATCCAGCTTCTTTCCACGTGCCATTTGGAGGCTTTTCCTTGCAGTTTGCCCCTGGGAATGGTTAAATGTGTCTCCTGAGAACTCGGGACACAGGGAAGCACATCCAGCTTGGACCTAAGGACCCTCTCGGAGCTCTTGCAAAGGGCTTCGCCGCCTCCCCTCAATTACAGTAAGCAAGAGTAATTAAACAATCAAACACAATTAGTGCACAAATTACTTCCAGAAATCTAATCGCCTTGCTGCTAATTACCAAGCCTGCAGTTCATTGAGCTAAAAGCCCACGTCGCGGGGAAGCGAAGGGGGGGACAATATGTTCCCTCTGCCGCCGCCTTCCCTCCCATTGGACACCTCCAATTTAATCTTTACCAGGATGTGATTCCAAGATTGTTTTACCAGCAGCACGTTGCTCCTGTTTCCAACCTGAGTTACTCCTGTTTGCAGTAGTGAAACTTCCCTTGGGTCTCGTACAGCTTTTAATGAGTTGAGCTTTTAACGGGGAAATGCCACTCCTGTTCACGTGTCCTCAGGGTATTTCACCTTCAGATAAACACAGAGGGCAGGTGGAACTGATGGATTTCACTGGAGGATTTCAGGGAATTCATATTTGGCATAAATGACAGGAAAAAATGAACTTAAAAATCAGCCAGGCCAGGATGCTGACGTGAGAAACTCTTAATTTCTTGAAATTTTTTGTTCAGCTGAGGAGATACTCAAAGCTAGACATAGCTCATTCCCATTTTACTCCACAGAGTGCAGGGACACCACTATTTTAATTTTTAAATTACAGAGAATATTCCAAATTGTGACAATGAGCACTTCTGAATGAGCAGGAGGACGGTCCTGGATGAGCCAAGAAATCATTTCAAGACCTATCCCCCCCCCAGGATTTCGCATGGGGTGCAACAGAGGCAGCAGGGGTAGCAATCCTTGAACTCAGTGGGATGTGGAGGACCAGGATTTGACTCAGTTTGGGAATTCTGGGAGGCAGGACTGGCCCCTCCTGTATCCCACAGCACACGGGATGGCCTCAGTGCACAGGGACAGCCCAGCTCCACGGACAGAGCATAAGGGAACCGCACCTGAGCACAGAAATCCCGGCATTTTCCTGCTAATAAGAAGCAAAACCCCCCCGGTCACTGAGTTGCAGAGGAGAAAGGGGGCAAATTATTTCCCAAACAAACATTTAAGTTCACTGGGACACCTGAAGAGGCTCCTCTTGCCAAGGCTGTGGATCCCACGGCTCCTTTCTGCTCCCCACGGAACTCTGGGAGGGGAATGCCCAGGGAAGGACGTTCGAGGACGGGGAGGCTGTGGCTGATGGTGCAGGGGTGGTGGCCACACCAGGAGGTGGCACCGGCAGAGGGCAGGGCGGGGAAAGCCAAATGAGGCCCAAGGTCCTGAGCATTAAGTTGAATTTTGGTGAAGCTCAGTATGGCAACAGCAACTGGGATCATCCCAGACCACCTCTCCTGCTTACATGGAAACCAAGAAGTGAGGGCATTCCAGTGACTAGGGAAAAGGGAAAGGACATTGCAGCGTGTCACTGGATAAAACACAGTCAAAGGGCTGCCAAAGAGACAAGTGAAATCAAACACGACAGGAGAACACGGGCCATGTTCGTGACCAAATGATCCGATCTGCAACCAAGACGTGAAACTCGTCAAGAAAACACTTTTCTAGCGTGTGTTCCACCTGGCAGAGACACACCACCAGCATTTTTAAAGGAGGGAGATGATCCTGCTGAGCTTTTAAGGAGATATTTTTATGACCTCTAGAAAACTGGGACGACCTTGAGACCAGGAGGATCAGCAGCACAGACTCCGTATTTTTAGAGGCTCAAAGGAACAACTGCTGAGTCACAGGTCGCTCTGGGTAAACTCGCGGCAGTTTATTTGCGCTGCAGCAACAAGGATTTCCAGGAGGGGGAAAAAAATGCAGGGGAGGGTCCTAGGATGTTGTGGAAAACAGGTCTCCCAACTGTTGTTTTCCAAGGGGCAGGATTATGGCTCTGGCTGGGAAAGGAGACTCTTACACAGAATAATTGGGAGAGACCAAAGCAGAGCACCAAAAGCACCGAAGCCTCGTGACTACAGAAATGAGTTCTACCCAATTAACCAGGCATGCCCAGGCCAAATTAAACACACTCAGCGACATCTCCCAGTCTAATTGGTGAAAAGGGCATCTCCAAAGGAAAAAACACTTCTTCCCCCCCCCCCCTCCACTTTCCTGCAAGTCTACGGTCCACGTTTCTGTCCCAAAGGTATTGACAAGGGGCTTGTTCGTTAAGGCAGGAGCCGGAGCTTGCGCGTCCTGCGCCAAACTGTGCTTTAATAAAGCCATACATCAATCTGCCCCATTGTGTGCTGCCCCTCCTGGTGCCTCCCCCCCACCCCAGCCCTGCAGGGGGATTTGTGACAGCTCTTCTGGGACATCACCCCACACATTTGACATGCTAGATTAGGCACCGAGTCACAAACCGCTCGGCGTCCCCCCAAAGCGAGCTTTGTGCGGGTTCAGAGAGCAGCCCTGCAAAGCTCAGCTTGGGCAAATGAGGTTTCTTGCTATGAACTCATTCCAGATTGGAGCTTTTTCCCCCAGGGAAGAGCGTTTTGTCCCCAAAAATCACCATGAAACCAGTTGGGCCTTTATTACTCCTTGCGATGGGCGAGATATTAATGAAGCCCCTTGTTTTGCCATATTTCCCCCCCCCCCCCCCAAACAATTTAACATTTGCATGGAGTAGTTAATGCACACCGGGTGGTATTTTTCCAGCCCTGGCCACGCAGAATTGAGGCTGCAGAAGGGCTCTGTTCCCCCGGCAGTTCACCCAGAGTTCATCCAATTTTTTATTTCCCGACCCGCCCGTGAATTCCCGTTGGCACAAGGCATCAAAAATCCAGGGAGAGGACACGTAGGAGGACACCACGTCTGCTTTTGCTCCTTTCCCAAGAGCACATCTCACCCCAGGCTGGAGAAGAGGCTGCAGGGATGTCAGCATTAACCCTCAGGGAGATAAGCGGGAATTGGGATTGGGGTGACGGTTCCCAGCGACGCCCTTTCAGCACCTCCTTAAAATTCCATGACCAATGAGCCTGCACAAGGACCCTTTGGATAAGTACCTCCATCTCCTTTTTCTCTGGGTAGAATGAAATAGTTTGTGTTTGTCTGTGTCCCCAGGTAGCTGAGCCAGAAGTGGCTTCCAAACCCTGTTTTCTACAGCAAAACAAATAAGACTTCCTCTTGTTCTGTTGGATTATTTCTGCTGCAGCTCTTTGCTGTGACAGACTTTGCCGTAGATCTCTTGGCAGAAATTGCCATAATTAGTTACATTTAAACAGCCAAATTAAGCTGAGTTCATATTTTCTACCCTGTGATACCAAAATTCAAATGCTTTCCTCCACGAGGACTGTAACAGACTTTGCCGAAGATCTCTTGGCAGAAATTGCCATAATTAGTTACGTTCAAACAGCCAAATTAAGCTGAGTTCATATTTTCTACCCTGTGATACCAAAATTCAAATGCTTTTCTCAAAAACCTCCACTCAAATTTCTTCTGCTGCCATCCCTCTGATTTTAATGTAGATTTTATTTGGTGTAACCACTAGAAAAGCTCCATATCATGAAATAAACCCAAAGGAGAACCGACCAATTAGTGTTCTCTCGGCTGCCTGGTTAATCCATGGAGCAAACAAATCTGTAATTCGTTAAGATTTTCATTAGCTTTTCCAGAAAAAACAAAGCCCAGCAGAACCCAAAGCAGACAACCCTCTCTCTGTTCTCTGGGACTTGCCAGTGATTCCAATTCAGTGGACAATTAATTGCCACTTGTCCTTCTAGAAAAAGTCATTGAATTCCTTTATTTTCCCAACTTGTCTGGGGGGGAAAAAAGGCTAATTAAAAGAAGATTGTTGTCTCTGCCACGATGGGAAGCTCTAAAATACCATCCTGGTTTTGGTCGCTGCTGCCAGGATGGTTTCAGGCTTCCAGCTGATGGGTCTTGGGATATTCCTGAGCTGGAGACCTGTCTGCTCCCTGGATTTTATCCATCCGTCCATATCCCAGGAAGTCGTGCCTTCCTACAGAAAACTCTTTACCCTTGTGCAGAAAGTCACCGCCTCGTGGATGCCACTACAAAGTGCTCGCCCTGCACCGAATAACTGAGTTAATTCTCCTTTTAATTCATCTTTCCGAAGCCAAAATGAGCAACTTTGCCTTTCCAAGCTCAGTTTTGGAGGCAGCTGCTCATAAATGAGCTGCAGAGAGAAAGCTCCAGATGGAAATATATCCATTCCCCCGGCACCAGTTTCCCTGTGTATCTAATTTTCCATGAATTTCCCCACAAACTCTGCCGGGGGGGGGGGGGGGGGGGGGGGGGGCCGCCCCCCCCCCCCCCCCCCTTCCCTCCGTTTCACTTGTAATTAATCAATCCCTCCTCGTTTTTACTGAGCACACAATCACACAAACAAGGCCCTGGGCACAACACGATGTCATCACCGACCGTCCTTCTGTCACATTCCACAGCCAAACAGCAAAAAACATGCCCATGAAGCTGATGCATAAATTTACGTGCTCGTTTCTAATAGCAGCAAATAGGTAATTGAATAATATTTATTTAAGAAATAAAACAAGTGAAGATACTGAGCAGAGACAAACAGTGGAGCGCTGGAACCAGTAGGAGCACAAACCCAGGCTCTCCTCCTCCTGGATTTCTCCCCAAAACAGACCCACTCATTTGTAAGGAATATCAGAAAAGGGTTTTTTTGTTGTTGGGTTTTTATTTTTCCTGTTGTTTTGGGCTTTTTTAATATCAGAAAAGGATTTTTTTTTTCTTGCTGGGTTTTTTTTCCCCCTGTTGTTTTGGGGGTTTTCAAGTTTTCTTTTGTGTGGGTTTTATATTTTGGTGGGTTTTTTTGTTTGGTTAGGGGTTTTTTTGGTGTGGGGTTTTTTTTGTTGTTGTTTTGTTTCGGTGGGTTTTTGTTTTACTTTTTTCTTCCAAATGTTACTTTAACGCAGCAGGAATAATTCCCTGGAGCTCATCACTTATTTGCTGTGTCTATTCGTGGTCGGCTGCAAATAACCACAGTGCCCAAGGAGTTTCTCCCTGAAACTCTGGTGCCTGGCTAACTGTTATCTTTCCAAAATAACAACACTTTTATTCAGATGTTCATTTAATCCCAAGGTAGAATTAATGATGACCTCAATAAATCTGTCTAAAAACGGTCTCAGAGGAAAGGGGGGGCAGGAGGAGCTCACGGGAAGGGTCAGGGGGTGGACCCTGAGAGTCACGGGGCCACCACCCAGTGCCCATCAGGACAGGGAAACCCTGGTTGGGGCAATAAAACCAGGACAAATGGAAATCAGGGAAGTGAGGCCCAATAAACACACCTGGGAGCCAGGACAAGGGGTGGGACATTGCATGAGGTGGGAAAAGGAGCGGGAGCTGAGCCGGGAAGGGAATGGGTTGTCCAGGAGAGAGAGAAAAACCACATTACTTGAACAATTTCTATAGAATCACGGAATGGTTGGGTTGGGAGGGATCTTCAAGCCCATCTCCTTCCACCTCCCACCAGCCCAGGTTGCTCCAAGCCCCGTCCAACCTGCCCTTGGACACTCCCAGGGATCCAGGGGCAGCCA
>JAWWEU010000163.1:1650154-1662479 GCA_035583155.1 Acropternis orthonyx
AATAAAATAAAATAAAATAAAATAAAATAAAATAAAATAAAATAAAATAAAATAAAATAAAATAAAATAAAATAAAGCCAACCTTCCCGGCCAGGGGCTCCTGCCAAAGCCCGCTGGGGAGCGGGGCAGGACCAGCCCCGGCAGCGCCTCCATCACCCCCTCCAGCGCTAAAAGCACCCCGAGAAGCCGCTCCTGGGGTTGTCACCCCCCCAAATCTGGGGGTTTGGGGGCAGAAGGGGGACATTTGGAGGGGAGGGGAGACCCTGGACACCCCCAAGCGCCCCCAAACCCTGTCCCCGCTCGCAGACGGGGGGCCGGTTGTGCCCCTCGAACGGAGCGAGCGGTCCAGAAATCCCGCAGAAATCCCGAGCGAGCTGGAAAGGCGCGTTTTCCCTTTAACCCGGCACAGACACGGCTTGTTTTTGCAAGCACGTGTCAACCCAAGTGACTTTCCCAGTTAAAAAGTCGCTTTTTTTTTTTCTTTCCCCCGCTGTAACAATAGAGGAAACAGTAGAGAAAACAATAGAGAAAGAGTAGAGAAAACAACAGAGAAACAAGAGAGAAAACAATAGAGAAAGCAGTGAAGAAGGGGGGTTAGGAAGAAGGGTTGGAAAGGGGTTATGTACCTTTGCAGCGCGTATTTTCCAGCCGCTCGCTCAGGGAATTTCCATCGCGCCCTCGGCGGCCGGGGGATCCCGGGAGCCGGGAATGCGGGAGCCAGGGATGCGGGCTGGGCTCAGCTCCCTGCCGGGGCCGGCTCATGGAGCACTCTCCTCTGCTGGGAAGGCAAGATTAGGATCTCCGGCGGGCAGCGATTGTGCTGAGCTCCAGCTTTCCTTCATGCTTCATTAAAAATTAGATTGCCGCATTATTTCAAGCGTTTATGTACCTATCAAACAATTAGGTTGTTATTCTGCTCTCTTACACAAGTCGCCTTTGTTCCAGGGGGAAGGGAAAAAAAATAAAAATCTATGGATAAGTACGGATTCAAAAGCAGAGGGAATTAGCAGCCAAAAGGGAGAGGAATCGTATCCCGACCCAAACTCCTCGCCAGCGCTATCCAGATAGGACAGACACACACTCCTGGCTCTGGGATTACCTTATTCCCAGCGGCTTTCCCTGCTGATGCCGCTCTTCCCGAGGCTCACCAGCGAGCGAGTTCCAAGTGTGTGCTCCGGCTGGGAGTGTCTTCCCAGCGATGAATCACTGCGGTCCATCCCGGCAGAATGTTACAGAACGCTTTACCCAAGCAAAACTCCGCTTGCGAGGCTGCGGGTTTTCATCTCCTGCCAGTTTCCAGCGGGTTTTGTTATCATGAAAAGGCCGTAATTAGGTTTATCGCAGCACAGCCCCGGCCGTGTCTCAGCGCACTGAGCACAAATACCTCCGTGTATTTAGAGAACATGACATCACATTTTAGCTCGCTTAAGTGGCTTTTAGATAACAAGCAATAGCCCCGTCCCCGAGACTGCCGAGATGAGATAAAATGTTGAAGAAGAGCCGTTTGTTTGCGCATTCTGAGGTTTGACAGCCCAATTTAAATCGTTTCGGGACATTAATTAGTCATGCAGAAAGTATTCAAAACAGTCCAAGGAGCAATTCATAAAAAAGGCATTACTATTAAATCAGCATTGGCTGCCGGTTGAAAGCTGCTAATAAAGGCAGGGATGCTCCTGGGAGAAGCTCCCCGACGCGTCTCCCACTGCCATCCCGAGCTCCCGGCACACAAATCAGGGGGCTCCGGCAGGTCTTTCCTGCTCCGTGCTGCTCCTTGCAATGTTTATGGGAATAGCATCGCTAAAATACAAGCTCGCTCCAGCAGATCTCTGAATCGGCCAGAGGTGGGTTTGTCCCCTGGGTTTTGAGCACTGCCACGTGCACGCTCCTGTGGATAATGTCATTTTCAAAGAGCTGCTCTGTTGACACAACCACTCACTGTAAAGGCTGCAAAGTCAGACCCAGTTCTTGAATTAGTTGCTTCTTATTTACTTACACGGGATCTCGAAGACATCCATGTTTTCCTCTCAGGGTTACTACAGCATAAAAATCACCTTTAAAGATTCCTTAGGGGTTTGAATGAAAAATACTGTATAACCGAGCACAAACTCAGGGTCAAGGACACACCTCCTTCTGTATCCCAGAAGTCAGATAAAGGCCGGAGGAGCCCCTGAAAAAGTGACTGGGAAAGAGGGAAATGGTCTAGAAGAACAAGCAATGAATAAAGAGGTTTAGGAAAACCTTTAAGGGAGTGAGGAAGAGCCCTCTGTATGGGCAGGGCACAATCCCTGTCCTTGCCCAGCTGCAGGACCAGGGCTGGGGGTGGTGCTGGACCATGAGGAGCTGCCTGGCAGGTGATTTGAGAGGCAGATGCCAGCTCCGGGTGTAGGAACTTACTCAGGGCTGGGTGGGGAGAGCTCGGTGCTGAGCAGGCAGCACTGGGATGGAGAGGGCAGGAGCCGGGAATTCCGTGCGAGGAGGAAGCTGCAGCAGCCCCAGCTAGAGACAGGGAATTGCTTGGTTCAGGAAACATGGAATCACAGGCTGGTTTGGATTGGAAGGGACCTCAAAGCTCATCTGGTTCCACCCAGTGACACCTCCCACCAGCCCAGGTTGCTCCAAGCCTCCTCCATCCTGCCCTTGGACACTCCCAGGGATCCAGGGGCAGCCACAGCTCCTCTGCCCAACCTGTGCCAGGGCCTGCCCACCCTCCCACCTGGGAATTCCTTCCCAATATCTAACCTAAATCTCTCCTCTTTTAGGTTAAGGAAGGGCATGTCCCTGGACTGCAGCAGGTGGTGGCTGTAAAACTGGCTCAGACACAGCCAGCCTTACCCCAAAAATAAACGAGTAGGGAAAGAAATCTCCTTTTCAGGGGAGAAAACATGGTTAGAAGACTGGAACAGACGTGGAACGTTGCCAGGAGGGTGGACACCCTGGGACAAAACTCCTGACTCAGCTCAAATCATCCATCAGACCCAAAGCCCTCACCTGACACACAGGATTTAATAACACATACCTAATTATTTCCATATTTATCCCCACAAATACCATTAATAGGAACAGAATGATGTGCCTGGTGCTTTCAGTGCTGGTGAATCATCCCAATGAATCAATGATAACAAAACAAGGAGCTTAGGGAAGAGAAAAGGAACAGCAAGGCTTGTGAGACAACACCAGTAAGATGAAAAGTTTGACAGGACAGGCCAGAAATCCCAAGCCAGGAGCAGGATTAACAGGGCTGTAAGTCTCGTGAAGGCTACAAAAGCCCTGTGTTCCTGTAGGGAGATTATGGGGTCAAAATGCCTCATCTTCAGGGGTTTAGACAAATCAATTTATTCCAAGTCACTCCATCAGTACCCAGAGCAGTGAACACCTCCCTGCCTGTTTGTGCATGTACAGAGTCACTCCAAACCCCACAGAAGCTTTGTGTCCAAACCCCATTGTTAAAAGAACTCATAAAATTATGGCAGCTATGAAATAAACTGTAAAGCGTTTTAAGAGCCCCGCACAGAGTTGAGGATTAAAGAAATAATTGATGTCAGCCATAAAAAGAGCTGTGCAATTTACTGTGAAAGGCATTTCTGTGTCCTCCTGAGGAGGATCCAGGCACCACGTGCGTCCCTGTGCCGAGAGCCTGAGCCCCGACATGTGATCCTGGAGGCAGCTCCGAGCAGCAATTAAACCCCAACAGCCCAGAAAGTGCTGTGGGGCCTCAGCCAAGCCAAACTGGGGAATCCCGAAGCATCCAAAGGCCAGCTATTAATAGCTACTATTAATACCTACTATTAATTCATTAACTTTAAAACACTACATGAAAGAATTAGCGTTCGTAGAGGGCAGCAGCAGCTCTGCTGAGAGCAAATCCTTGTGGGGAATCAGTGAGTGGTATCTGTTCCTTCAGGAGTTTGGGGGGGCCATAAATGCTGTGGCTCTGCCTTGGGGCACCCTGTAAAAATAGCTTTACATATTCACACGTCTTCAGACACTCCCTAATTGGCCAGACGTGAAACCCCATCAGTGTTTAACAGTATCTCCAGCACAACCCCTGGCTTCTGGGCCACCATTCAATGGCTCTTATTCATTCCTTGCTTTTATTCATCTCTTGCCCGCAATGGTTTATGAACCATCAGTTCGTGGCTGGGGGAGATGAAAGCTGGTTCTTGTACGAGCGGCAGCTGCTGAGCACCGCTAGAAAGGCTCCCTCAGATTCCCCAAAAACACTGGGAAAAGAGCTAAACTGGGACTATAATTTCATCCTCTGTGTTCATCATGACCTAGACTAGTCCAGGCACAAGGCTGGACTTTGCTTCTGTGTTCAGAACAGTAACTCTCCTATTAAGCACAGCTTATTTCTACTATTTATAGCTCTCCGCAGCATCAAATATCGTGTCTGTCTAAATTAAATTTTGCTATACCCTTTTTTAAAACTCTCTGCCAGTTTTATCACATTTCTGTCTTTGCTGAAGGTCTGCCAGGAGCACCGAGCATTTGGTGGCCCCAGAGTGGACACTACTGATATTCTACAACCTCCTGGATTACATCAGGATATTGGAAGACAAAGCATAAATCGTTTGGGCTTGGGGAATTGGGGCTGGATCTTAGAGCAGCCCTGAGGAGAAGGACTTAGGGGGTGTTGGTGGATGAGCAGCTCAACATGACCCACCCATGGCACAAGAAAGAGTCCAAAATCAATGTCGAGGATATTAAAATTTACGTCAACGAAACATCATCAAAAATACTGAGTTTTGAACCTTTAAGCTCCAAAATTCTACCAAATTGACTCATTTGGGAGAAGATTCAAGGACAACACAATCCCAGGCTATTGGTGGTTTACAGTCATATCGCAGATGTGAGGTTTAGGTTCCTACATGCCCAAACAGTCCTTGCTTTCATATGGAATTAGTGACACAATTAACAGCATTTAATAACGCTCAGCAGATACTCGGAGCCGGAAGACTGAGCGAGCAGTCTAAATTAAGACTGAATTTTCCAGTCCTACAAAGGGCCTGAAAGTGAAAATCTGTGGTGTTCCTGGTCTCTGGTATTTGGGAACTACTTTCCCAGTAGTAAAACTGGAAAGCCATTATTGAACCCTAGCACTTTGTAAGAACAGGACATACTGGGCATTCCTGTAGCCTTCATTTGACTTCAGACTTCCTGCTTGAAGGGAGTGAAAACTCTGCTCAATTGGGTGTTCGAATTCCATGCAGTTCAACACCCCAACCATCAAAAGCATCTCAGAAATTAAAGGATTTCGTATCAGCTCTGCATTCCCTGATTTTCAATAGCTCTCAAATATAATTCCTTTTGGGCATCCCTTTGAGAGAGATTGGCTTAATAGAACAAAACATGACACATGTCTCATTTAATCCTGTTAAAAATAATTCATCAAATAAATAAGAAAATGTTATAGGAAATAATGGAAATAGAAAGATGGGCAGGTGAAGGAAAGTAGAAATGTTTCAAGGGCGTGGAAAAATGATTCCAGGTTGCCCAAAGAAGCTGCCACATCCCTGGAAACGTCCAAGGCCGGGCTGGATGGGCTGGGAGATCTTGAGGGTGTGGGGGATGTTTTAACAACACACACCACGATTTATAAACTACAATTTCAGCCCCAGGAAATATTTCAGCAAACAACTTACTGTGGGCGTTCTTCCTGCACTGCCAGGCTTTGGCAGGAGACACCTCTGTGCCAGGAAGGGAATTCCAGAGGCGGGTACCAAGCAGGAATTAGAGCTGTGAGCCCTTTTGATGGATGAAGGAGCACTTCTGGGTCAGCAGCAGCTGTAAAGAGCTGCAAAAGAACCATGAAATAAAGGATAAAAATAACAGAGAGAGTTAGTGGAGCAAAAAGAGGGATAATTTCCCCCCGCTCAGCTATTTTTGTTTTGCACAGAGCAGGGAGAAGAGTGACAGGCACGAAAGAGACCCTGATTGCCTCTTAGGAAGTGTTAGTAGCACCACTGATTAATTTAGCAGAGGGAAAACTAATAAGGAGACTAATGAGAGGTTTGGTTGGAGGGTGTTTTGTGGAGTTCCAGTGGAGGCTGGGGGAGGTTGGGAACGAAGCCCACGGCTCTGAGCTCCACCCACACTGCGTGGAAGGGCAACACCGGAGAGCTCCCGAGCATTCCTTTGGGCAGCTTGGGAGGAGGATTTCGTGCTATTTTGCCTCTTCCCACCTAGAACTGAAGAGCTACAACAGCAAAATTCATGTAGGGACAGCAGGAGCTGTGGCTGCCCCTGGATCTCTGGAAGTGCCCAAGGCCAGGTTGGAGCAACCTGGGATAGTGGAAGGTGTCTCTGCTCGTGGCAGGAGGTGGAACTTAATGATTTTTAATTTCCCTTCCAACCCAAACCATTCTGGGGTTCTATAAAAATAAAATAACAAATATCTCTATTTTTTCCCCATAATTACATTCCATCAACATATTCCCATTTTTTTTTTAATTATCAAGAACATCTTGAGTTTTGCTTCTCACTTACAGGTCAGACGTGGTGGATATTTAAAGTCAGCAAACTGAACCATATTGCCTGTTGCGTATTTTCATTTCACAGATGGATGTTGTTTTGTTTGGGCTTGTACACCAAGGAGATAAGATATGAAATGATGAAATGACAAGCAAATATAAAAAAAACAAACTCTTCAGCTGAAATTGCTCAGACAACCACATTGGCAATTGGGCAGAACTGAGGTGGTGCCATGATTAATATACAGGATGAAAAACAGCTTTGAGTTTAATTAAAAAAAAGGGAAAAAAAGGAAAATAAACAAACCAAGGGGGAAAAGCCACTGGGAAATACTTTGCGTGTCTTTATGGTTAAGATGGTAATGGTCCCAAATGACATCTGTGTTCTTCCTACATTCTCAAAAACTAAAATCAAAGCATAAAAGAGCGGATGATGTCAGCTTGCTTTGAGAGCCCCCCAGCAGATTTATTATTTCCTTTGGAAAAAAAAGCACTTTGTTCTTCCTGCAATCTCATTCCCATCGAGTGCAGCATGCCAGGAGAAGCTGCTTTGGGAAGAAGCCAAGGAGATGGAGACGGTGTGTTCTGCTCCGAGCACAGACTATTCCTGAGCCACGAGGGAAAATCCTTTTGTCATTGTGGAAACCGCGAGTTAATGAGAAAGTCTGAGAGCCTGAGAGGTCTCATTAGGAGATGTCACTCCGAGATCCCATCTTTGTGTCCTTAATTTTCTTTTAAGCTGCTCTCAAGCTGCCCAAAAAGGATCTTTATGAGAGAGGATGAGATAAACTTGAGGAATTTGAATGCAAAGATGGCCTGGACAGGTTTGATCCAGTTATTTCGCTCTCGTGCTGATTTGGTGAATGAGCCTAAAAGTCACTGAGAAGGGACACTGGGACAGAGCTATAAAAGACCAGATTTTATATATATATATATATGTATATATATATAAAGAGAGAGAGAGATATTTTTTCTTCCCACTCTGTAGCATCTTTTTGGGCTGAGTAGAGAGTTTCTGGTTATTTACATCGCCGTGCACATGGATACAAATCCAGCACTGATGATACTGAGGCGGTGGATTCACCAGCCCTGTGGATGTGGCACTTGGGGACAGGGCTCGGGGGGCGGGCTGGGCAGCGCTGGGGAATGTTTGACTCCCTGGGCTCAGAGGGCTTCTCCAGCCTCAGTGATTCTGTGGTCTCAAGTGATCGAAAGGCTGGGGAGGAGCTGAGTTACCTGCAATGAGCCTCCCACCAGCACGGTTGTGTCCCAGAGCCCTGGGTCATCCCTCTCCTCACCCAGCCCCGGGGAACCCACGAGAACGTGCCCTGCATGCACCTTATGTCCAACACCCACCTCGACACTGGCCCAGCTGCCCTCTGCAGCAGCTGCCTTGCACTTTGGGCACCGACACTGAGCGCTAACACGGGAGGGGAAGGGTCAGGTATTCGTTTATGGGGAGAAGGGGAAATGGTAGAGTTCAACCTGCCCCTTGTGGCAAGGCCAGGCCTGAAAGGAGTTCTGAATAGAATCAAGGAATGGGTTGGGTTGGAAGGGAAATTAAGGATCATTTTGTTCCCACCCCCCCTGCCATGGGCAGGGACACCTTCAGTTATCCCAGGCTGCTCCAGCCTGCCCTTGGACACTCCCAGGGATCCAGGGGCAGCCACAGCTTCTCTGCCCAACCTGTGCCAGGGCCTGCCCACCCTCCCAGACACCAATCCCTTCCCAATATCCCACCTATCCCTGCCCTCTGGCAGTGGGAAGCCATTCCCTGTGTCCTGTCCCTCCATCTCTTGTGTATCTATATGTAATATATTATCATATATGTAAATTGTATCTATAATATAACAATAACTACGTTTTTTTACTAAATGCTAGCAATGTCTAGGAAATCCTAAAATTCATGAGATTACACCTGTACTAGGAATCCCCTTATCTCCTGGGTGAACAGGCAATCTTTGGAAGGATTTAGGAGGAACCTGAAGGACAAACACACCTCCTGCTCTCTGTTTACTGTCCAGGAACCATCTGTGCTCCCAGCCCTGGAGCCGAGCTGTCTGCTCCTCCTCAGAAACCAGAGGAGCTGGAAAACTGCACCAGTGGCCGGAGAAATTCCCCCAGCTGGGAGAGCCAGGGATCCACGGGAGCGGGGAGGAATGTAAGGTGAGATCTCCCACAAACGCTCCCCGATAGTAACTGGGCAACACACGAACGCTCCCAAACTGCACAGCTCAGCTGAAATCCAGCCCTTGCCCTAGCCCTCTGCAAAGTGGTGGCAATCAGGCTGCTTTCCAAAGGGTTTTTTTTCCTTGGAATACACAGCTGGCTTGAAAAATTTTCAATGTGCTTTTGCATTTCTTCATTTAACTCTTTTTTTCTGCAAATCCTGGTTAGGGCTATCCAATACCGAGTAAGATAAATTGCTTCACTGGGAGTGAAACCAGTGGGAGTTAAACCTTTTTGCACTGTTGATAATGTTTTGGGGCATATTTTCAAGCTCATTAGCTGTCATTTGACTGGTTCTGTTCTTAAAATAGCATAATGGAAACCGATCTTCTCCAGACTATTTTCATCCCAGAAATTTTCATCACCGAGATGACTTCGTTTCACAGGAAACACAGAGGCTGAAAAACTGCCTGTCCAAGGATAATTAATGCTCTGGCAAACAGCAGCAGCCAGTGGCTCAGCACTGGGAATGCCAAGCACATTAATCAGGAATGGGAATGCCTCATTCATGGCCATGAAGCTTCCCAGCTCAACTACCGTGGTCCAGCCCCAAAACGGGAATTAAATTCAGTTGGGCTCTGCACATGCTTGGAAAAAAAAATAAAATATATATATATATATGCTTAAAATTCTTGTGATGAGGGTGGGCAGGCCCTGGCACAGGTTGGGCAGAGAAGCTGTGGCTGCCCCTGGATCCCTGGGAGTGTCCAAGGGCAGGTTGGACAGGGCTTGGAGCAACCTGGGCTGGTGGGAGGTGTCCCTGCCCGTGGCAGGGGGTGGGATGGGATGATCTTTAAGGTCCGTTCCAACTCAAACCATTCCATGTTTCCAACACAGTTTTAGACTGGGATTCAGTCCAGCTGGCAACTGGAACAGACTCATCAGAGGGTTCTCTGGACCCACAGCTGGAGGGGGGAAAAGGGCTCCTGTAGCTCATGCAGGACCCTCCTGTGCTCCCCTGTTGCCTTCAGCCTCACAGACACACTTCTCCTCCTGCCTTTCCCTCTTTTACCTCTGCCCACCCCTGTTCTGCTTCCCAGAGCCTTCTGCCCTGGAGACACCCACACCCTCCCACTTGGTGACTTTAGGACAGGGCAGGACAGGAACAGGAGGGGAAGAGACAGAGACTGAGGGGCTGAACCAGCAGAGAAGGAAAAGCATCGAAGAGAGCAACAAGAAAGAACAGAGCTCAGAGCTCATGACCTTCAGGGAAAGGTCTGCTGGGTGGGAGCTGTTTCACTACAGACACCTTCTGACAGAAGGAAAGGGCAAGTTCCTCAAAGGCCGACAAGGGACAATCTATTCAGCTGATTCACCGGAGAATCCCAGACTGGTCTGGGTTGGAAGGGACTTTAAACACCATCTCATTCCAAACCTTCTGCCCTGGGCAGGGGCACCATCCAGCAGACCAGGTTGCTCAATGCCCCAACCAACCTGGCCTTGAAGAGAGCGTTCCAAAAACTACTCAAACTAGACAGGAGCAAAAACTTAACAGTGAGGGCAGTGAAAAATAGGAAGAGCTTTCCTTGCCCTCAGTTGAGGTCCCTCTTCCAGTCCAGGTTAGACCAGGACTGCTGGGCAGCACAGGGAGCAGAGTTGCCTCCACACCTGCATCCTGGAGACTTCCTGAGATCCCTAATACCAGTTGCACCCCGTGGCAAGTTGACCAAAGGTATTCCCTACATTTAGACACCAGGACACCTCTGGAACACCCTGTGCATACAGCACATCTCTCTGCACCAGGGGGAACATCTGCTCCATCTCTCACTGCCTGGACAGCACAAAACTCTACCATGATCAGCTGTTCCCAACCCTTTCCAGGGGCACAGGACACTCCAAAGGGTGTCTGGGAGTCCTCACTTGTTTTTCCAACACATTAGTGAATAATTTATCTTGTTAATCTGAAAAGCTGGGAAGAGATAACTGTCTCTAAGATTAATAGCAGAAACTGGGGAGGAGGGGAACATGAAACCAAACTCCCTCAAGAGCATGTTTCGCTAATGGAACATGATTAATGACAAGGCTGATATTATATTAATGGAGAAATTCACGAAACTACTTATTCTAAATATAAGAATTAATCCCATTCTCGTGGACTAAGAGTTGAGGGGCATTTTAAGGGAGGGAGAGGCTGTCCCATAACCAAACATGTCCCTGCTCATGTCACACTGACCCCACACTTGCAGCATGTGTTGTAAATGCACCCCCAAACATTTCTGTCAGTCTGCTGTGTCTGAGCTGATTTATAGGCGAAGATTTTCATGAGTGTTGAAAAGGTCGAGTTCCAAAAATCTTCCAATAAAGAATTCTGCCAATGAACTGTCATCAAGGGGTTTCTTTTTTCCTTTTATATTATAAATTAAGCTCTGACCAAACCACCTTTCTGTAAAGCCAGATCCTGTGCAAGCCTGGTCTTAACAAGACATGAACCTCAGCTCCTGTGGCAAGATGGGCGAAATGTTCAGGCTCTTCCCTTCCTCCAGATGTTTGAGCCCCAAACCTGAACACAGAAGGGAATTTGTCATCCCTGTGGAATATTGTTTCACCTCATCCCACCATCAGATTCTTCCCCCTCGCAGCAGCCTGATTTGGAGCAAACACTCACACTTGCTTCGGTTCAGATGCAGGAATTCCCAGCCCTGACCCCTCCTGCAGGCAGTTTGTCTCCCCTGGGGAATCATCCTCTGCTATTCCAAAACACCTGAACATTTGGAAACAGTCAAGGCAAGGCTTCAGGACTGTTCCCTCTCCAAGGGCTGTTCATACAGATTTGAGTTAATTTTTTTCCAAGTAGTGGAGTGAAAAAAGAGCAGGTTCCCCAGGATTTCTGAGCTCCAGCGAGGCAGACCCCAGTGCTGCCCCTGCCCTTAAAGCAGAGCACTGGTTTAGGATCTCTGCTACTTCCAGAGGTTCTATTTTACCCCCATCCCAAATCACCAGGTCTTTGCTCCTCCAGGTCCAGCTCCCAAAAGCCACAGTCCCATTGTCCTGGCTGTGACCTGGGGAGCCTTGTCATGCTCCTGTCCTCTCCAGCACCCTTTGGACAACATTCCTGTTGACTTGGACTCTTTCCTTCTAGTTTGTTGTCCTAAGCACAGACACTTCCAGGGAATTTTTTTTACCAAAGGTTAATTTACTGCTATGAAGACACTGAATCTGCTTTATTCCACATGGAATTCCAAATCCAGAGTATAATTATTCCCACAGTGGTTCCTAATGAAAACCCAAGCCGTTGTTTCTCTGGCTCCTTCTTTTTCTGCTGACCTTTAACTCACCATATAAACTCACACTTTGCTCTTCTGCATCTCTGTAAATATATTTATGATATTTCTGATTGCACCTGCATGTTTTCTTTGCCTTCCTAAATAGCCAGACTTCTCTCACATGGGCTACTTTGGTGGCTGTAGTAGCCAGGTCTACCAGGGCTGGAGCCCAAAGCCCTTCTTTATAGATTTCAAATAATTGTATTGATCTTAAATATAGATTTTAGATAATGAACATTGATCTTAAATATAGATTTTAGATAATGAACATTGATTTTAAATATAGATTTGAAACAATGAACGTTGATTTTAAATAACGAATACAGCAATCCACAAGAGTTTGCTTAAAGAAAAAGACCCACC
>JAWWEU010000163.1:1662579-1685900 GCA_035583155.1 Acropternis orthonyx
CCCCCCCCCCCCCCCCCCCCCCCCCCCCCCCCCCCCCCCCCCCCCCCCCCCCCCCCCCCCCCCCCCCCCCCAAAATACACACATGGGGAAAACACACACACACACACAGACAGGGAAAACACACACAGGGGGAAATACACACACATGGAGTGGGGGAAATACACATACAGAGGGAAAATACACACACACAGGGCGGAAATACACACACACACACGGGGAAAAACACACACACACACGGGGGAAAAACACTCACACGGAGGGGGGGAAACACACACGGAGGGGAAAACACACACGGGGTGGGGAAACACACACACACACGGGGAAAACACACACGGGGGGAAAATGCACACAGAGAGGGAGAAAATACACAGGGAAATTGCACACACAGAGTGGGAAAATACACACACATGGGGAAAATACACATACACAGGGGGAAATACACATCAGGGAGAAAATATACACACACAGCAGGAAATTACACGGGGGGAAATACACACACAGAAAGGAAAACTCCACATACACAGAGGGAGAAAATACACACCCACGCTGAGGAAAACTCCACACACACAGAGGGGAAGGCTCTACACACAGAGAGAGCACAGAATCACCTCGGAGGAGGAAAACCTGCATTCCAGTCTTTGCTTCCCTTATCAGCTCTGTTATCCCATGACTTCGGCATACGAAACATCTGCATTCTCAGTGAGGATAAACGCCTCTGCTAAACCACGATAAAGCCCTGTATTTCCAAGAGAATGCTGGTTTAAACCTCTGTATTCCCCCATCCTCCCTTTCCAAGAGTCACAGTTTAAACCCTTGTATTTCCCCATCCTCCCTTTCCAAGATATCACAGTTTAAACCCCTGCATTTCCCCATCCTCCCTTTCCAAGAGTCACAGTTTAAACCCCTGCATTTCCCCATCCTCCCTTTCCAAGAGTCACAGTTTAAACCCCTGTATTTCCCCATCCTCCCTTTCCAAGAGTCACAGTTTAAACCCCTGTATTTCCCCATCCTCCCTGTCCCAGGCAGCTTCCCACAGGTAGAGCAGAGATCTCTGACAGCTGCCTGGGAATTCCCTGTCATTAGTAAAGCACACAAAACACCGATGTTGCAGTTCCATGTGGCATTTCCTGGCACTCCAGTGCTGTGCTAAGGGCTGTTTTCTAGACACATCCGAGTTTTCAGGGATGGAGCCACATGGCAGAGCTGAACAATCAATGGCTATCAGAGCAGACTGCCAAAAACAGGCAGGAAAAACGCGTTTCACCAACTCAGGCATTTCTGAGCACTGGGGATGGTGATTAACAATTAACCCTCCTCCAAGCAGACTCCGAAGGTGATTAACTACTGCATCGTTTACACAAAGGAAACAATTCGGCTCAAGAAACCCAAATAAGCAGAGTTTAAAATTCTCCCAGCAGAAAACCACCCATTTAGAGGAGCACAGTTATTAGAAGGGCTCTGAAGGGATTTCCCCTTATCTACCTCTTCAAAGAGTATGTGCTTTATGTGCATTTACTCACAACACAAAGCAGTGTTTTACGTGGATATGCATTACAAGCATCCTCCTGCAGTAGTAAAATGAGTAAACCTGAAACTTTCAAAGCAACTTTATTGCCCCTTTTATAGATTTGCCTGGCCCTTTGATGAGCTGCCATTCCAGAAGGCAATCTCAGCTTCGTACTTGGGTTGCTACTGCTCCCGTCAGCCCCACCCATTTCCAGGTTGTCTGTGGGAAATGCACGTGCTGGGAATTAGCCAGGAATCTCCCATCAGAATTCCTCACGGCATCACAGGGACTTTCTTCAGCACCACGTTCATTGTGGAGAGAAACAAACCATGATGTGAATAACAGAGAGAAGCCAGCAAATAAATGGTGGTCTTGAAAATCCAGGCTCACCAACAGCCACTTTTTTAAGAGCTATGGAATAAAGATTGGAATTGCTGAAAGATCATCACGTCCAACCATTCCCCAACACTGCCCAGACCGTCTTTAATCCATGTCCCCAAGTGCCACTACCACAGGGCTTTGAAATCCCTCCAGGGATGGGGACTCCACCACTGCCCTGGGAAACCTGTGGCAGACCTTTCCAGGAAGGAATTTTCCCAATATCCAGTCTAAACCTCGCCTGGCCCAGCCTGAGGCCGTTCCCTCCCCTCCTGTCCCTGTTCCCTGGCAGCAGAACCCAACCCCCCGCCCCGGCTCCCCCCTCCTGGCAGGGAATTTCAGAGCCAGAAGGTCCCCCCTGAGCCTCCTTTTCTCCAGGCTCAGCCCCCCCCAGCTCCCTCAGCTGCTCCTCACAAGATTTGTGCTTTTCTTATTGTTTTATCTCGTGTTAATAGAGAAATAAATGAAGCTAAAGCTTCTTGGCTGAAGTGCCAGAAGAGCTGAATGTCCTCCTTTCCAGCAAAGCAGTAGCTCCAAACAAGTTAATTCCCTGCAGGTGGAAACCTCTGCTTTCCAGAGGGTCAGAATCCAGTGGTCACCTTTCAAAATAAAGACAATCCCACTATTATAGCCATCCCATGGGAGCGAGCATTCTTCACCCAGGGATTATGGAACAGCTCCCAGTCCAGCTGTTTCTACTCTGTCTAGAAATCAAGTGCTGGGGCTGCCCAAAGAAATGTAAATCTTATGCACAGTCTGAATCAAACTATCTGGCAAAGGACATGAAGAAAAGATCAAAAAAGCTACACCAAGGAGAGAGATGGAAATGAAAGACACTTGCCACCATCCACCCAATTGCTGCTGCTGCCATTGTAAGGGGAATAATCAAATGCTCCAGGTGCTCACAACCAAAGCCTTGAAATAAATGCCACCAGTCTCAAGTGGAAATACATAAGAACTCAGCTGCAAGGGTTAGTATTGTCCAGGTTTGTTCTGAGAGGTGGAGAATAACCCACTCATCTGCCTAGCTAATTTAACTGCTATTAATTAATTTCCTAATAGGTTTAAGACTGTATTTCTCTGTAGATTTTATACAGGTTTTTAATGTACAGACACACACACACACACACACACACGCTGTGATTTCTCTGATAAAAGAAGCAGCACTAAAACATGCTGACCCTGCTGGCAAACCCCTCACGCTCCAGCTCAAATATCACTTTTACCTGCTGAACTTTGGGGAAAGCTGAAGCAGGCTTGTACTAATAGCCCAGATTAAGGGAGCGCTCCAAACAAATTCCCTTGGCTTTTCCACGAGAACCCAGAAAGAGGAACAAGAGTTCCAGAGATGTGCTGTGGCTGCTTTTAGCTCTGCTGACTTAAAAGTGTCTGAACTGCCAAGTTTCAGGTTTCCTGCCTTGCATGTGCCCAGACATGTGACTGAGCACATCATCAGAGCAGGCTCTTTGCTGGGAGCACTGCAGGCAAACGGGGCAGTGCACTCTCAGAGGGCCCGTCCTTCCCTTTGGATTATTTTGGGAAGCAGTTCCCTCAATAACCTGAACAACATTCCTCACAGCGCAGCAGGTTCCTCTGGGAGCCAATTTTAAAAAAAAAAATAATAAAATAAAGCACAAAGAAAATTAATTTAAATGTGAATTGTATCGTCAGCCCCCTCACCTGTGAGCGCTCCCAGGGAGATGGGGCACGATGTTATCTGGTGGTGGTTAACCACAGGCAGGGTTGTAAACATGGCTTGGACTAGCAAAGAGAATGCTCTGACAACTCAGAGCGCAGCTCAGTTGCCCTGATTTTGGCAAAGAGTCCTTTGCAATCCCACATTCCTCTTAAGAGGGTTCACCAAGAGTCGCTTTGCTGCGGTGCTCAAACTCCTGACCACTCACAAAGCCACCACACAGAGGTGAATATTCAATAAACGTATACTAGAATTAGCTGAGAATAAAAATGGTTTGTATCCACACAGAATAAATGAAACCTTCTGTGGGAAGAGCGATACAAATTGGACTTTCCCATCGTCACTGAAGCAATGCCACATTTTTGGCAATCCTAAAAGAATGTGGTTCTAACCCCCCACCCCACCCCCTGGAAATAACAAGAGGGTTAATTTATCTATACTTCAAAAGGACAAAAGTCTTCCAGCATACAGAGAATTCCACAGTTAAAATACCCATAAAATTTAAAAAAGCAGTTTAGCAATACTATGTCAGCACAACAAGTCTATCAGCCCTATTTATTTTCTGGAGTACACAACCAGATAGAGCCTGAAATATCCTGGATTCTTAATCTGAACAGGCCTTTGGGGTCTCCTCTGGCCACCAGCAGAACCACCACGTCCTCGTGGTGTCCAAGAGTTTGAATTCCAGGCACCAGCTGCCCAGTTTCATGGGTTCAAAAATGTTCAGGTACTTCCAGGGTTCTGAGGAATCACAGAATCACGGAGTGGCCTGGATTGGGAAGGGACCTCAAAGCCCAGCCCATCCCATCCCACCCCCTGCCATGGGCAGGGACACCTCCCACCAGCCCAGGGTGCTCCAAGCCCCGTCCAACCTGCCCTTGGACACTCCCAGGGATCCAGGGGCGTTAATGAGGACGTTTGGATGACCATCACACCACCCTCAGTTCCAGCCACGGGTGGCGAACACCCCGCATTCCAGCTGGATTTAGCACAGAATTCCTGGTGCCAGAGATGATGGCCCTTCATCTCTGCCTCCTGAAGGCAAAGAGGAGGCAGAGTTCGGTTCAAGCAGCGGGCTGGTTTCCACAAACCCTTCCTCCTCTGAGGATTCCGTAGCAGCTGAGTTCCAGAGCGCAGCCCAAAGGACACTCACACTGAGGGAGAAATCCTCCCTCACTTGGCACATGGTCCTTCTTGGCTAATCTACGGTAATTACTGACTTCATTTATTGCTTCACAGGAGATATTTTCAAGTCTGTGCAGATCAGCTGTAAATCTGCAGCTCCTCACTAATGTTGTAACCACCCATTTGCAGATCCCTTGTGTCAGTGTGAAATCTTGGGCTGTAGCCCCTTCAATCTGGTGGGCCCTCCAAATGTGAGAATCATTCCAGGAAAGGGAAGGAAAGATGGGAATTTTTTTTTCTGAGGAGGATTATTTTGAAGAAAAGAAGCCAAACAGTTAATTCTGAAATGTTATTAAGAAGCAGGTAGACAGAAGCTGAAATAAAGAAGTAAGCAAGTCCTCCTGAACATAATTGCAACACTCTTTTAAAGCTTTACTTATACATGTATATATAAAATAAAAATAAAGAACGCTTTATTATCCTGTTCAATTTTGTATCTAATAAATGAGAATTTTCCACTATTCTACTGTTCAACAATAAGTCCTGTAAACTTACAATACAGCCCTCAATCAATAACACTTTGCTTAGTTTAATTTGCATTTTGGCAATGATACGCATGTATTAAAGCAATCAATCCCTTGGATTTATTTTGCTGAGCCCAAATAACTTCACCTGCAACATAATTATTAAGGCACAGAATATCCATTTGATTTGAGAAGGCATCTGAGTGGAGAAAATTCCTTATTAAAAAGTGCAAACAGGTCTATTCCCTGTTGGAAAAGCCAACGGAAGCCAGTTTTCACTAAGATGCCAGGCTGATATGGGAGATGGGGGGATGGAGCAGGGAAGAACACGGAGCATCCTCACAGGAATTTCCCAAGGGAGGAAAAAAGATTAAAAAAAAAAAAAAAAAAAAAAAAAAGCCACAGCAAAGCTCTTTCCTCTTTCCTCAAACTGCAAGGATCCTTTCCCTTCTGTGCTGCGAATTCTGCATTTTATCAGACTAGACTGGTAATGATCTTTAAAAAATAAAATAATGAAGATGCACAGAACGCAGAGGCTGAGGTTGGTTTTGAAGGGAGAGAACCCCCAGCCCTCACAAGCACACGGTGTTTTAATAAGTGATACCCCAGAGGAAGAGCTCTTGGGTTTAGCTGGACAAGCTGCTTGCTTGACTTCTGCACAATCTGTGCTCTTGGGGTGCTTAAAAACACTTAAAAATTACTTCTGTGTGTTTATATAAACATCATCTAACATCATCTTACACCAGGTAAGGCAGATGAGATGTGCTGAGCCCTCTCAAAGAGAGAAGAACCACTGTAATCTTCATTTCTTTCATGTGTTTGACTTGTGGGCTCGGTTTTAAAGGATGGACACAGGTTTTGGAGCAGCCACATTCCCCTGGGCAGCTGAGATCAAGCTGAAATGCCAGGGAGGGGATTATCCCACAGAATCCTGCAGCCACAGAGAGCTGGGAACTACAGGAACAACTGCAGTGATGAGCAAGGGGAGATGTTACATTAGGTGAGCGAGGAACAACAGATGGAAAGAGTGGATTTCCAAGGAAAAACTGTGATCCCAGCCAGAAAGCAGTGCTGGGACCTGAACAGCCACCTGATGCTCTGCAGCTGAGAGCCAAGGAAAACAGGAGCAGAGAAACCATGCACAAGGTCATTTGGTTTGGTCAGCCTGGAGAAAGGATTGAGGGAGGCTCGTCTTGGTCTACAACCTCCTCAGGGGCAGTGGAGGGGCAGCACAACCTCAGCTCTCTGGGAGCAGGGACAGCACCCAGGGAATGGCCTGGAATTGTGCCAGGGCAGGCTCAGGTGGGATCTCAGGGAAAGGCCCTTCCCCCAGAGGGTGGTGGGCACTGAGCAGGCTCCCCAGGGCAGGGGGCACGGCCCCAAGGCTGCCAGAGCTCCAGGGGGTTCGGATCATCCTCTCAGGGACAGGGGGTGATTCTTGGGGTGTCTGTCCAAGGGTTGGACTGGATGATCCTTGGGGGTCTTTTCCAGCTCAGGATATTCTGTGACTCTCTGGCTTTTCCCAGCTACCAGGTGAAAGAAGGAACAGCAACACTTCAAGTTCTCATCTAATAAGTACTCCTTCACCAGGCACCAAAACTCTTCATATCCAGCCTGGCGTGGCATTCCAGCCTAAGGCAGAGCCAGCCCCTTGGAAGAAGGCCGTGGGCACCGCGAGGACAAGCGACGCTGGCCCCACCGCGGTGCCCCGTTCGTCTCCGCGGCGCAACCTCGGAGCTCCATTTCGGCGTAGGAAGCTGAGCTCTGAATTAGTGCAGTTTGCCACAACAGGTTTATTCACATCAAGACAAAGGCAGGGCAGCACTTCTCCCCAAACCCAGGATTAGATGACGCTGAGTGCTCCCATCTGCACCCCGGCATGTTTAGACTCCGAGAAGGGTAATCACGCACTCCAGGGCACGATCCGCAGGGGTCGGAGAGATAATCTTACACCTCGTGCTGGTTTTGACAAGGCCCAGCTGGGAAGGTGTGTAAGGGAGGAGATAAGTCTGCCCTGAAGCACGGGTTATTCATCCTGCCAGAGGCAGCTCCACAGATTCCAGAGGATGAGCCAGACTGGGATGGCATCCTGCTCTTCCCAACTCCGCAACACCCCACGGACCGCAGCTCCGGCACTGCGCTGTGTGTCAGGTATTCAGGAGACAGCCACAAGATTCCACGGAGCAATTTTGGAAGGAATCACCACACTGAGGGCCTACAGACCACTAAATGTGGTATTTTAGTTTGTTACATTTTAAATAACAGGTAAAAAATGACAATATCTTGCATTTAAAGCTAAGGCAAGACTAGGCATGGAAATCAAGTGTGCTCCTACGACTGGTGGTTGTTCTCAATCCATGTATCCCAAGACAGCCCTAAGGATATCAGGCTTAGCTCCTCTATCCCTTGGAAATACCAGTGTAATTAAGGTGCAGGGAAGAAGGACACAATTTTTTATTGGAAAACTACAAGGCCCTTTTGACTGACACAGGAAGGAAAGCTGTTCTCACAGACACACTGGGTTCTGGGCAAAACTAATGAAAATGAGTGTGAAAACAACTTCTATTTCAAAATTCTGAATAAGCAGGGTGTTCAACCTATTTATACAACTGATTTTTCACCTCCTTACTGCAAGCATCCCTTCCCACTTTGCTTATCAGCATGTACTCCTACTAGAAAAGGCAAAGGCTAATGAAGGATAAACAAAGGATGGAGTGGACCTTCCCCTGGATTGAGAGCTGGTGAGTGGAAACAATAGATCTGACAGTCCACAATTCTCCAGAATGAGACAACAAATACAATGAAAGAAGATAAATGACTTGTCTAGAACGGTTCAGCCAGTGAGAATATTGCCAAAGCCTTGATCTTTTCTGCCCTGGGAGGGTGGGCAGGCCCTGGCACAGGTCGGGCAGAGAAGCTGTGGCTGCCCCTGGATCCCTGGGAGTGTCCAAGGCCAGGTTGGACGGGGCTTGGAGCAACCTGGACTAGTGGAAAGCGTCCCTGCCCATGGCAGGGGGTGACACTGGATGGGCTTTAAGTTCCATTCCAACCCCAACTATTCTAGGATGATTCTTTGGTCGGTTTTTTTAAGCACAAACACTCAGGTTCCAATCCTTTACTGCCCCATTTCCACATCTATAAAATGATATCAGCAATGGGATTCGTCAGTGTATTTCAAGCAGGTCTCACCCACCAGTTTAAAATTGTTTCAATATCAAAGCAAAACCCAGATGAACACCATTTTACCCTCATTTAGTTCAAAGCCAGAGCCTGGAGTTCAGAGCAGGGACATCAAAAAGCTCCAGGCAAGGAATCCCAATCTGCGGGATTGTTGCTGGTGTGGGTAGATCGGCGCTGTTTCCTTGTGAAAAGGGATCACAGCTTGGGCTCTGTGTTCCGCCCGCCCATGGACAGCGAGGAAACAACACATGCCAACAGTCACCCTGAGCTTCACTTGAAATCACACAATCAAGGAACGGTTTGGGTTGGATGGGACCTTAAAAACCAACTTGTCTCACCCCCTGCCATGGGCAGGGGCACTTTTCTCCAGCCCAGCCTGCTCCAAGCCCCGTCCAAGCTGGCCTTTAGCATTTGGAATACCCAGCCTGGTGATCCCTCTGCTGAAAGCACGTGCAAAGCCCAGGTGGAACGTCTGGTGGAGATTAAAAGATTCTCACAGCAATTAATGGCAGAGTAACTGCCAACATCACATGCACCATTTAATACCACTCAGTCCTTAAAGAAAGCTGCAATCTGGAATTCCTTCTGAAGTTTATTGGCGTGGCATTATCGTAGGTACCTTCTCACCACTTCTGAACTCCTAGACATGCACCTCATCCAGGAGGCCTTTGACTCACACACTTGAATAACTGAAGCATTCCTTTCCTTTGAATCCACAAGATCCAGCCAATGGATTTGAGGAAAGGAATTGTAATATTTAGGAACTTCTATTTAAAAAAAAAAAAAAAAAAAGAGGGGAATTTTCATAATTTAGAGAATTCATGCAGCAAAATTATTCCTACTCTTTCATTTTTAATCACGGAGTGGTTTGGGTTGGGAGAGACCTCAAAGCTCACCTCATTCCAAGCCCTTGCCATGCGCAGGGACACCTTCCACTAGAAGGTGGAAATTACAGTGACTGTGTTTTGCAACCCACAATTTGCAACTCCTGATTTCAGGAATCATCACGCGTGTTTCCAGGATCAGCACTGGGATCCATCCCGTACAAGCTGATTACAGGATTTCCCAGGCTCCTGCCAGCAAACATCACGCAGCCAGAGTGGCAGATGTCAAAGCTTGGAGATGCAGCTCTGGCAAAGCCAGGCTGAGGGAGATTACCCACTCTGGGAGGGATGGCACCGGCTGGGAGCTGGCACTGCAATTACCACACTGGGAAATGTTAATTGACTTAAAAGCAAGGCACGGTGGGGAGAGGGGAAAACACTGGGAATGGAGCTAATTGTGGACTGACTAGAAGAGCAAAACCATCACCCTGCAAAGATTGATGAATCACCAAGCTCTGGAACAACCAGGACAACTCCCTCCATCCTATAAAACATCTATCTGCAATTACCTCTGGAATTCACCTGCACTGCAGGTACATGGCCTGGACAGGGACCAGCAGGACAGACACACCACAGCGAGGACAGACTTCCAGCTCTGAGTTCTCTTTCTCCAGGCTGGTCTGTGTATTCTCAAACACAATCCTCTCTCATCATAAACCTTTTAATTTTGGTTGTCCTTTTCTTAAAGGCTCACCGGAGCAGAGTCAGAACGGGGTGTTGAAATGGGAAGGCTCATGGTTATGGAGGAAGCTCTAAAACTTTACACTTGGAGGTCCCAAACTGCCCTGAGAAACAGAGATGTCAGCATTTAAGATTTTATAATTCTAAACAAAAACATGTTTATTGAGGGAGGGGAACTCGAGTCATTATCTGAGCATCTGGGATCGCCAGTCCTGTATTTCTAACGAGGCTGCAGCACATGGCTCTGATCTCCATCTGCAGTTCCAGGCTCTCCCTGCACTTACCCTCTGACAGACAGGAACTCACACAAACCCATTTTCCTGGGATTGCCCTTAGGAATCAACCAGCTGAGTCTTGCAAAGCAGTTCCCTCTGTGTGAGCCACGGACACTCCTCAACCCCGGGACTGTTTTCCTTGCCTGCGTTAGCAGAGCACCCACGGGCCCTGCACAGCACGTGTGACACCACCCACCACTGCTGCTTCTTGTTCCAGGGGATTTACAGCCTCACTCAGGGCAAGGATATCCCTCTGGATACAGGGAATAGATACAAGAAGCCAGGGTTCATTCCCAGGAGAAAACACCATGCAAAGGGCAGCAACAGCTTGCCAGTGTGAGCCCAGCACCTGCTCAGGTACTTTCACAGGATCACAGGATGGTTTGGGTCACATGGAATCTTAGAGCCCATCTCATTCCCACCCCTAACGTGGGCAGGGACACCTCCCACTATCCCAGGCTGCTCCAAGCCCCGTCCAACCTGCCCTTGGACACTCCCAGGGATCCAGGGGCAGCCACAGCTTCTCTGCCCGACCTGTGCCAGGGCCTGCCCACCCTCCCAGACACCAATCCCTTCCCAATATCCCATCCATCCCTGCCCTCTGGCAGTGGGAAGCCATTCCCTGTGTCCTGTCCCAAGTCCCTCTCCAGCCTTCATGGTGGGCATCCTGTATTTTTTACTTACTGTTCTTTGCTTCACTAGGCACATTTTCCCAGTGTTCTGTCATTTCCTACAGCGAGGCTCAACACACCTCCTTTAAAAGAGCCCGAGTGGTGCTGCTGCCCTGCCTGTGGGACCCGGAGCAGGGACCTTTTACAGCCCTATAACCATCAGCAGGTGTGTAATAACTGCACTTTTACAACACGCTGTAAAACACACGCTATGATTTGGGTCCCAAACACTTTGACGCTGCACACCCAGAGATTCCCACAGTCTGACTCCTTCCCACCCGCTGCTGGGGCCACCCTGATACCAGTGCCACCTCCCACTCCCCAAAACTGGAGGGTCTGGGGGCACTCCATTGCAGGTGGCACCTCTCTGCTCCTTGTGGGGCTGGGGACACCTTGATTTCAGTGCTGCCACCTCCTGCTCCCCACGGGGCTGGGGACACCATGATTTAGGTGCCACCTCCCACTCCCCAAAACCACTGGGGTTGGGGTGCCACCCCCGCTCCTCACAGGGCTGAGGACACCCTGATTTTGGTGCCACCTCCCGCTCCCCACGGGACGGGGGACGCTTTGATTTCAGTGTCACCTCCCGCTCCCCAAAACCAGTGGGGTTCTTGATTTCGGTGCCACCTCCCCATACCAGCAGGGCTGGGGACACCCTGATTTTGGTGCCACCTCCCACTCCCCACGGAGTTAGGGACACCCTGATCTCAGCGCAACCTCCTCTCCCCGCGGGGCTGGGGACACCCCGACCGGGGTGAGAGCTCCTGTCCCGGACCCCGCTGGGGTTGGGGACACCCACCTTGATTTCAGTGCCACCCACGCGGGGCTGGGGACACCCCGATTTGGGTGCCAGCTCCGCTCTCGGCGATTGTGGCGGGGGCTCAGCATCCCCTGGGGCGGCAGGACCGGACCCGCAGCCCCCCCCCGAACCCGCCCCCTTTCCCCGCGCACTCACCCTCCGCGCAGGGGCGGCGAGGACCGGGACACCGGGCTGTCGGAGCCGCGGGACACCGGGCTGTCGGAGCCGCGGGATGCCGTGTCCGAGCGCCCCTGTCCGTGCGGGCGGTGCCGGAGGAGGGGCCGGGGCGGGGAGCTCGGCTCGGACCCGCAGTGCCCGCCCCCGGGGCGGTGGCACCTGCGGGCAGGGCGGGACGGCCCCGGCACCTGCGGGGACAGGAGGGGACCCCCGGTTCGAGCATCCCCCGAGACCTCCAGTGGTGCCCCGGGACCGGCGTCAGCGTGGTATCAAAGCCTGTCGAGGGGCTGCTGTTACGTGTCACCACCAGGTATCTTAATCCCAAACTACTAAGCTCGTTTTAGGATAAATCCAGCCTCAATTGGGTTCAGCTGTGCGAGATGATAAATGTAAAGTATTTAAGTTTGAGCTAGGAGGTGTTTAAATCAATAGTGACAGGCTCGCAGCGAGTTGTTTTTCTAGGGATGCAAAGCCCGTTCCTTTGTTTTTCTCACCGTGCTCTTGCCTAAGCCGGATCTTGGAAATGGATACAGTAATTTGTGATGTTTTCATAGCCTTAATTAAGTGCTGCAAGGCCACATTCCGAAAGTGAAATTGTAGGGATACACTTGCAAACAGTCTGCCCTATAATTGAGTTCATCCTCCAGGCACAGGCTTTATCTAAGCGATCTCGTAGGGGTTTAGCTCGCTGAAAAAGCTTTGGCACCGTACAGCGCTTGCCTTCCTCTGCAGGACTGTTGGGGAACGCTTGGACTTCCCATCTGCTCTCCTTAACATAAACCGTCTGCATGGAAAAGCCTCTTCTTTCCTGATGGAGCCACCCTCATCCTGCACCAGGAGCTTCTCAGAGGGTAAGGAAGTGCCTTTTACGCACTGAAAACAGCACAATCAAATATTTATTCAGATTTAGAAATAATCAGCCCCAAATTTTACCGGACTGATTTCTGACACTGCTGGGCACGGTGCAAAAACCACGCAATCCTCACTAGAAATCTACTCATCAACAAAAAAAGAGAGCAACCCATTCCTCCAGAAACCATGGAGTGTCTGGAATTTGAATTGCTGAGGAGAAAAGTAATGATTTAACTGAGAAATGCTCAGAGTAATAATTACTGGAAATAAGCTGTTTAGAAAGCTCCTGAGTATGACTTCAGGGAGGTGGCAGGGATGCAGGAACTCCACTACACTGCACCTAAAGTGAGTGTAATATTCCTATAAAAATGGAAATGCATGCAGAGGTTACATGGAAGAGTCTCCCTGTCATCCTCCAGGCTACTAAAAATCTGGAGGAACAAAGAATATGTCCATGCAGAGGCAGTAGAGAAGATGCAATTATTTACAAACAAAACTAAAAAATAATGCTGTGTTCATTTCCCAGTCATCCAGACCTTCTAATTAATGCCCCATCCCTGGAAGTGTCCAAGGCCAGGCTGGATTTCTTTGGAGCAACCTGGGCTAGTGGAAAGTGTCCCCATGGCAGGGGGTGGAACGAGATGAGCTTTAAGGTCCTTTGCAACCCAAACCAATCTGGGATTCTATTAATTACTTTGTGCAGGTTTAAAAGGAAAGCCAAAATCCAGAGTGTGGCCTGGCCATTGAATGGATCACTCATAGAATCATGGAATATGCTGAGCTGGAAGGGTCCCCCAGGGATCATCAGTCCCACCTCTGGCCCTGCACAGACACCCCAACAATCCCCCCTGTCCCATTGCCCAAACCCCCCTGGAGCTCTGGCAGCCTCGGGGCCGTGCCCCCTGCCCTGGGGAGCCTGCTCAGTGCCCACCACCCTCTGGGGGAAGGGCCTTTCCCTGAGATCCCACCTGAGCCTGCCCTGGCACAGCTCCAGCCATTCCCTGGGTGCTGTCGCTGCTCCCAGAGAGCAGCCACTGCTGGAGGTGCCGTGTCACACCACGTAGTTTAGCTCAGTTTTATTTCCCAGTGTAAGGGATTCCGAATGACACATCTCATGCAGTCTGCCAGTGTATCCATCCATCCATCCACCCATCCATCCATTCATCCATCCATCCATCCACCCACCCACCCATCTCCCACAGAACTTAGGACGAAGATAAAAGACTCCTCTCCACGGGATGGAGGAAAGGAGGGTTCATGTTTGCTACCAAGAGTTTAATACATTTCAGCATCGTTCGCTGCAACGGCAAAAAACTTTCCCCTCGTTACCAGCAAAACGTGTCCACAATTTATTTTGTCGCTTGTTTTTCTGTTTTAATCCTAAATTGAACACTACTGTAAAGATACATAGAGCCCAGAGAATACACATCTGCAGTACACATTACACAACTTTACAAACTAGACAGGTATAAATCTACAGAATGCCTCAGCCCCCGTGGCTCTCCCCCACGGGCAGGGCTGTGGGCGCGGCAGGAACCGCCGCAGTTCCCGCCTGCCCGGCGGATGCTGCCAGTGCTCGTCGCACTTGGGACAGGCACAGTGAGGACAAAAGTCAAAGCAAGGGGAGATTAAGATTATCCTGCTATCAGTTTGTTTCCCGGTTCCTCCCTTTCCCTGTTGAGGTGGGCCGTGGGTCGCGTTGGCACGAGGGATTTCTCCTCCAACAGCGGATCTGGGGAGCCCTTTTCCTTTCGGACCTTCGACGCCCTTTGGTTTGAATATCCACCCCTTCAAATTCAACAAATTAAAATTCTTTGTTTTGCTTATTTTCAAGGCTTAGGGGAGACGGGATATTGGGAAGGAATTCCTGGCTGGGAGGGTGGGGAGGGGCTGGGATGGATTTCCCAGAGAAGCTGTGGCTGCCCCTGGATCCCTGGGAGTGTGCAAGGGCAGGTTGGACAGGGCTTGGAGCGACCTGGGCTGGTGGGAGGTGTCCCTGCCCATGGCAGGGGGTGGGATGGCATGAGCTCTAATGCCCCTTCCAACCCAAACCATTCCAGGATTCTATGATTTATAAAAACTTCAGGCAAATGTGCACCTCAGTCCATCAGGCTTTACAAAATGAAACCGAAAAGTTACTCGGGGTTCCGTAGGCAGGAATTACCACAGGAAAAATTTTTGTGACTTCTTTTTAAGTGTTCAGTATATTCAGGATAATCCAACTCTCACCCTTGTTGAGTTTAAATACAAACTTAGAAATGCATCAGCCAAGATCTTTCCAGGCTTAAAACTTCCCTTGCTTTCCAGAAAACAAGTCGATGAAACGTGAACTCAAGGACAAACACAAGATATTTGAACATATCATTAAGAGAAGCTCAAGTGAGCCAGAAATACTGTTTAATTACTAGCAAAAAAAAGAACAATATGCACTTTAGTTCCATCTGAAACACGTTTCCCATTGGTGAAGGGTCTTTCCACCCCAATTTGTCCCATGCATGACATTTGAGATTTGAAATTTCATTTGCGCTGTACAAACCACAAGTTGAAAACGAGCCTTGAATAAATAGAACACAACACTCAAAAGGGCAAAGAAAGTAAGGATCAGGTGGCAGAAACAGCAAGAGACAGGTCTGGATCTCTGCAGAGCAGATGTGTGGGTTTCCCTTCCAGATATAAAATGTGAAAGCCTTAAAAATGGTACAAAAGTTGAATATACAGCAGGCGATACAAACTGAAGGCGCCTCATTAAAATAGGCTTCAAACCCAGGAATCGATAGGTAAGCAGAGCGGTTTCAGCTGAGAATTCATCATTGCCCAATTGTTAGATATTTGGAGAATTTTAGCCTAAGGCATCCTTTTGGCATTTCAGCTGGAGAAAACCCTCCTACAGGCTTGAGGGAAAAGTCAACTCGGAGACACTTAGTTGGTTTGCTGCCAGTGGGACTGACTGGCTGATCAGCACCGGCACCACTAAGAGATGTCCAAGTCAACTTATCCCTCAAGCTGCAGAAAGCTCTCAGAACTGCCCTCCAAGAACTCCGGGGGATGCTCTGAGGAACTCACCCCCCCCCCCCTTGGTTTTGAAGCTAATGTTGCAATCTACAGTACAATTCCATACCAAACCCTTGAGTCGGAAAGACAGAACAGAAAGTTTTCCTACGACACGAGTAAGTTTGGGATCTTTCCCAAAACAGCTGTTTTAGAACCAAAACAAGAGGATTCTTAAGTTCATAGTAGAAACTTCAGCTCCCAGCAGCTGGTGAGATAGCACAGAGTAGTTCTGAATTAGTGATTTTTATTCAAGATTGCATATGGCGAGTTCACAGTTCATTCTTCTGGCAGTGCACATGCACGTGAAGAAAGAAAATAGAAAACTTTGGAAAATACAAAATAAATTAAATACATGCAAAGTTGCAGCTTCATTAAATACGTTGAGCAAAACGCTCCCCCAAATAGTGCAACATTAAAAAAAAACAAACCCCAAACAACAACAATAACAAAAAAAACCCCCAAAACAGTTAAATCAAGTCCCAACTTATTTCGCAACACCTTAATTTCAGTAGAAAAAAAAAAGACCTAAGGTCAATTCACAATCTCCCCAAACACTCTACAAAACTGAATAGTTCTACTCCTAGGAACAAACACGGTCAGAAATTTATAAAAAAAAAACCCACAACCAAGGAGTCTCAAATTAAAGGAGAGCAAACGTCTGCAAAAGAAGACTAGAGGGCTATGCTCGGCCTAACCTTCCTGCAACCCCGGCTTCCTTAAGCCCGACCTGCCCCGGGAGGAATGTGTAGGCAGGGAGGAGGAGGAGGAGGAGGAGCAGCACCTTCCCGGAGCGATTCCAGTGCCCCCTCGCTGGGAAGGTGGGAATTTGCTGTGTGGCTCCAAGGAGAGATGCAGGAAAGGCTCGTCCTTACCTCGGTGGGTGGACCATCCGCGGGATGACTTGCATACGGTGCCTGACAAAACCACTCTCCTCCCCTTGGAATGTGCTCCTGACATCCCAGCAAATGGATTCCCAAACTTGCTCTGCAAAGGACACAGCTCTCACCTCCTTTTGGACTCTCCCTCTGCCAATTTTTAAGGGAGGATCTGGGCTTTGGGGAAGTTTCTTTTCCTTTGTTCCTTTAAGGTACGGGGACTGTTCCCCTCCGGAATCCGAATTCCAGCGTGAACAGATCAGGGCTTGCCAAAGGCACGTGGGAAGGGGAAAGGGGAGAGGAGGTGGGGGGTGGGGGGGGAAGGGAATGCCTGTCAGATTTTCCAAGACAAGACTTCCACAGCATTCTGAAAGCCTTCAACACTTCCTAGGGAACAACGCTCACGAACACGGGGCTAAGCCATCACACTCCGGGAAAAACCGTCGGGAGAGCTACAAGCAGCTTAATTTGAAAATAGGTCACACAGATAATATTCATGGAACCACCAAACTCCAAACCCTACCTCTACACTAACAGCTTTCTCTGCATCCCGTTTGATCTTTACCACAGGTACTGCAATAAAAGGTTATTTTATACAGTCCAGAGATTGATTGATTTATTTATTTTCCCCCCTCAGGATTTTACAAATGGTTCTTTGGGGGAAAGTTTCCTTCCGAAAATGCAAAGCGGTAAAACGAAACCATGATAGCAGCACATTTTCATCCCCTAAAAATATAAAATAATATGTATATTATACAGTAAATCAGTCACGACAGAGCACAATCACCTGCCTTTGGTGGCACTTGGTCAGTGAATCGTTAATTCTTTGATGCCCGAAGTCGGGACGCGCCGACGCAACGGAGGCCTTGGAAAAGAAGCATCGCTGTGAGAGCGCAGGAAGCCCCAACCCAACCAGCGCCAAGGTGGGCTCGGAGTGGCGCATCCCCTGTCCTAACTGAGAGGGGAATGTCCAACACACACGGCGGAGGGATGAGCGGGAGAGCGGAGAGCTCCTGCAGGGAGGGAGATCCCGCGGAGCTCAGGACACCTGGGAGCGGGCGCCGACGGCTGGAGGAAGCGCAGGAGGAACGGGGCGTGGGGCCGGGTCGGAGAGGGGCAGAAAAGAAACTGGTGAGACTTGATGAGAGTCCTCAACATGCTAAGTGGAACTGACCTGCCAAAGAGAGCAGAAGGGAAGGAGGGTTAGCGGGGCTGGGGCTGAGACCGCCCCAAAGAGCGTCCCCAACGGAGTCACATGAACACAGCCTAGCAAGTTATGGAATGAGGGATTTGTCACCACGGGCCAGGTCTCTTGATGGACAGCAGTTCTTCACCACCATTGTACCTTGCCCAAACTCTCTAAAGGCCTAACCCTTCATTCTCTTTTTCTGCTCCTTTAATGGGAATTTTCTCTCCGCCATCAACACTTGCGTGTGCTCATTTGGCTTATTAATGCACCAATAAGGAAAGTAACAGCAGTTGGGGTTGAAAATTATAAAACAAAGGCATGAAAAATGTAAATACTTCTGTTCTGTGTCTGCTGACAGAGATCCTTTCCTGATATATATGCGTGTGTGTGCAAACATGTGTAAATAAATATCTAAGTGTTTACAAATAGGTATAAAATATTTTATATCTAATGTTATAACACTGTAGTATGTAATTTTATATATGCACACGATACAGGCACCTGTCTCACTAATTTATAATAATTCCACCCAGAAGCAAAGCTCAAGGCACATTACCAAGGGCAAAAGTTGCTTGAATCACCTTTATAAAGACTATAAATAAGAAAACCGATCACAAAATATTTGAAAAATATACTTTTAAAAGCTCTTGGGTTTGAATTGCTTCCCCCCCCCTCCATATGGAAAGCACCACATAAGGAACATCTTTGAATACACTGATTCCAAACCAGCCTTACAAGGACCCTCAATTTTCATGTATAGTTATTAAATAAAACCCTGTCCAAATTCAGGATCGAGTTATAAAAATAAAAACATAAATATCGATGCCTCAGAGTTTTTAAATTTACCCTAATTAACGTTGGGAGTTGTTGTTGGCTCCTACTTGTCCTCCTAATTAACACCTTACAGGAAACCAGGATGGTTATTCATTTATGCATCTTATTGGCCACACTGACAATGCTCTGGCTGGATTAAATATAATTATTCATCTTGAATTTAAAGGCAGAATTGCAAAATGAGCTGCTTTCTACTGACACTGATCTGGCCACAGCAGAGATTGCCCCCATTACCCACTTCAGCCTGGCAGTCACTCCCCAGAACCTGCACCACCTTTAGGCTTCTTGCCATGCCTAAAACTGATTAGTAACATCATTTTTCTTTAATTATTTAGGAAAAAAAAAAACAAACATCCAAAACCAGATTATATCTTGGATTTGATAGTTCTGTGCAGTTTCTGGCCTAAACTTTGTGGGGGCAGCATAAGAATTGAAACTAAAAATAGATGCCAGAACTTTTGGGTTTTTAATTCCAGGCAGTATTTGAAAACCCTTAAACTTTTGGAAACCTACACTTTGTTGAGTTATAGTGTATATATATATATATATATACATACATACATACACACACACTATATATGACAATAATTTAGAACAATATGAACATACACAATGACACTGTGTAGATGACCAGCAGAGAATTAATATACAGCCGTCAAGGATTGCTGCTCAAAGTGTTGTCAAAACACACCCCTTCACAAATTAGATTAATTTTTTTAAGATTCAGACTTATGAATGTACTTCAAGGCAGCGAATTCCTTGCACTTGTATTTCCAAACCCCCTTGTGAGCGGACAGGGGGAGGAATTCTCTCTCAGAGAGCAGCAATGCGGAATTTTCAGGAGCACATTTTATTAACAGTCCCGTTTCCTTCTCTCCCACCTGCTGCTGGGTTAATCAATCACAACCACTGATCATTCCAACAGCTCTAAGTGCCAATTATCTTGATGGTGAATAATAAATGAGTGCAAGACAAACCTCTCCTCATCCTGGGGTAAAGTTTTCGTTCCAGAAGTGGGGCTGGTTTGACAGCAAATGTTGGTAGAGGAACCCTACCTTTATTTCGCTGCTATTAAATTGATATAAAAGCAAGGTTTGGTCTAATTCCAGCACAGAACTGCACCTTCAAAAGCACCTTCTCCACAATATTATGGAAATAATCTGGGTAAAGTTTTCTCTACACAAGGAGCACCTTTACCAACACTCTTACTCAGGCCCCTGGGTTTCCCAAGCAGCTCAGAATTCAGATTATTCTGGCACTGCCAATTCTGGCAGTGAAATAGCTGCAATTTGCCAATAATCTTCTTAACCAAAAGACCAGAACTGATGAGAATTGGGGCCTCCTTCCCTGACTGATTTTTAGAGGTGAGCAAAAAATCTACAACACAGTTTAAATGATTTCATTGATGTAGGGCTTACATTTGGTTTTCAGAATTTTTCTCATTTTTCATCAGAAAACATAAACCCATAACTCTATCCATTTTTTTTCTGAGTTCTTCCATCTTATTTTTCTCCATTCCTATTTTCCAGGAGCTCCTCTGCAGCATGTTCCAAGCGTGGCCTGAAGCTGCTTATCCTTCTCCACCACCCTCAAATCTAAACCTCAGCATCTAAAATATCTTCTGAGTATTCTGTGCCTTCTGACTGCTGTTTATTGCCTTCCACAGTCCTGTCTGGTTATCAACCCACCTAGTTTGAATTTTATTAATAGCTTTTATTAAACCCACCTGCCATGTGCCTGTATCTAATGCCTGTTTGACTCTGCCACTTAATTTCACAGCAGTTGGTGAATTAAAGTGCATTTAATTTAGGCAAACAACAGCTTTTTGCCCCCCCCCCGCCCCGAGGAGCAAAAGTTTAGAAATATTTCCCTAATATTTTAGCATTTCCCGGGGTGGCAATGCAGGGAAGGAGAAGGACAGGGGCATCTCAGCTGGGAGCTGAGAAAGCCACTCTCAGTTCAGGCTGAACTGATGCACAAAGCACTCAGCAAAGCCCTGCCCTGACTTATCCACAGAGAAAAGATGCTGCTTGAAGCTCCTGCTCGTGGTTGCCAACCCCAGAGCACAAAGAGAGCTGTGAGGGATGCTGGGCGTGCAGGCCTGGCAGGAAACATTCCCAAAATAAAGGCAAACACCCCCCCCCCCCCGCCCCAGGAATGCTGAGTGCCTCAAGGAAACCACAGACCAGCAACGAAGAGCCAGAATTAATCCTCAAGGAGGGGGGTAAAAAAAGCCAGGCTTGGAGGGACAGCCTGGGTGCTTTTCGTTGCCACCAGCCAACTCTTGGGGTGTCTGTGACAGAAAGGGATCATCTAAAATGATACACATACAAAGTCTCTCCCATAACAAGCATTTAAAGAAGGAAATGGGAGGGCAGGGTCCAGGAAACAGTCTCTTGGGAACATCCTGCTCATCTTTCCAGATTTTTGCTTAGGAAAACCCTCCAGCCCTTGCAATAAAGGAAAATATTTAGATTTTTTTTTTTTTCCCCCCTGAAGGGACCTGAGTGAGAGTGCAAAGCAAAAGAAACAAGAGTAAAGCTCCCCAGATTGTGGCGCTCAGCTTTGTGCTGCTCTGCCCCTGTCCCAGGCTGGAATATCACAACATGGGAACAACATTCCCAGGAAGCAGAAAACGGTCTTGCCAGAAGGAACCTCTGGAGCTCTCTTTTTTGCTACATGAATTTCACGCCTCGAAGTGGGAATTTCAGTGCAGATTTACTAGAGGAGGTTAGCTCATTTAAAAAGTGACAAATCATTCAAACAAAACCCCCCTCAGCAGCCGGCAGAGCTTCCCAAGAGGCTCTGAATTAGCACGTTACCAGCACGCGACTCCTGCGAAAAATTGGGGGAAAAAACCCCCCTCTGTGGGGCTGCTGGAAAGCAAGAGTGAACTGGAGGGAGGCGGGGGAAGCAGGGAAGGGATTTTGGTCTTACTTCTCGCCTATTTGGTGCTGTGGTAGTAGCTGGAGTTGGCCATGCCTCCCCCTCGGATGGCGTGCACGGCCGTCGGAGAGGACGCCGGGTAATGGCCGGGGCGGATGGGCTTGGCTGCACGGAGAGAGAGGGAACAAGCAAAGAGCACACTGAGCTCCCCCAGCCAGGGTTTGCAGCCCACCCCCCCTTCTGCCCTGGCACAAAACCCCCCCACCAGCCCTGTGCCCACCCCGGAGCTGGGCTGGGCAAGGTGCCCTCCCGTCCGGCACTCCCTCCCCGGCTCCACACACAGCCCTGCTCTGCTGGTGGCAGAGCCCTCCAGCCCACCCCCACCCAACCATGAGGGCATCCTCAGAGATTACGGGCTGTGCGAGCAACAACTTGGGTGGGCACTGATGGTCCCTTCTGTGTCCAGCTGGATGGTTTATATCGCTCCAGAAGCCGCCAAGACAGAGGTGTCTGCGGCTTTCTACACAGGCAACGCTGCGTGCTGCCCCACTCTCTCCTGGGTTCCGCAGCACCAGCCACTTGCGTCGCCACCCCAACAATTCCACTTTAGCAATCCCGACAAGTCACTTCCAGAATTGCCCCGTCGTGCGGGCTCATTAGGGGTGGTGCCGCAGTACCTGAATTACACGGGGAGAATTTGTGACACCCCCCCCCCCCACCCACACACACACAGAGCCCAAATTAAATGCGGGGGAGTGATCATGGGGAATAAAAAAAAGAGAGAAAGGGACAAGGTCCAGGAAGGCAAGGAAGTGATGGCAGCACAGAGAGAGAGAGTGTGTGTGGGGAGGGGGAAGAAAGGGAGAGACTAATTTAAGGAGGCGAGTTCTCCGGTCACTACAAGGGGCACACGAGCCCCATCATGCCCCCTTCGTTGAGCGGGTCAGACAGCAGAGGCTCCTCAAACTTCAAGCGGGGCAGATCCTGCGGGGAAGCGGAGCCCTCGGAGGGGTTCCCCCCCCGCCGGGGGGGCGCAGGGGAGGAGAAAGCACCCCGGTAAATTTGGAGCCCAAGGGCCCGGGGCGCGGAGCGGCGCGTACCGATCTGCGCGGAGTGCGCTCGGCGGGCCATGTTCTTGGCCCTCACGGCCTCCTTGATGCGATCCACCTCCTGCTGGTAGCGCTTGCGGTCCCTCATGGCGTTCTCCTTGGCCTCCTTCAGTGCACTCTCCAGGGCCTTAACTCTCTCTGCCGTAGCCCGAAGGCGTTTCTCCAGCTTAGGAAGCTCGCAACGAAGATCTGCATTATCACGAACCAGCTGCAAGGGAACAACGCCCAAAAGGGGGGTGTTAAACACCGCGGGGCCGAAAGGCTCTTCTTCGGGCCTTGCAGGCTACGAATAAAACAGGCTTCTTCCAGAAATGCCCGTAAAAAAGCTTATGCGAAAGAGAAATTTAGAGTCTGAGCTGGAATTGGACCCACAGGGATCATCCATTCCATCTCCCGGCCTCGCACAGGACAATCCCAACAATCCCACTTGTGTCCCTGACAGAGTTGTCCAGACCTCCTAGTTTTACTCATGCAGTTAATTTGTCTTGCTGAGGTGTGATATTAATTTAAATAGTCTCTTTTCAAAGAGAAATTTACAGTCATGGAATGTCCTGAGCTGGAATTGGACCCACAGGGATCATCCATTCCATCTCCCGGCCTCGCACAGGACAATCCCAACAATCCCACT
>JAWWEU010000163.1:1705005-1721579 GCA_035583155.1 Acropternis orthonyx
TCCATCAGAAAAAAAAAAAAAAAAAGCTGTAATTTCTTGAAGACTTTAACTGTTCCTTTCAGTGCCACCAACACACTGCTGTGTGTAAGCAGAGACCTGGTGCACACCAGAGCTAAGGTTTAAACACAACTCCCTCCCTCCCTGGCTATTCACACACAGCCAAACCTCAATATTACCCGCCAAGGACACGGAGGGGCTTTTTTTTTTTTCCCCCCCCCTGGTATTTTCCTGCTAATTACAACTGAAATTTCTAATTGAGTATTGATTCCTGCTGGAAGCTCCCCGTTTTGCCGGGCAGCCCTTTGTGCTGCTCTCATCCATAACGGCCAATGGCTTTAGGGGAGCCTTTTTTTCCCTTCCACTTCTCAATCTTCACACAAGCCCAAAGCCCTTAATGGCCAGCCCAGGGTTAAGTGTGTTGCTGAGAGCTTTAAGTGCCAATGAGGACTTTCAAGCTGTGCAGAGGAATAAATAAATAAGCCACCTGCACTCTGGGCACACCCAGCAAAAGATATGGGTAAATGTCTTCCTGAAAAATTCTAACACATGACACAGATCTACAAATACGAAGACGATGTGCCCCTTGTTTTTGAGAGAGGGGGAAACAGCTTGCTGAGGGATTTGACTGAAGCAAAGGAGTGCTGAAAAGCCTGTGCTGAGGCCTTAAAATGAAAGGGGAATTTGGTTCCAACGCCACGGGGAGCTCCCCCGAGCGCTGCGCAGGGAGCAGGGGCACATCACTGACAAGGTCTGGTTTTATGCAGTGAGTGTGAATTCTCCAAACCTTCCAGTTCACCATGCTCAGGAATGACAGGCAGCCACCCCTTCTGGCACAGTTTCCCACGTGCTCCCAGCCAGTGGAGACAAATCCCACCTTATCATCCAGCTGTCTGTAGAGACTGGCAATCTCGTCGTCGTACTTCTGCTTCTCCTCCGTGGAGATGCTGGCGACAACTGGGGTGATGTTGTCAATAATGGGGGTGTTATCACAGGGCTCCAGGTTCTTCTGGTCCTTTGCACTGATCTGCTCATCCTCTGGCACAGCTTCTCCTGCAGGCACACAATCCAAGAGAGAGGGGTGTCCAAAACCAGGGATACCTGAGGATGGTCCTTCAGCTGCTGAGAGGGACTTGGGAAAGCAAAGAAGGGCTTTGTGCCACTGCCAGGGATATGAATGACAAGGAAAAGTAGGTGTGGAAGGGTGGCCATCCTCCTTAGGAGGATTATCTCCATGGCTGGGCATGTAAACATGCATAACCATCGCACTCCATGATCCTGGGGTTCTTTTCCAACCCTGATGATCCTAGGAAAATGCAGCAACAGGTTGAACAGCTGCCATTAAAAACCTCCTGGCTCTGCTTTCACTCAAGCCCTTGCAGGATGGGAATTGCTCCATGGAATAACAGAGGTGTAAATAAGGAGGAAAACCCCCCTGGCTTCTTAAAGGCTATTGGGCATTAAATATCTTTGTCCAGATTTCCAGCTGTGTCACCAACCCTCCCTCCCCGTGATGGGCTGGGAGGGCACCCCAACACCAGCAACAGAGCTGTTTGAAACAACACCCACCTTTCTGCCCTGTAAATTAAAGCCCCCCACACCAGCCCTCAGCTGCTGCACAGGCACATTTCCTTTGGAATCACCATCTCCAAGGAATACTGCCCTCGGTGAGGCACATCCCAGTGCCAGGGAGGGGCAAAGCGCCCGTGCCAGGAATCCAACCTGCTCCCACCCCAGTGTGCTGGGACACTCCGAGCCCCTGAGTGGTGCACACATTGCCCAGGGTGTGACAAAGCACGGAGAGGTGCTTTCCGTTTTCCAGGAAAAGCTGCAAGGTTTTCACCCCATAAAGCTCTACCAGCCGTGCCTCTTGCCAAAAGGCTCTGCTTTATCTTGCTGGCAAGGAAATGAGTCAAGAGGCCGAACAGATCCAACCCCAGAAAGGCTGATTCAGGCCCCAGAGTGAAACTAAACAGGGCATGAAAGAGCACGACAGGGTAAACAATTTTGTCAAGCTTAAAGCATGAAAATGTGATTTGAACTCAAGCACCATCAGCCCTGTGAAAGTAATTCACTCGGAACAGTTTTTGCCCTGTTTCTAAAGGCTCGGGTGATATTTTGTACTGTTAATGAGAAAAATGTAAATTGATTTTTCGTCGTTGGACTGAGCCAGAGCAGGGGAGGTGGGCTCAGTCAGGCTGTGGGGCCTCGAACACACGGCAGTGCTCCTCAGGCTGTGGAGAATCCATCAGGAGCCTCCCAAAAGGAATGTCTCGTTTTCCATTCACTGGACAACAACCTCCTACCTGTAAAACACAGAGCAGCTTGTGCACCTGGATGCTGGAAGCCAGCTCCACTGGGAACTGGGCACACCCATTCCTTGCTACCATTTTAGATTGTATAATACCTTTTTATTTTGTATAATACCTTCTTAATTTCTGGAATAAGCTGCACCAGTGGAATATTATCCAAGATGAGACTGCCGCGACCCTTTCCTTTGTAAAGAACCTCCTTTGACAGCGTATCCTTCCAAAGGATGGGATTGCAGAGGGTCAGGCAAGAAATCAATAGTATTTTGAATGTATTGCTGGGCAACACTGATGAGAAGAGCAGGGCTGATGCAGGGGATGGGGAGGGGGAGGATTTACACACAACAGCAGAGACAGGCTTGTTTACACAGCACACAGAAAGGATTCCACAGGAAAAAAAAAAAGAGAGATATTCCAGGGTGGGAAGGAAATGAAAGCGGTCACATTTAGCAAACACAGGGGGATGGAGGGGGAGCATGAGCAGGCTGTAAAGCCCAGCACTCCCAGGAACAGCCCCACGTCTCCATAGCAATGGCACTGTGCTAATAAGGGAAATATTCCCTGGGCTGGAGTCTCCAGAGGAAGGCAGGGAGCACAACCACGAGGTAACCAGCTCATCTGAAAGGCAAGTGAGCAGCAGGGGGAGATGAGAGAGAGAGGGAAGCAGTTTGTGCACCCACAAAGGTCAGGGTGTATCTTCCAGGATGCTCAAAGCCAGGTCGCAGATTGTGCCTAATAATGAAACCACAGATCTGCTCTTGCTCTGGATGCTTCTGCTTTGCACGAGACACATCAGCACACAGCACCTGCATGACAAGCAATTTAGAAGATAAAAATGACTCCACAGCAGTGTTTTACCGCCAGGGCTTTGTTGGGATCTCAGGAGAGATGCAGGGTTGGCTTCTCTGGCTTGGGGGTTGTTTAGTAGTTTGGGGGGGTTGATTTTTGAAATGTGAAAGAAAAAAAATTAAAGTAAGGCTGATTTGCTAAAAACATTCCAGATGAAATAAGTTTTTCATTTGTATGTATGCACAAAACCCCCTGTTCTTCCTCTGCCATCCTTACAACCTGCCTGAACATAATTCCCTGTGTTCCCAAACAGAAGATTGGCTCTTCTCAACATAAACTTCACTTAGAAGCCACAGAAAGAGACAAGTGGTGATTCTTCTCATCAGATGACACTACCTATCACTGCAGTGATTATTCTAATGTTAAACTCCATTATAAAAGAAACCCGAGGTCCAGTTACCCGAAAGCACAATGGAGCTGATTCTCATGCCTGAGGAGCAGAGTTATTTCAAAACCTCTCAAACATAGTGACATTTCTCCTTTTCTTTATTAATAGTATTAACAATATTATTCCCTGTATTCTTTACACCTGATATCCAAAAAATTTGGGAATTTAAATGGTTCCTTGTGGAAACAGCTGCTGCTGGTTTCCCTGGATTTGGCTCCTTCACCTTTCAGTTCCTATTTTGAAGCCTGAGCTGAATGTGAGCTCCGAATTAGTGACTCTCGTCATTTAAGGCGAGGTTTAAACAAACCCAACTCAAATGCACCAAGACACGCACCCGTTCCCAATTCCTGGCACGTACCATTTCTCCACCTGTTCAGCTCCAGCTCCAGGTGCTGGATGACATTCTTGAGGCTCTTGTTTTTGTCCTTCTCCTTCTCATACTTCTTCTTCCACTCCTCGGCCGTCAGCTCCAGGTTCACAGACACCGTGTTCTTGATGGTCTTGGCCCTGCACAACAAAACCCGGCTCAGCTCCAGCCTGACTCTTATTTTGGGACAAAATGTTGCCATGACACAAAGGGAAACTACCAGAGAAGCTGTGGCTGCCCCTGGATCCCTGGGAGTGTCCAAGGGCAGGTTGGACGGGGCTTGGAGCAACCTGGGCTGGTGGGAGGTGTCCCTGCCCATGGCAGTGTCTCTGAGCTTCAAGGTCCCTTCCAACCCAAACAATTCTGGGTTTCCAATCAAAACCAGTGGTTAACTAAAACACATCTCCCTTTTTCTGGACAAAACCATCCTGCCCTCCTTTCTGTGACAACTCCTGCTCCTATGAACTTCCACACACGCTGCATAAACAAAATCCATGCACTTTTAAACATTCCCACAGCTCTTTTGTCACTCCCCAAAATAAACTCATTTTTTTCCGGCATGCCCTGCTGCTCCAGCCCTAGGTTGGAGAATCCAGGTGACACACGTGTTCTTTACTGGTAGTATATGGCCGAACAAACTGTGTGTTCAGTTGGAGGAGCGTGGAGGGAGATCTCCTGGCTTGGTCATCAGCGAGGACGTGGAGAGGAGATGGATTTTACTGCTGCTCCTGTCTCTGGGATGGTTAAAAAGGTGGAAGGGAAACAGCTCAAAAATGTGAATTTCACTTGAGCCAAGTACTGGAAGGTGGTGTTTGTGTGAATGGAAACCCGGGTGACCCCGAAGGGACCCATGGGGTGTAATCGGTCTCTCACTAACCCAAGTCCCTGATCTGTGTCCCTGAGCTTCCTCCTGTAAAATGCAGAGTTGGAATGCTGTCAAAACTGAATTGTAGAAAAGTAATTTTGTAATATCGCAGTTTCTGGTGACTTGTAAGGGTTTCCCTCCTTTCCCGGGATAACAAGGCTTGGTTTTCCCTGTGCTGTGGTGGTGCTTTGCGTCGCAATCTGCTACTCCTTGTGTGGCTCATTTGCCTTGTCATGCTGACACAGAGGAGGTTTCCTGAGGCACTTTTCCCTTTGGAGACTTTGTCCTCTCCTCTGCACAGAGCAAAGGTTGGGTTTGCGTTGGGAGTTTGGTTCCCTGTCCCACTGAGCCCCTGCTTGCATTCCCAGGGATCCTCAGGAAAGCTGGATTTCCTCCCAGGGACACAAATGTGAAGAACAAATCTGTGCACGAGCCAAACCCCATGAAAAAGGGTTTCTGCATCAACACCCAGTTTGGTTCTCACCAATGTAGGGATGCTAATGGGTTATATCCCCCCACCTGTTCTGCTGTGGAATTCCCAATCCCCTGGAGATGGCTCATGGAATTACAGCACTATAACTGTACAGCCTGAAATGACACCTTTTTTCTTATCTCATTGATAAGTGGCAGTTCTGTGCAGGCAGAGAGCGGAAAGTTGGGAATATGTTCCATTCCTTGCAACCAGAGAGGTTGTTCCTTTAGTTTTGGTGCTTGAAAAATACACACAACCTGCATTTAATTATTCTGTTGAATATTCATGATGAAAAGACTCTTCTTCTCCAAGGTGAAGTTGCAGATTTTGTTATCTTTGTGTTATTCCCTAAAATTATACATAAACCTTCCCCCGACCTCCTGCCTGAGCCAGCACAGGGCTCAGGTGTGGGATTTCCACCTAATCCTTAGGCTGTGGAATTCCAGAGGGGGCAATTCTGTTGAGTTTTCAGGAGGATGGGAGCATTCTTTCCATGTCGAGTTATTTTGTGTTAATTAGTTTTAAATTAGTGTTTTGTGTTAAGAAGTTTTAAAAGCAGAAGTGAGTTTCCAGTCAGCACCCAGCTCTGTGGGAAAGCTGGTGAGAGGAATGTTGGGAATGACTGTCCAGGGGTGTCAGGTGTGGGGCTGGAGCTGCTGGAACCCCAGCTCAGCTGAGGAAGATGTTCTCAGGAAACTCCTGCTCATATTTCACTTTGTGGCTTTTTTCCCCCCTTTGTTTTTAAGTCTTTTAATTGCTTAATCTGTGTCTGTGCCAACCCCCAGAACAGCCACTGCTCAAAAACTGTTCCTGAGAGAAAAAATACTGTGAATGCCACAATTAGCTGGTTATTGCCTGAGCTCTTAATTGTGTTTGAACCACATGGAACCAAGCTTTGTTATGTAGCCCTTGTTTTCTTCTTCCACAGGTAATATCTTTAGTTTCCAGGTGATTTTCAGTGGGATTTGTTCCTTCTGTAGGATGGGGTGTCACTGCGTGATGTATTTTATTGCAGTTTGCTTTATTTAGGTTCTTCTTGCTGTTAACAAGCTGATAAGGAAAATCAAGGGGACCACAATAACCACAGCAAATAGAATGAAGATGATAAATTGTCTCAAAGATCAGAACACCAGAAATATGAGAAGTTTATTAGTGACAAATACCGGGCAGATTTGACAAATAAAGGCCTTATCCTTTCCCTGGAACGGGAATTTTTACTGGTGAAACCGTGCAGAATAGGAATAATAAAATATTATTTAACAGGGAGGAGGCATATCCCACCATGAGCTGGTCAGCAGGGCAGGGAGTTGGGCTGGATGGAAGGCATTCCAGCACTTGGGAATTTCTTGGAATCTTGTAAAGAAGTAGCCAGGGAACGGTATCTCTTCCTACAAGTGTTTCTTCTCGGGCACTGTTGGAAAACTGAATTATTTTTGCCCTGTTGTGGACCTTCACTGGCAACATCAGCTGCTGCATTCAGCATCCAAAGGGGTGGTTTGCTGTTTGTGGGAACACCAAACATTGGAATGCTGTAGCAGAGGACACCTTGGGTGTGAGCCTCAAAGAGCTTGCCCAGGCTGGGCGTGCACGGGAACACTGGGAATGATGGTGGCGGTCGCTGCGGTGGGACACGCTCAGTGCTCAGAACGCTGACACAGCTGGGGTGGATGGTGTCACGTTCCCACATCTTTGGGATTTCATCCCAAAATAACGTGCAGGACTCATGGAAAACCTGGTTTTCCTGCCAGACTGACCAGTGAGTCCGAGCGGGACACTCCGGGATGGTCGTGCAGGATCCGAACCCGCTGATGATCAGATGGTGGTGCAGAGGAGTTTTATTTCCAGATCAGACCAACCTTTGGGCTCTGACTGTTCAGCAGGTCCCAGTTCTCCACTGGTTCTCCCAGTTTCCTGCCCTTTGTGTTTTCTTTCCTTTGCCTTTTTCCCGGAGCTCCTGAGCAGTGGTGGCTCCTGGCTTTAGCCTGATGGATTTATCCCTCATTTAGGGGGAAAACAGGATGCAAATATTGCTGCAGATTTTGTGAACCTGGTGCTCCTGGCAGTTTGGGATGGGCATCCTCCCTTCCCTGCTGGGAGTGCTTTGGATGGAGAGGGATGATGGGTGTGGTCGTGTCCACGGTTTGGTGATGTGAGGAACATAACACATGAAGGGTTGGATGAATTAAAGGTCAAATGGACTGGTGGATTAAGCGAAAAAAGCAACTTAATATAGGCCCTTGGTTCCCTGGAGATGGTCCTTCTGTGCATCCAAAGAAGGGAGTATTTCCAAATACAGCACACGAAGTGGTGTATTGGAGCACGTGAATCTATGGATTTGCTCCCCAGAATTGCTTTAGATCTCCTGGAATTACCCAAGCAGTAGAACTTTCTGAGTTCAGAAGGGTGTCCGGCATCTTTATGGGATTGATTGTGTCTGGAAGATCTGGAAGAGCCCCTGGACAGGATGCCAAGCAGCTCCTCCTCTCATTGGAAAGCCATCCTCAGTGTCCTGTTGATTTGGGGTTTATAGGAACTTCCAGAGGAACTTTCCCAGCTTGGGAGTGACCACAGTGAATCGCTGTCATTTAGATCTGCACCTGCTTGTCTAAATTCTGCCTTATTTTCCCCTGTTCCTATTTTGGGGAGAGGAAAGTGTTTGTTTTTCCATTCAAATGAGAATAGTAAAGAGTGGGAGAAATGTTCTCTGCTTGTTTAGACACAAGCTTAGGGTTTTCCTGTGTTGTTTTATCCCTTAAAATTTGAATTTCCCAATAACTCACAGTCTTTGACATAACCAGGTTACGTGGCCAAGGAGTTCTGGCAAGGTGAGTCTCTGTCAAGGGTTTTCCAACCTTGAAATGTTCTGAATTAAAAAAGCAGTGAAGAACACAGGGAATGGCTTCCCACTGCCAGAGGGCAGGGATGGATGGGATATTGGAAAGGAATTGGTGTCTGGGAGGGTGGGCAGGCCCTGGCACGGGTTGCCCAGAGAAGCTGTGGCTGCCCCTGGATCCCTGGGAGTGTCCAAGGGCAGGTTGGACGGGGCTTGGAGCAGCCTGGGCTGGTGGGAGGTGTCCCTGCCCATGGCAGGGGGTGGGATGGGATGGGCTTTGAGGTCACTTCCAACCCAAATCATTCTGGGATTCCCAAAAAAGCAAGAATTGAGAAAGTGGAATGTGTAACATTTGTCTGTTCTCAACTCTTAAAATATTTCAGGTGGCTAATATAATGGCTAATGAGCACATCCTGTGCTTTTTACTCCTCTGAGTCCTTCACACACCTGTTTCAGCAAATGCTTTTGTTCCACAAATTCCAGCAGCGTATTCTTTGCTACTGAAACATGAGAATACGTAATGGAGAGTTCCTCACAGAGAAATTAATAGTATAATCATATTGGCATTATTGTTTTCTAATTGATGTGCTTTAAGTGTAGTATTTTAGGAAAATACATTTATATGTATAGTTAGAATCACAGAATCATGGAATGGTTTGGGTTGGAAAGAATTTTAAAGATCATCCCATTCCACCCCCTGTCATGACTCACATCCATACAAGACTCAAACCAAGGTAACCATGGACTGTATCCCACCATTCCAACAGCATGGGTGTGTTCCTGTGTTTTCATGGAAGGGCAGTGCTGAGACATTAGTGATAAATATCTTCCACTCTGATTCCTTTATTTTAAGTGAAGGAGCAGAGTGAATGTTCTGGAAGAGCTGATTCCGTAACACCCATTATTCCATTGTCTCTGCTGAAGAATACCTGTCAAGGAATCCTTTAAAAATGAACACAGACAAAATGCACACAGGAAAATGAACCTGCTTTCAAAAGAAAACAATAAAAAATGCTCTTAAATGCAACAAGTAACAATTTTTAAAATGCGCATCTTGCTCGATTTCCATTTATTTCCTCGGAAAACATTTCTCTGCTGGAACAGCAGATCCACTTTTGCTGCATTCTGGATATTTCTTCTTTTCACTGGGGTATTTTTCCCAACCACTGGCAGCAGAACCCCTGGCAGGAGGTGGAGCCAGGGTCTGTCCTGGCCTTCTATGGCTTTTAGTGTCCCTCCTCTCACTCATTTCACCCTTCAGACCTTGTGGTTGTTAAGGGCTCTTGTTTGCTGAGCTCCCCGCTGTGGTGCCTGGGCTTTCCAGGGTTCACAGTGCCACGTTTTTGTGGGACTTGGGATCTAAGTGGTGGTTTCCTGTTCGTGTTCGGCTCCTGCTCGTGTTTCTCATCCAAAATCTCCTCGTTGCCTCCTTGGTGTGGCCGTGAGGAGCCGTCCTGGGTTGGGGTTTGGGGAGAGCCACTGCCCTGGCCAATCTCCCGTGTGCTGGGGAGCATCTCCCTGCCTTCTGGCTGTTGTCCTTCTCCCAGGCCTGAGGGGATTGCTGGTTGTCCCAGCTGTGGTCCTCTTTTCCGTAGGGCTCTGCTGGCCAAGGCAGCTTGTGTGTGTCGGGATCCTGCCCTCTTGGAAAATCCCGGTAAATACGTGTGGGTCTGGATATCCCCTTTGGATACAGGACAGACCCAAAGGAAATCCAGAGTCATCCCATGCCTTGGTGCTCCTGTTTGAGCAGCCAGGCCTCCTACTAGGACCTTTCTCCTGCTGTGCTCTCAGTGTGGCTCATCTCAGGGCTTTGATGAGCACGTTGCACTTGGGCTGCTCTCTCAGAGAACTCTGCACATCTCAGAACTGGGGCGTTGACAGGGTTGGAAAAGACCTTCAAGATCATCAAGTCCATCATCCACCTCCACGCTGCTGATCCTGGGCATCCCTTCCTTCTCCTTGCAGCTCCTGAGTGCCAAACCCAGGATCTCAGAGGTTTTGTGGAGCTTGGGAAGGATCGTTCCGAGGGCTCTTGTCGTGCTCCCAGGGCAAGAGGATTGTCAGGCACATAATGGACATTGTGCATCTTTATAAAGGGGGAAATGCAGCTCAGAGTGTCTTCTGGACTGGGCCACGCATTGGGGAGCTCTCTCAGCACTGTATTCCCATGGGAATGGCTGTGCATCAGGAACACTGACCTGTTGGAGGTGGTACTTGGGAAGAGATCCAGATAGCGAGTTTTGGCAGTAGAGTCAATTGCTGCAGATAAATCTCTCCCACAGCGTGGTGGCAAAATGCTGTGTTTGCTGCTGCCCAGCTCAGGGCTCTCCTACCCCAGTTCCTGCTGTGTCTTTCTGTCCCATCCCCCTCGGGGATATTTGTGTTTCCCTTTCCTGCTGAAGTCTGGCCGCTCACTGCCACTTCAGCTCCCAAACCTCTCCAGTCTGGGTTCAAATAAGGACACATTTTCTTCCTCCTCCTCAGGATCCATCAAGATTCTCTTTTTCCTCAGTAGCAATTAATCAGTTGCTTAATTAACCTGAAGAAAGGGCAGGTTGAAGATGCGCTGGGCCAGTGGGGTGAAGTCTCCAGGAGTGGGGGGTGAGGGCTCAGAGCACAGAGCCCTGTTTGCCAAAATCCCAGCAGTTTTCCAGCTCTGAGATTTGCTCCGCAGCAAAGGCTTCTCCACATGTTCATTTACCTGAATGAAAACAGGCTCACCAATGGAATTACAGAGAGGAATTCCAGTGGAAAACAGCAAACCCAGCTTTTGTGAGAGCTCTCTGGGTGGAATAGTTTCCTCGTTCCTGAATTAAAAATCTCTCCACAACACAGCCAAGTGTGACTTTCACTGGTGAGGGAAGTGGTTTGTAGCCGCTGAGGGAAAAGTGTGCGTGAGCAGGAGGGAAGGGCTTCCAAAGAAACACTGCCTGGAATGGACTCAAGCCTTGGAAAATCCAGTGATCCTGCTGAGCTGAGCTGGGTTTATCTCAGCCAGTGGGATTTTACATAGAAAGCCATTTACAGGTGGGAGGAAGAGCCACCTGAGGGGCTGGAGGTGCCACCTTGAACTGGGTTGGGACTGGAGACCAACCGTAAATGTGCAGTGACAGAGTTTGGTTCAGTGACCAACTTTCAAGCGTGGTCATCATCCGTCTCCCATCCTTTGGGTGGTACAGCTGATCCCTCCGCTGAAACCACACAGGAGGGACTTTGGGAATGGTATTTCTGAAAGCTGCAGGTTGGTCTGTGGGACATCACTGACTAAATAAGTAAATGAATAAATAAATAGAATGAAAATGGGGTTTTTTTCAGTGATTCCACACTGACCCATCACCAGCCTGGCATGGGCATGGGCATCTTCATCTGAGAGAACGTTACCGTCACGCTTGGCTCTCACCTCACCTCACCCCCGGTTCATTACTTGTTTAATTTCTGCACTGACAGGTGGCAGTGGTACCAGGGAGAGGGGGTGGGGTCTTTCTCCGCCTGAATTCAGGGCAGTGCCTCGTGTTTGGTGTGAATTTTGTGCCTTTTTTGAGGGGTCAGAATGTCACAGTGCTTGAAAAACGGTGGTTTAAGTTGCGAATGATGGAAAGCTTTCGTTCAGTTCCTACCAGCTCAGAGTGGTTGAATATCCCTTTTCAAAGAGTGTTTGGTTAGAAAAATGATAATTAATTGTTCAATACCTTCTGATCTCTCGGATTCGCAGGGCAGTTGAGAATGGAAAATGATTTTATTGCATAAAACCGTCATTAAATCCCTTTGGAACAGTACAGTTTTATATCTGTGCAGTATATAAATTGAATACTGGAATGTTCTCCAGTGAAGTGCAATAAATAAAGCAGAGGGATATAATTCAAGGCAATTTCCTTTGCTCTAACTCTCCTGGGCCCCTCCCGTGTGTTCTTTGGGTGTGACACTGTCGGTTCAAACCTCTGCCCGAAGTGAAAAATAATAACCTTTTATCCTTCAGCCTTGGTGAGGGGGTGTAAAGACACCCAAATAAACTTCATTACTCTTTCTCTGTAACTTTTTAATAGTGAATTTACCCAGTTGCTCTTTCTTCTCATTCCAAGGGGTGGATTTGATTAGACCACCCCGATTTTTCTGTATAAATTCCTGGGGGGTGTGAGTGCCAACAGACCCGGGCCAGAATGTGTTTTATTCACGAGACTTCATCGTAGGCATCATCCTGTGTTTTAATTCAGGAGTCCAAAATAAGGCTTTAAATAATAATTTAAACTCCAAAAGCCCCATTAATGCGCCAGAACTGGAAACACATCATGCACTTAAACCCACCCACCATCATCCGTGTCTCCCACTGCTCCTTCTCCCAGGTAGTTCATTCCAGACTGGTCTCCAGCTGACTCTGTTGTGTTCTGGATGCTTTGGGGTTGGTGCCAGTGAATGAAATCCTGTTCTGTCCCCACTCAGGGAGCTGTAAGGGAAGTTCAGGTGCTCAGCTCAGCGATTCCCCAGGAGTGTCTGGAGGAGCTCCTGGCAGATTCATCCATACTTTAAAAGCACTCATGTCTGGATGCTCAGAGCATCAATTTTTCCTGTGTGGTGGGTGTCAGGACGCGACAGGTTTGGATTAACCTGGTTCTTGTCTGACTTCGGTGTGTCTTCAGCAGGTTAACTGTTGAGTGTCTTTGCGTTGCAGGGGGCTCGGGACCGTCATCGTCCGTAGCCATCGCTGGCACCAGCCAACCTGCCATCACCAAGACCACCTCGGTGCTCCAGGACGGGGTGATCGTCACCACTGCAGCCGGCAACCCTCTGCAGCAGGGCCAGCTGCCCGTGGGCCCCGACTTCCCCTTCGCTGGCCACGAACACTCGCTGCACTTCCCGCAGAACAGCTCTTCAAACAACAATCTTCCACACGCTCTGAATCAAAACCTCCTCAGTTCTCTGCCTATCTCTTTGCCAGTGAATCAGCAACACCTCCTAAACCAGAATCTATTAAATATCCTCCAGCCTTCAGCAGGAGAAGGCAAGTCTGAGGTCAACCTCAACCCTTTAGGTTTTCTGAACCCGAATGTAAACGCTGCTTTAGCTTTCCTCTCCGGTGACGTGGACGGGCAGGTGTTGCAGCCTGTGCACTTCCAGCTCCTGGCAGCCCTGCTGCAGAACCAAGCCCAGGCCGCTGCCATGCTTCCCGTGCCATCCTTCAATGTGACCATCTCAGATTTGCTGCAGCAGCAGAACCCCCCTCTGCCCTCGGTCGCGCAGCCGGCGGCCCCCCCCGAGCCCCTGCCCGACAGCACCAGGGTGGAGACCCTCCTGTCCAACCCCATTCCCAGCTTTCCAGGCACTGACACAGCTTCCAACCCCCTGCTCCTGCCCGCTGGCTCTGGGCCCTCGGCGCTCATGGCCCTGAATCCCCAGCTGGTGGGGGGTGTCCTGAACTCCGCCGGCCATCCGGAGGTTTCCATAGCCACCTCCTCCCAGGCAACCACTACCACAACCACTACATCCTCAGCAGTGGCAGCACTGTCTGTCTCAGCCCTGGGTGGTGGGACAGCCGTGGTGTCCATGGCAGAAACACTGCTGAACATATCTAATAGTGCTGGGAGTGCACCTGGGCCAGCTAAACTCAACAGTAACTCTGTGGTGCCACAGCTCCTTAACCCTCTACTGGGGACAGGTCTGCTTGGTAAGTTCAGTTTCTTCCCAGATATAAAAGGAAATTTTAAAAAAAAAAAAAAAAATTAATAAAAAGTGAAGAGGGTTGGGGAGGGGGAATTTTGGATTCTAGTTTCTCTTTGCAAAAACTCCACCTTGCCATCCTTTTGTTTGTGCGTGTGTGTTACAGCTTGTGTGTTGGGAAAACATCACTGTTCTTGTAGGAGATGCAAAGCGAATTCGACTTGGATTACTTAACATTTTATGCTGATTTTGGAAAGCATTAATTCTGCCACCTGGGCCTGCTAAAACCACCTCAAAACCGCCTCAAAGCCGTGTGAGCAGCTGCAGCTCAGGAGCCTCCCTGGGGCACGTGTGGCAGCACAGGGTTAGTGGGGGTGGCTGTGCAGGACCTCACGAAGGGCCCACACCTACAGCCCAAGCAAGGGACTAAAGAGCCCTTAAACAGAAGATTATGGTCTCCTGGGTGGTGATTTTATGATCATTTTCACCAAGAACGTGTAGTGGAATTAGTACTGCTCGGTCTGGGCTGGTGTCTGATACTACTGGGAGAAATTAAACAGTGGCAAAGAGCTGATAAAGTGTTTTAACTTCGTGTCTCATCCTGACCTAATGGCTACAGTGAACTCAACCCTGCCTGGCATTTTCCATGTAAAACACACACCTAACCACTGATTCTGCAAATGGAAATTTTAAGGAAAACACGAGTTTTTAATTAAAAAAAGAACCACAAACCTAAGCAATTTTTATATATGAAGCTTTATCGTTTCATAAAGTCAAATTCAACTATGTATTTGTTCACTAGAATAGAATTTTCACATGGAGATTTTAATACCATACAAAATATCAATATAGTTTTTACTCTAGAATGTAAAAAAAATAATTGTTTCACGTTCCATGCCTGAGCCAAAAAGCCTTTTCTCACTCACCGTCGGCTCCTATTCTGTCACAGTTGATGCAAAACCACTTTTGTCGGGGTTGTGAATTGTTTCCACTCCTCTCTCCTCTCCTCCTCCCTCTCCCACCCTCCCTCTTCCCCCTTCCCTCTCCTTCCAAGACATGGACCATCCTGGAGGCTCCTTGTGCCACACTTGGCTCTTCCAGAGGCCAGGAGTCCTGCCAGGAGCCTTTGGCAGGTGCGGGTGGATGTGGCACAGGGCAGAACCGATCCTGGAGGAATAAGGAGCAGGAGGAACATTCCGTGGGAGGCTGAGGGGAGCAGGGCTGTTGTGCAGAGGAATTTCTCAGCACTCGGTTAAAATCTGAGCCAAGGAAATTCCCCCTGACTCGTGTTCCCTGTGTTTGGGTTCCAGGTGACGTGTCATCCCTGAACACTACTCTGAACAACCATCAGCTGAGTCATCTGCAGTCGCTACTAAACAACAATCAGATGTTCCCTTCAAATCAGCAGCAGCAGCAGCAGCACCTTCTGCAGGGCTACCAGAACGTGCAAGGCTTTCAGGGCCAGCCCCAAATTCCTGGCCCAGCCAACAACCCAAACCCCATGGCCTGTCTGTTCCAGAATTTCCAGGTAGGGAGCAGCAGGAAAGCAATATTCCAACAAATGTGCAGCTCTGGGGAGGTGAAAGGACATCTTCCAGAGTCTGGGTTTTCTTTGCTGATTAAGACAACATGGTACATATATATTGGATATAAATTATATACACTGTCTAGAATATACTCTTTCAGAAGTTTATGGATTTTGCAAATCAGTAAGTTTTAGTGGAAATTTGATACCTTTCTCTGTAGGAATTGGGTCCACTTTCCTTGGAAAGAGTCACACTGCAGGCATTAAAAGGAATGTGCTGTTTCTGTGCTGACAATGCCACGTATTTTTAGCAAAACCCTTTTCCATTCTGTAGAAATGATCATAAATCCCCATTTAGCCCGTTCTGATAATTCGGCAGTGAGAAGTAACTGCTGAAACCACTTCACAGTAATTAGAAGCTTAATGAGTTATTATAGGTGACTGGGTGGACCAGGCCTCTTGTATTCCCACTGCAAGTGGATTCTCCAGCCTGAAGAAAACAGGGATTAGAGTGAAGGTACAATAACAAACTGTGCAAAAATGCTACGTGCTGCTCTCCACCTAAACAGCCAGTTCTTCACAGTGCCAGTTGAATATCCAACTAACCCACTGACACAGATAAGTAGGGAATAAATCCACAGCTAAATATGGATTTGTTGTTACTCGGTGTTGCAGTAGTTGCTGCAGAATTCCAGACATGAGGTTGGGAGATGGAGATAGAGCCAGGCAGTGCTTTTACCCTTCAAGGAGGAAAAAGGAGTGGAGATGTTCCACTGCAGAACCTCAGTTCTCTCCCTGTGCCCTCTCCTGTGTGGATTTTGGAAGCTTTAGCTCAGTGCTTTTTGTGTCAGGTTCCCAGGTTATATAAATACTCCTGGTAAGTAGTTAAAAGGGCTCTTGGAATGTTTTCCCCTTGGTTTTTGCAGTTTTTGTTACAGTTCAGTGACATTGTCTGCCCTGCCTAAGGATGTGACAGGGACAGAAAGCTCAGCTGGTTTAGTCTGGAGGTGCCAGGAAGGGAGGAAGGAGAACAGTTGAGAGTAGAACTTGGAGGTTGTGGAGTCCCCTTCCCTGGAGATACATAAAACCCACCTGGATGGGATCCTGTGCAACCTGCTTTAGCAGGAACTTGGACTGGATCACCTCAGCTGGAGAAGAGAAGGTTGTGTGGAGACCTCAGAGCCCCTTCCAGTGTCTGAAGGGGCTTCAGGAGAGCTGGAGAGGGGCTGTTCATCAGGAACTGGAGGGACAGGACACAGGGAATGGCTTCCCACTGCCAGAGGGCAGGGATGGATGGGATATTGGGAAGGGATTGGT
>JAWWEU010000163.1:1721679-1745778 GCA_035583155.1 Acropternis orthonyx
TGCAGAGAGGGCAATCAGGCATTGGAATGGGCTGCCCAGGGAAGTGGTGGATTCTCCACCCCTGGAGGTGTTTAAGATGAGACTGGACGTGGCACTCAGTGCCATGGTCTGGTAAGCACAGCGGTGCTGGATCAAGGGTTGGATTTGATGATCTCAGAGGTCTTTTCCAGCCCAGGTGATTCTGTGATTCTGTGGGATAACCACTCAAGTGAAATCACTGGGAATTAGTTTCTTATCTTAGGCAGAACAGCAAGAATGACACTGGTTTGTGGCTGGAAAGCGAATGTTTTCTTCCTTCTGAATTGAAACGTTAGCTCATATTTTTTTGATGTGGATGGCAAAGAAACAGATAAATAAAAAGCCATTCTTCAACAACACAAAACAGGATTACTTACAGTTCCTTCTGCCAAGGCAGATATCACATTGCCTAGAGCAGACAAAGACTTATTGATATTTTTAGCTTCATCCAGAACAGCTCCCTCGGCTCCAGTTTTGCTGACCTGCCAAAGAGAGCAGAACAGTCAGGCTTGGCTCTGGGAGCACACACAGCCACACTGCAACACTCAGACGTGTTCCTGCAATTCAAACCAGCCAAGCTTGGAGGAGGAGCATTTCACATGGAATATTTTGGTGAGTGGAGGTAATAATCCCGCCTCTCTTCCACTGTAAGGGCGAGGTGACCCTTATTTTTGCTCAGGGCAGGTCTGTGCTTGCCTGAGCACACTTGGGGAGCAACTCCAGGACCAAACTGTCCATGCAGACAGGGAACACCGCAGGGATATTGTCAGGGCTCACTCAGTGTCCCAGAATGGGTATCTTGGCTCTGTGTTCTGCTTGCACGGACCAGGAACACCAGGCCAGGGAAAGGGGGATGCCACTCTTTGCTGGCCACAAAGTGCATCCCAAAGGCTGGTGGCAAGGCTGGCCCCAGCATTCCTTCAGGCAGCACCAAGGGTTTAGGCTGTTCTCTCTCTCTTTTTGAGGCGGGGGTGAAGGGCACAGAAATGTAGGATAAAACCATGTGTTTTTCTCTACATTAAAAGCACAGCACCTGTACTTTCATCTAAAAGTGCCACGTGACGTAAAAGAAAAATAATGGCATTTTTCAAGAAGCCAACCCGCCAGGGAAACCCTGATTTCAGGTTCTGTGTCCAATGTCCAAACATGAGGAAACACTACATTTTCAGGCAAGAGCAGTGCCTGACTAGGCCCTCACTTTGTGAACACCATAAAGAGCTTTTAATTCACCATGATATATATGGAATCATAGGCATTAACATGATTAACTACTGCACTGTACCAATGGGTTAGCAATTAGTGTGTCTCAACAAGCCAAACACCATTGGAGACAGTTCTGAACACTCCAGAAAACAGAATGAGAACTGGGAAACATTTTTGCACTGCAATAATATTCCAGACCATTACTCTTTCAGTAAATAGATAAAATATTGTTTTTGATATATATATATGTATGTATTTCCAATAAATATATATTGTAAAGCAGAATTAGTCACCACAATCAAGAGAGGCATTCAGGGAGTTTAGAAAGACGTCAGGTACAAAACTGTGTTAACTGCTGGCATTTCACTGATCTAAGGAGTGAAATAATGACAGAAAACCAAGAAACGTGTTCGGACATAAGAAATTCAAATAGCTGCCTAATTTGACAAACTACATAAAAATTACATTTCTTGTTTCAGAGACCCAGAACTAAATGTAAAGCTGTATAAAAGCCCACTGGTTCAACCCACTCCATTATAAATATTGCAGATTTTGGGGTGGTTTCTGACCTGCTCCTTTTCTCCATTCCACATTTTAAAAAAGATAAAATAAAAATAGCCACCTTAATGCTAATCTAAGACGGGTTGTCTTGGTGGTTCCCACCAAGGATCATCGAGCAGCTCAGGAAAGAGGAAAACTCACCTTCTCACTTCCAGCCAGGTCCACCAGGTAAAGTTTTCCACTGAGTTTCTTCTCAGTTTCCACATTCTCTTGTTTAATGTTAATGAGGAAGATGCTGTGGCTCCTGGAGCTGTGTTCATTCATATCTGCAACCACAAGGTGTGTCCCAATTAAACCCTGACAAGGAATTGCAGTTCACCAGGGCTGGGCTGTGGCCCTGCAGATAAAGCTCAGGGGCTACACAAGAAGCTCCCACTCCCTCCCAGCACCACCGAAATAATTCAAAATGCCAATAAAAAGCAGCTGGGCAGCTCTCAGTGCAACTGTGTGAGCTCTCCCAACATTTGGACACAACTTCTCACTAAACACACATCATTTAAATTCAAATTTCTGAGTGATTTTTACTGCTTAGGTAGCTAAAAATCCGCCTTCACTCGGGTCACAGGTAAAACACAGCCAGCTACAGTTTGAGCTGCCTCTTCTTGTACGTTTGGTTGCAACTCTGTTATGCCTGAAGTTTCGTAAAGTAGCAAAAAGAAAATATTAATAATCAGTAAAGCACCTCCTCATCTGTTTTCTCTCTTTCCTCTGCTACCACAAACCCAACTCCACCTTCTCCCCATTCCCATCAATGCTCGTAATTATTTAAATTCCCTTTTCCTCCTCCGTCTCCAAACTCTTTGGGGTTTTTTTCAACAGCACTTCCCAACTTTGCTCCTTGCCATTTCAGCCCAGGGAAAACTCCTTGGCTGTCAACCTTTCTCAGAACTCTTTCAAGTGCACCAAAAGCAATGGGTAATATCCCAGAAAAAAAGGGTATTTGGGTAATTTCTGTTAAAGAAAACAGCAGAAAAAATGGGAGGAAACGTTACTCAGAGGAAAGAGAGTGAATTTCTATCAGCATGATGGGAAAGGCATGGGAAAGATAAAGGAATACAGTCTTTATCAAAGGAAGAAGGCAGAGACATGGAAGAGAAAGGAGTTCCTCAGAGAATCGAAATAAATCAGATTAAATTAAATTAAAAGCAAAACCCCCACAAAATAAACCCCAAATCCCACCCCACCACCAAGGTTATGTTACAAACTGAGGATCTGCCAAGGTCACTGCTTGGATCAAAGTACAAACTGGGGAACAGGCCCCTCCAGCCCTGTGAGGCCAGCAAGTCAACAAGGTTTGGCAGAGGCCAAAATGGTCATGATGGGGTTTAATTCAGGAATTGGGGCGCTTTGTCATCACTGCAACTCCAGCCAAGTCACTGCCAGCCATGAGCAGGCACAGGGTGGTCGTTGCTCTGCACCCTTTGCTGCTCCCAGCTCTTGCCTTGCAGCGCTAAAGGAAAAGGCAAGCGCATAATTTCATTTGTAATTCCAAGAGATCTTTGCTCAGCGCAGCAACCCCCATGGCGGAGTTCCACGGGACAGCAGCGTAACGTTCCGGAGCTGAAGGTCAATCGACGTTCCCGCGCGCAGGGAAGGGCTACAAGAGGACAGGCCACCGATTTTGAGGTGTTGGAATTTGTGCATCCTTCATGGAAGTGGCTCGGAGTCCTTTGGGAAGGGTCAGTTCCCCCCAGAGTCTCCAGGGGACACTCACTTGTCACGGCCACGTGCCGGTTGGCCTTCCCTTCGTCGATGACATCCAACACCTCTTCAGGACTGGACACGAATCTTTCTGTACAACCCTAGCAAGAGGCAAGTGGAAATCAGCAACGCTCAGGAGGAGTATTTAGCACTAATGAACAAAATAATTAGGCGAAGCATCAACATGCACCACGCTCGTTAACGAGGCAATGGACCAAAACACGCCTTTGTGTGACTTTCAGGACTCCGCGGGGTAAACTTGGGAGGCAACTGCTTTGCACAAGATTAAAGACTCAGCCAGACCCAACCAGGAAGTTTTCTAGATGTAAAAGACATACACCATCTATTCCTGTTATTCATTTGGGCTGGATAACGCCCCCCCCCCAAGGTAATTTTTCTCCCTCAAACTACAAGACAAGATGCAAAGTCCTCGTTCTCTTGGTACAACATTACTGAATAAATTCTTTTATCCATCCTTTTTTTTCTCCTCGGGCTGAGAATAAACAGAGCAATATTATGTGTATATTATTAAAGCTCACATAGGTTCCTACCAAATGTATTACATTGAAGGGAGGGCCCAGAAATTCATCAAACTCGTTCCTAGCCCAACAAATCTGTTCTAACCTCTGGTGAGATTAAAGCATCTGTGCAACAAAATATTAAAGAACAAAATTCTTCAGGTTGTTCTCTTTCATATCTGACATGAAAGGAGAACATGAATACTTAAAATTTAACACCATACCAACAAAATGGAAATGTTCAAAGTCAGGAAAATAAAACAAACATGATTCGAGCCCATTAATATTTCAGGAAACTGTTTCAATCCAGGCACCAACACAACTTGAACATTCAAGGCTTCAAACCTGAGCTGAATTATTTCAGCAAGCACACTGCATGGCAGTGGAAAGGTGTAAATAAATGCACATGTGAGAAAGAAGGGGGGAAAATGAGGATTAAAGGATCTTAGTAAGTACCTTAACATATGGGACTCTGTTTTTATCTTCATGTACAGCGAGGTTTGTCTTCGACACTGGAAAAAAGGATGGAGGGAATCAGGGCTGTTGCACAGGTAAGGATGTGTTACTATTGCCACACAGACCCCCTGAGAAGGTGGGACGTGGAAAGCAGAGCTGCCCTCACTCCCCTCTCCCTGGGAACCACCAGCACTTCTGGCACATCAAAGTTGTTTCCTGCTCTGTCACTCTCCTCCCTGTTTATTTAAAGTGAACTTTATGGCAAAAGGCTTTTGTTTAAGGCTTGGATGAATCAACTGAACGCCCCACCCAGCCGGATTTGGCCAAAGCAGAGGAGACAGAAGCAGCTGGAATTCAGAGGGGCCCATTCTGCGCTCCCACGGACACGCATTCGTGTGTCCACACTGCTTGACGCAGTTCTCACACGCAGCACCCCTGCCAGAGACACGCAGCTGTGAAAGAAACCCGTCGCTGCCGAGGGAAGCAGAGCAAGGAGGGACTGAAGGGAGGGTGTTGGAAAACACCACCCACATTTCGCTTGAAACGGCAGCTTTCCTTTAAGAACATGAACTGCCAAGGAGGCTCAGAGCTGCCTTGAGGTCTGTAAGATGCTCTGTGCTCACTGATCCACAGGCAGGCTCTGGAGCGCTGCAGAGGCAGGTGCACAAGAGACACATCAGATGATTGAAACTGCAAAATTCTCCTTCTCAAACCCAGTCCCACAGTTTCAATTCAATTCCCTCCCAAACAAAGGAACTGCTTGCCCCCCAAGCGCTGACGCCAAGCAAGACACTCAGCCACGCAAGAAATAAGGAACTCACCATCCAGCAGGTCCCTTATTTTGTCCAAATATATCTCAAAGTAGGAAACCTAATTAAATAATCACAAACGTTACAGATTTAAAAATCTCTGTATCTCTATTTCCATCCCTGCCAAAGCACCAAACCAAAATAAACCCCCACCTCCCACACAGTTTGAATTACATCTTCCTTGGGAACATACTTGTATCTCCAGTGATTTACAAGTCATTGATCCTTCTCCATTTATCAATGATTCATCAGCAAAGTACACAACAAAACTCCGTCAGGCAAATCTTATCTTTATTTTCTTTTTCTTTTGGTTTTTTTTTTTTTTTTTGACACAGGCAAAATTGACAAAAATATGGAGCAGAATCAATCAATTCATTTGCTTTCCTATCAGTGCAGCTTCATCAGGAGAAGGGCCAGGTTTGAGGACTGCAAAAGGTACATATCCACGTTCCATAAGCCCAAGCAATACATATATTAAACTTTTAATGGAAAAGGTCAGTCTCGAATCAAGTGCCTAAAAGAAACTGAAAATGAGCTTTCCTGTAACAAAGACACACAACTGCCTTAAGAAAAAAAAAATAAGCAGGGAAATGAATGAGAGTCTCTTAACAAAAGAGTATTTGACTTGCAGAGCAAACAAAAATCTGTTAGGGGAGTGGGGCCTAACCATTCCCTAAATAAGCTTTATCAAGGGATTGTTTCACTAGATGGTTACAGATCAGGAAACTCTTGCTGTTCGGTAAAGTCTCACTTTTCTCTCACCTGAAAAATAAATTATCTGGGATTTTCATACTGATGAGTCGATCTTCTATGTGACAACTGCTATTAAATACAGTTCCATTTTGCTTCCGTGCCTTTGCTTCCCTGTGCCCCAGTTACAGCCCAGCTCACCCCAACAGTCCAGCTAAGCCAGGCTTAACCCACATTATCTACGACCACAGGGCTGAGGACCAACACACACAGGAGACATCACACTCCCCTCCCTGCTCTAAAGGGATCTCTATTAAAGAGGGGGAGGAAAAAAAGGCTATTAATTTTCAGTGTTGGCTCAGCTATTCGAGGAGTGGGACAGTTTGGTTAAATCCTGGCATTCCTCTCCCTGACAGCTCCTTTACAATCCCTCACTCGCTCCCTGCTATTCAGGCAGCTTTTCCGTGTAAGATATTCATGAATGTCAGCTCTGATGGGAACCCATTGAAACAATTCTGTGCTGGCAGAACATGATTTATGAAGTGATATCTGCTGGGGCAGGGATTTACTACGTCTTGGGGTCTCCATCTGTCGGGAAAAAAATCAGTGGGAATTGCTCCTGGGGTGGGGGGGAAATTCAGAGGAGTCTCTTCTCAAGGAGCTCAGCATTTTACAATCTAAGGTCTGTAGAAGTATTTAAGGGTTTATTTGTCCTTTGTAACACCGTCTGTACTAAACAAGGCTCTCCTAAGGAGGTTCTCCATGTGAGTCCCTGCAGAAGAGCAGGAGCTGGGGCAGAGGTCCCAGATTATTAAAATAAATATATATATATATATATTCCCCCAGAAGTGCTGCAGGGGCTTTGATGCAGCCAGCACCGAAAAGCCACTTCTCTCCTAACTTTTAGGCACCAGAAGGACAGAGAGCTCCATTCTCAGGGAGCAGCACAAATGGAAGGAGAGGGGTCAGTGATGGCACACACAGCTCCTCTCTCCTGCTTTCCATTGGGTAATTTTCCTGCTGGAAAAAAAGCTGCAGCCTGACCCCGACTCTGCCAGATGGAGCAATGCCTCCCATGGCTGAGAGCTCCCCAGGAGACCGGATGGGCAGTGGGAATTAAAGGTCACTCCAAAAAATCCCAGAGATCATATGGCTGGGATGGAGACAGAGGCGTGGAAAAGCATGGGAGCTGTTCAAATGGAGCCTCAGAGCACCCTGGTAAGGAGCCCAGGCAGCAGCTCTCGAGCTAAAAATGACTCCTGAACATCCTTCCCTGAACTGCTCAGAACCTTCTCTCCTCCATTTCAACTCCACACACTCTGGGGGACTTTCTGTATCCCGGAGAGAGGGATGTGCCAGTATTCCACAAAAGTCCTCCGTGGGATTTCTGGTCACGGCTAGTGGGGCTGAGTCTTTGGAGGAGCTGCAGGGAAGCAGTGCTTGAGCTGAGCTGCAAACACGCTCGGGAAGCAGCTCCAGCAACAACCAGCAGCTGGATTAGGTTATTTCTTGGAAAGACCCCCAGTAACCCAGCGATTTTTGGAGTTGCAGCAGGGGCAGAGGGACAAACCCAGGGCACGGCATCCCATCCGCCCGAGCCCTCAGGCAACGCGCCCGCTCCACATTTACCTTTATGTGGAACTCCAGGTTCTCATCCATGGAGTAGATGTGATCGAAGATGTCATGGGCAATCCTCGGAATGATTCCCATGAGCTGAGGGTCGTGCAGCTTTCCCTGCGGACACAAAGCGCGGCCGTAACTTGGGAGACCCTTCCTTCGGAGAGCCTGGTCCGAGCCCAGCCCCCCCCTCCCAGAGGGTCCCTCCGGATCGGTGTTGGGGGGTTTACCCCTGGTGGGGCCAAGGAGAGGAACAGACACAACCACACAAGGACAGCCCCGTTAAAAGCAGGTGTTTGGAAACATGTCAGCACCAAGGAGTATGAAATCATCCCCTTCCTCTTCCCCCACTGCGTTCCAGGGCTGAAGGAAAATCTGGGTTGTGGGGGATCTGAGGATTAAAAATAGTATATTCTGATTGCCAGAGCACTGTGCCTTACAAACACCCCTGTTTGCCCCATTAATTTGCACAACTTCCTTCCTCTGTTCCTTCAAGAAATGAGTATTAGCTGATCCAAACAGTTTCCCTGGCTGCTTTCAGTCCTGCTGCTTTTTTTCCCCCTAAGCCAGGCACGTAGAGCAGAGCTAACACCACTGGAAATGGAATAGAAATACCGATTTGAAATACACCCCTTTCCTCACTCCAGCCCAGCCTGTATTGTTATTTCTCAGTGTTTTATGGGACTGTTCAAATATGCATTAACCAGTCAGGAGTCAAAGACTCCATCGGAACACGGTGCCTACCACACCTCTGGAATAGATTTTTGGCCAATTAATACTGCCCAGATCAGCACAAAAAAAAAAAGCATCTCACTCCGAACAGTGCTGGGGAGTTATTATTTTCTTAAATACAGCAGGTAACCACACAATTCCAAATGGCCACAATTATTAAACCCCAACGTTTTCTTAGCCAAACAGGAGGAAAACGATACACACACATGCATGTGTTTTCCAATCTAATGCGTGTTTGTGACTGACCAGGGGGTCACACTGACCTCTTTGCCCAGTTTGCCAGCCTTTATTAGCATAATTAAATAATAAATATAGTCCTTTTAGCCACTGCCTCGTTCATCTGAAGCTGGTGAGATGACAGTGCCCTTGGAAGCACCAGCCCAGGGGGAAGGCACTTGAACACAGAGAGCTCGCCTCACCTTCCCTCCATCTCGCAGCCTGTGTTTAAAGCAGGTTACTGGGTTTCTGCCCTTGAATTGCACAAACATCTTGAGGGGGGGAAAAAGAGGGGAATAAGGATAAATCAGCTGCATTGCTGACTGACAGCGCTCAGCTGGATCGAACTGGGAATACTGTATTTAAATTATACAAACAACATCATCTTCTGCAGCAGAAGCACCGCAGCCAATATCCTATTAGGCTACTCAAAAACCCAAAAATCCTTCCCATATGAGACAGCATTTTATTCCAGGCTATGGGAATGAAAAAGAGGGTGATTGAATCAAGTAAATCCCTGATGAAGGGGAGGACTTCTGGGTACAAGCACTTGGTTTTCCCCTGCCAGCACAGCACTTTGCTCCACCGCACAGTGACTGCAGCACCATTTTCACACTATCCCTCCTTTCTCCCTGAAAAAGTCCTGGAAAAGCTCACTGCAAGCAACTGCATTACTGCCCAGAGGGTTTTCCCAAGGAGGGGAAAGGAGCTTTCCCTAAACCAGGATAAACAGAGATTTGCTGCTTTTTCTTTGGGGCACACAAATCCAACCAGAGCTGTGTCTACACTCCAAAGCACAGCTGAACTCACAGCTCCAGAGCCAGGAACGCTCAGGCCATTCCCTGCCCCTTTCCTGGTGGAGCTGGGCTGTCCCCCCAGGAAGAGGAGGTTTGGAATTCCAAATCATGCCACAGAGGGTGCAGCACCTAAACACATCCCCAAATAACTGCTGGGAAGTGACAGCCTATAAAACATGTAATTAAGCATTCTCCCAGCCCCAACAAGCCCCATGATAATCATCTTTTTATGGATTTCTTCCCACAGCTGCTTCTAGCTCGGAAACCACGAGGTGTGCACGGCACTCAAGCACTCCTGGACTTTCCCAGGCTCAGGTCTCCTCACTGGGGAACTCAACACAAACCTCTGGGGGGGTTTTCATCCAAACAAGAGGTGACTGAAGCAGGTCCCACCATCATTTGCAGATTCACACAATGGTTTGGGGTTGGAAGGGACCTTAAAGTCCGTCTAGTTCCAAACCCCTGCTACGGGCAAGGGACCTTCCACTAGAAGTGAGGGACAACCTGGAAGGGAAGAGCAAGGCAAAGGCAGGATATTCACTGGGAATCTGGGATAGAAAAAGAAAGAAACCACCAGGATTCTCATGGATTTAGCTGTAACCCCAGGAGGAGTTTGGAGACCTCCTGCTGCCAAGCTGACTCTGCAGTCAGGAAACTCCCCCAAAGCCCCTCCACTGAGTTCTGTGCTCATTAAAGCCTCTGCTTTTAATCAGAACCTTAATTTCCACGTTTAAACATAGCAGGTGAAGTGAAGTGAAGTGAAGCATCTGAGACAGAGCTGTTCTAGTTCAGGGTGTTGCCATACTAACTACAATTTATGGGTTTAAGCATTGAAAACTCCACCGTGAGGCCAAAGCCCATCAATTTAGTCTCAAGGGCAAAAAAAAATGTGAATTTTTAGAAGGTGTTCATCCTGCTATGCAGGTGGCAACTGTTTGAGTTAGACCTTTGGATGCCAGAAAGCCTCTCCTGGCTACATTACACCACCACATCCTGCTGGAGCTTAACACCAACACTGTGAAGTATTTCACAGCAAATCCTCCATAACAGCTTTGCCAAGAGGATTTACTATTTCTTCAACCTCAGACTATTTTTCCCTTCCACAACATACTTTAGCAACTTTACAAGAGGATGCTGGGCTAAGACGGGGATTAAACCTGCATGTAGCCTTGATTCCACTTTAAAATGACAGCAAACCAGCCCTTTTTTCTCCAGTCCCTTTACTTTCTGGCAGCTCGTGATTGTGACTCTCAAATTGGCTTTAGGAGATCTTGGCCGTGCCATGTGCAAGCACCAGCTCAAGCCCTGCAGACATTTTGATTTAATTACATCCAGAGCTGGTGGATTACTCAGGATTGTGCCATCTGTGAGGGCTGAGGCGGTGATTTCCCCCCTCCTCCCAAGGACAGACTTAATTAGACGGGAGGCATCACTTCTTGCATCCTCCAGGAAGGGAGCAATTCCAGCAGGGCCCTCCGGTTCCCCTTGGCCTTTCACCTCGGGGTTAAAAAGCAGCTGATGGTGTTAAACCAAGGAAAGCTCATTTTCCCCTTTCATTAAGCCAAACTTTGCCGTCGACCTGTAAAACTCACAGCTGAACTCAAATGCTCCAAGACAAGACACCCGGGTTGGGAAGGAACAATCCCACGCAAGGATTAAACGCTTCACTGATCCTCCTTTTCCAGCAAAACCCAGAATATCTAAAGGATTTCTACCTGAACAGTTACAAAAAAAACCAAAACAAACCAATCACAGGAAAAACCCTCCAGAGCCACAGGAAGGAACACGAGCAGACCCAAGCGCTCAGCCCTTGCAATTTGGTATAATTTGGTTTAATTTCACATTCCTCTCCCTGGCACCAATTCCCAGTTGGTCCATGTGTGCTGCAGAACGCCAGGGGGGTGTTCCCAGGAGGGCAGTGCAGCTGAGAAAACCAATAACCAGGGCAGGAATTTTCATAAGCCCGCATCCAGGCAGACCCTTATTCCTGTTGCCAGGGGTGGCTTCACAGATCTCACTGACACCCTCTAAAATACAACCCCCCCCCCGAAGCTGCTGGATGATTTTTACTCACCACTGGTGAGTTTATTCAGTTTATTTAGACGCTGAATGAAACGCCAAAGGCAGGAGGAGCCAGACCTTCCCAAAGCTCACTCAGAGCTCCTGCCCTGGTCAGTAATTGGTGCATCACGCCCTGATTTAATTGCGCTGATTAATTTGGCCACTGTACCTCCATGGTGTGTGTCTTTCCTGATGACGTCTGTCCGTAGGCAAAGATTGTGCCATTGTAGCCTTCCAGGACATCTGCAAGGAGAGGAAAAACCAATTAAACCCCTCCCTGACAGCTTAAAAGCTGAATTATCGGCGTTTCTTAAGTGTTCACAGTGTTGGAGCTCGATCAGGAAATGGTTTGTGCAGTGCAAACGGGGGAAATAGCAATATTGAGCTACATTTAGGGCAAAACCAACCACAGTAAAGTCTCAATTAGAGAATTGCAGGATTATTGAACACTCACTTTTCTAGGGGAAAAAACCATCTCTGGACACTCCGTAACATGGAAAAGGCAAAGCTTAACTGCCCGCACTTTAAACCATAGAGAAAATGAAACAAATTCATATATATTTCCTATTATAAATCTGATATAATATTTCTGCTGCTCTGTCACCCTCAACAGTTCATGGCCCCGTTATTTCCCAAGTTTCCCAAGCCTACAAAGCAGGAGAGCAAAGTGAGATGAACAGGAATTTGATTTATTAAAACCACACTTCTTTCCAGGCAGAATGAATCATTTCATATCGCATTCAGATATAAAAATATCCATTTTTAACCTGGCAGTGCTTAATGCCCACAGGAACTTTCAGAAACCTGGGGGGCGGGGGGGGCTGGAAAATACATTTATGCTTCCCACACTAATAGAGGCTTCAGGAAATAAATATATATGTGTGTGCACTTATAGTAAATATATATACATGGCTATATCATATATTAAATACATGCACTTTACTATATTATATATTAAATAGTAAATATACACACATGGTTATATTATAGCCATATATTATATAGTAAATATACACACATGATTATATTATATAGTAAATATATATATATACATGACTATATTATATATTATATAGTAAATATATACACATTACTGTATTATAAATTATTAGCTATACTGTCAGATATATTATATTTACATAAACACACATATATAATGTCTTAATTTGCATCTCCATATGTATCCACGTAGGTGGTTCACACAGGAAGGATAATTAAATAAGATACATAAGAAAAATATAAGAGGAATGAAGAAGGAATAAGTACAAAAAAAAAAAAACACAGAGAAAAAACACAGGATGGCGATTTTAAAGAAGAGAAATGAATATAAAGAAAAGGAAAGAGATTTTTTTTCCTGCTGCACAGACCAACCTTTCCTACACAGCAACACTGAGGATGAAACTGGAATGAAGCCATTCAAAAATCAATATTCTAATTAAACACAGAATATAATTAAGTGTAGCAGAAGTGTTTTGATATTTAACAATTCTGGTATTAACATTTAACATAATTTAATTTATTTACCACCCTTATCTGTTTAGAGAGACACTGTTTATTCTTGTTTTAAGGAAATAAAGGCTAAAATAAGCGATTAGAAATAATAACTGTATCAATAAAAAAATCAAGTTGTAAGTATTCCGTTAAGAATTCACTCCTACTATTTCATCTTCACGTCAAATTTGGTTAAATTTAAAAAATGCTTTTAATTAAAAATAAAAAAAGGGTGGGGGGAATAAAAGGGTTACTGTGTGCAGGTGAATTCAAGGTACCAGCTCAGCTGGGCATGGGTGGGATAAATACATTTCCAGCGCCACATTTGCAGCTCCACACTTACCCTTTCCATCAGTTCCGCCCCTCAGCATTTGAGCTGCCCACTTGGAACCACAATAGTCAATAATGAGTCACTAAATAGTCAATAAATAGCCAATAAATAGTCAATAATAATAGCCAAGAAATGGTCAGTAAATGGTCAGTAAATAGTCAATAAATAGTCAATAAATGGTCAGGAAATAGTCAATAATTAGTCAATAAATAGTCAATAAATGGTCAGTAATAAGTCAATAATTCGTCAATAAATAGTCAGGAAATAGTCAATAATTTTATTTTGTATTTTATTTTAGCGTTTTTATTTAGTGTATTTTAGTAAAAAACACAATCCCCGCTGGCGATCCCCCACATTCCACTGTGTATTTTAGTATTTTATTATTTGGTTGTTTGTTTGTTATATAGAATTTAGTATTTTACCTAATATTTTCATTATTTCACTGCTTTATTTTGCAGGCTATTTTAGCCTTTTATTTCACGTATTTCGGCGGAAAACACAATCCCTGGTGGTGATTCCCCGCACCTCAGCGCGCATTTTAGCTTTATTTCTTTATGATGGAGAATCCAGTATTTTAGCTAGCTCGCATTTTCATTATTTCAGTGTTTTATTCCGCGTGTTTCACTAAAAACCACAACCCCTGGTGCTGATCCCACCCCGGGCGCTTCTGCCTTGCCCGACCCTCCGGCACACGCACGGACAGCTGCTCGTTCCTCACATCTGGAACGCCATCCAGCTGTTTCCTTCGGCCTCCCCCCACTCCTCGCCGCCGAACCCTGAGCTAACCCAACACAGTTGTCCCCGTTGCTCCGGGGATGTTCCTTTTCCCAGCTGCCATTCCCGGGCTGCCGCGAATCCCCGTGGAACACCAGCCTTTCCCTGGGCCAGGAAGGACACCTGGACGGCCAAGGGTCGCCTGGAGCAGCACCTGAGAGATTCCCAACCCACGCCGCGCTCCCGGCTGGAGCGCAGCTCCCATCCCGCGCGGGGAACCGATCGTCCGCTCCCCCACGAGGACTCACATCCCACACCTGATCAGGGAATTGTCCCCAAGGAAACACGAGCCCAGAACTCGGAGACATCGCCCTGTGCTCTCCCTCCTTCCCTGTCTCACCCCCTCCTCTTCCCTCCTCTCCCTTTTCCTCCCCATCGCTCTCCTCACGTTCTTGTTCCCTTCTTTCCCCCCCCTTTCCTCTTTTCCTCTCTTCTCCGCCCTCCCCACCAAACTCCTGGTAGAAGGCAACAGCGGGCTCTATTTTCCAGTGGGACTTTGGAAAGTGTTTGCCTTCCTGTTTCTGTCCTGTATTCTCTTTTCATGAAGACGATTTTACTCACTGACTTAGCTCTTCCAAATTCCTCTCACAAAGGGGTTTATTTCTCTTCCCAGCTTCCACAGGGGACATAAAAACCCCTTCACAAACCCACAAACTCCTTCTGTCAGCACGCCCTGGAGGACTGAAACAGCTCCCCAAACTTCCCAACAGTTGAGTTGGAACTAATGATGCCAAAACTCCAGTCCCACCAGTTTTAATTCAAGGCTTACCCATGTGAAGTGAGACCTGCTGTGATCAGGCTCCCCTCTGAGCAGAGGTTGTGGGATTTTTATGGCTCATTTCTGCTCTCCAGCATCAGATAATTTTAATTCTGCTCCTCACCCCCACCCACCTGGGCTACACCGCGTCGGTTTGCTCCAGGCTGGTTGGAGTGGGACAACCAATTTCCTCCAGAAGCGGGTTTGGAGCAGGGCTGCTCACCCCAGGGACCTCTCCCCACAGATCCAGCTCCACCCCAAAACACCAGGAAGCCCTTCCACTGGGGCTTCAGGAGCTCCTGCACCTCTGCAAACCCCCGGGATGTCCAGCCACACAAACCCCACGGTGCTCAGCACGCAGCCTTGCCCAGCTCTGACACCATTCCCACTGTCTGCACTCCTGGATTTCAAACCAAACACCAGGGAGCAAACCTCGGAGGGCACAGGGACACCCCACAAGGCCAGGGGACGAGGAGACCAGGTACCGCTCGTAACCCCTGAGCTGCTGCCCCGTGGGCACCACGCCAAGCCTGGGCTCAGGAAGGGTTTGGACAACGCTCCCAGGCACAGGGTGGGATTGGTGGGGTTTCTGTGCAGGGCCAGGGGTTGGACTCGATGATCCTGAGGGCTCCCTTCCAACCCAGGGGATTCCATGATTCTGGGAATACCATCAGGGATGGGCTGTCCAGCCTCAGAACCGCGTGTGAGGTCTGGGGGGTGATTTGGGAGAGTGAGGGCATTATGGCAGGGGATTAAAATGCACCCAACAAGTTTGATTTTTTTTTCAGTGAAAGTCTTAAGATTTCAACAGCTTGTGAAGGTTTTGGTTCAAACAAACAGGGTGTCATCCAAGAGGCAAAGCTGCTCCCACACCAATGCCCTCTACACTCTCCTCTAATGGTCCATCCTCCCACTCTAAGGTACACATTCCATGGTCATCCTGGACTGAACAGTCTCCCACTGCATGGAGAACGCACTTTTTATTCCTCATATCCCCAAAAGCAAGTGTTTGTGTAGAATAACACACTTTTTATTCCTGATATCCCCGAAAACAAGTCTTTGTGTAGAATAACACTCAAGGAGAGAGGAAGGAGCGACCACTGCCAATCCTTCAGCTCTTCTGGTTGGTGTTTTGTTTTACACAGAGAAGCCTTTAAAAAAGGAAACACTCGGAATTACTAATTAGCAAGCTCTCATACAGACATCTAAAAATTCATTATCCAGTCTCTAAACAGCTTGAGGGGACAGGGAGACATCTCTTTCCCTCCTCCCAAGCAGGGATAAGAAAGACAACACCTACCTTTAACAATCTGCTTGGCACAGGCGTTATAAACTTGTTCCTGGGTTGTGTTGGGAGGTAACACTCTGTCAAAGACATACGGCTTCCCTTGCTGCAAACCAAGGAGAAACTCTCATGAGATAAAGAACGTTTCACACAGTTTATAATCCTAATTTAACAGGCACCAGGAAATGCAGCGTTTCCTCCAAAGGAAGCCATTCAGGGCAATATTCTGTTGCCTAAACAGATGTGACATCTCGTGTGCTCCAAACCCCTCTTTCCTACAGCTGGCAAATAAAACGTGGCACATGTTTCCTGTGTGCCCCCATTTGGGTCAGCAGACACGGCTGTGGGACACAACCAGCTCAAAGAGCTGCAATGGTCGGCTATTTCCTCCCTCTCCTGGGAGTTAAAGGGGAATAGCCGTGGAAATATTGGGGGAATAGCCACAGAAATATTGGGGGAATAACCACGGAAATATTGGGGGAATAGCCATGGAAATATTGGGGGAATAGCCACATAAATATTGAGGGAATATCCATGGAAATATTGGGGGAATAGCCAAAGAAATATTGGGGAAATAGCCATGGAAATATTGGGGGAATAGCCATGGAAACATTGGGGGAATAGCCATGGAAATATTGGGGGAATAGCCATGGAATATTGGGGAAATAGCCACATAAATATTGGGGGAATAGCCACATAAATATTGAGGGAATAGCCACAGAAATATTGGGGAAATAGCCACAGAAATATTGGGGGAATAGCCATGGAAATATTGGGGGAATAGCCATGTATATACTGGGGGAATAGCCATGGAAATATTTGCAAAAGCTTTGCTGTTCCTTACTGAAAACTAGCAAGAGACGTGGTGTGAGGAGAGCACTCGGAGCTGAGAGAATGAAAAGTCCTGAGTGCTGGTTCTGCTGAGCCTGGGGTGGCCCAGCACGGTCCCAGCACTCTACTGGTTTAATGTCTGGCTAAACATGCAAAGGTGTCAGCAAATCCCCAGGCCAGACCCCGGCCAGGCTGTCCATCACACTGTGATGTTGCCCTAAGCTTGTTTTTCATTCCGAAATCCTCATGATTTTAATCCTTAGCTCCCAACAACCAACCAGGCGCTGCGTGGAAACGCCAAAGGGACATTTTGGCCCGTTTCCCTTTGAGACCCACAGCGAGCTGCCCCGATTCCCAGGCGTCACCGCCAGTGACATTTATTCCCATGCACACAACCTGCAACATGCATTTTGATTCCTCCTGGCCGGGGTGGGGGTGTAATGGGTTACAAGAGAAACACAACCCTAAAAATAGGGTAGCACGGCACTTCAAAGGCCAGTCAGTGCCTCAGACAGCAGCTCTGCTCCCTACAACCCAACAGCAAGCACCGCATCTGCATTTAAGACACGCAGCCTTGATGTAAAAGCCGCGCTAAGGGGATGTGCAGCATCCCTCTCATCTGCCATCAGAGCTAACGAGGGGCTGCTGCTCCCCCACCACCCCCCGTGCAGGAGGTTGTTCTGCTGCTGGATGTGCCACCCTGTGCCACCACAGCAGCTGCTCAAACGCTCTGCTCAATTAACCGTTTTTGTCCCGCTTTTGATTCCGCTTCGAGCGGGTCAGGAGCTGCCCCTTAAACGCGGGGACGGGAAAGGAGACGGGGGTGGGGTTGGGTGTTTGATGGCAGCGCGTGTGCCGCGTGTGTCAGCCCGGGATTTCGGAACTCAAGGGTAAGGAAGCAGTTTATAAGTCATTTGGTAAATAATTTGGGGGGTTTGTGCTGAAAGCTGGGCCAGCCAAGCAGCCGCTTGGTCGGACACAACCCCGAACAGGCGACTCGGAGCAGCATCACCGATGCAGCCCCTGATCCCAGTGCGACATCTGTTCGTGTTTCACTCCAGGATTTCAGAACTCAAGGATGAGAAGGTGATTTATAAGTTATTTAGTAAATAACTTGTGGGTTTGTGGTAAAAGCTGGGCCAGGCAAGCACCCACTTGGCAGGTCACAACCCCGAACAGGCGACTCGGAGCAGCATCACCGATGCAGCCCCTGATCCCAGTGCAACGTGTGTTCATGTTTTATCCTGGGGTTTCGGATCTCAGCGATAAGAAGGCGATTTATAAGTTATTTAGCAAATATTTCATGGGGTTTTGCTGCCATGGGGTGAACACTGGGCCACCCAAGCACCCACTTGGTAAGACATGACCCCAAAGAGGCGACTCAGACCAACATCATTGACGCAGCTCCTGATCCAGGCGCAACGTGTGTTCGTGTTTCATCCTGGGCTTTTGGAACTCAAGGATGAGAAGGCAACTCATCAGTTGCTCAGTAAATAATCTGTAGCTTTGTGCTGAAAACTGGACCACCCAAGCACCCACTTGGTAGGGCACAACCCCCAAGAGGTGACTCGGAGCGGCATCCCTGATGCAGCCCCTGATGTCAGGTCTCAGCCCCAGGAATGTGGGGGCACTCAGAGAGCACCCACCCCAAACTCTGCCTCTCCCCTGCTCCCCACGGACAGTGCACATTGTGCCCCTCAGTGGGACAAAGCTCTTCATTCCCAGGATGGCCAGGGCAGCCCAGCTATTCCAGAACAACTTCCCAAATGGACTTTTTACCTCCTTACCCCACTTCTGCTCATCCTGAGCACCAGGCAACAAGCCCTAACTCGAGGCCAAACCCTACATGGACACACCACCTCCGACATTCCCTTATCCCATTTATTCCCTTCATGCCTGAGTTGAGGCTCAGAGAGCGATGTCAGTTCATCCTCCCACCGTGGCAGGCACAGCACTCCAGGCAAACACTGCCCTGGTGCAATCAATCCAGCTCTTCCACGGAGCTCTCCAGGGCTGGAATGCCAGAGAGCCCCAAAAAAAGCAATCCCATGCTAACTGTGCTCCCCACAGCTGGCAGAGGTACCTCCTGCAGGTGTTATTTGTCTGGAAAGCTGCATCTCACAAGTGTGTCACACAGGTCAGATTTCTTCCCGGGGGCTTTTGTTTGGGAAGCTGAAAGGCTGGAAAACCCACCACTGATGCCTGGAGAAAATAAACGGGTGTGAAGGATCACAAGGCATCTGAGTGCACAAAGTGAGAGCAGCCCTGGGTTTCTGGAGAGGCTTTTTGAGCTTCATCTCCCACACTGACCTTGGACAAAGACAGCGGGAGGCTCACGCTCCGTTCCACGAAGGGGAGTAGGATGGGTGGGCACAGACCTTCCGCCCACCCCCAGTTTGAGGGTTTATGCTTCCTTTGCTCTAGCACCACTTCTTTTCCACCCCAGGCTCTCTCCCTCCTGGCTCAACCCCCTTCTCCCCACCATCACCACCAGCTCCTCATCCTCCTGCCTCATTCCTTGTTCAGGAGTTCCTGGCTGGGTCTCTGATGTTGGACAAATGTTGGGCACTTCCCGTGTCACCCCCCTCCCCTTGTCCAGCTTTCTGACCCTTCCTTCTGTCTCCCCGTGGTCCTCTCCTCACCACCACATCCACCCAGCTCCAAGGGTGTTATGTTTTGGGTGTTATGGTTATAATCTCTTAATTTTGGCAGACCACAAAGGCCAAATCCGCCCCATAAAGGCAACACTCCGGCGGGTCCGAAGGGTTTGCTCCAGAGCAGAAAGGGAGGCTGAGCAACCACAGACATCCCTTGATTTCCAGCCTGTTCCCAAGCAGTCCTTTTTTCCCTATTGTCATGTCCAGAGGTAACATCACTGCTTTTATTTGTTTTTTTGTTTTTTTTTTCAAATATAACTCGGCTTGAATTAAGCCCCAAAATCAGGAAGTAATTCAAGGAAGCAGCAAGCAGCCAGAAATAAAACGTTATTTTCTGAGCTATGCCAACGATTTTATCTGTGCACCTCCTCCCTACATTATTTTCCAAACTTTCTCATTGTATGCAGTGTATTATCTCTCATACATAAATCACATCTTCCTGCCTATGCAATTGCTTCCCACAGTCCCCCTGACAATCTGTTCCATTAACTTATTCCACTGCTGCATAATGGGCTGGGATAAGTGCTCCAATCCACCCACACAATTCCTGCTGAAGTTGTATTGACAGCCAGATAGATTCTGGTCTGGCCCTTCAGCAGCACCAAGAATTGTATTCAGATATATTGCCAGTTATTCTTTCACTGCCTTAACGTTTAAAGGTTTCCTGTTGGGTTTACAGGCTTGGCTTTGGGGGGAAAAAAAAAAAAAAAAAAAAGAAGAGGATTTCACAAGGTCAAAAAGGGTTTTAACCATAAATTCCCGATTTACCAAATCCATCATTCTACAAGCAGCATCACAGAGCTGTACTGTCACAGGAAGCTAATGCAGTCGCAATTAAAAAAAAAAAATAAGATAACCTAATATATTTCCTGTTTAAAAATAAATAAATAAATAAACTTCAACTCTTCAACATTCCACCCAGACAGGAAACGAGGAGTTCTCAGTGCTCAGAGCTGCCTGCTAAGGATGAGATGCCTTAATACAATTCCATGACTAATTCCCTGTGACCTGCAGTCAGTCTGGGGTCCACTCCACCCATGGATCTGCAGGCCACTGCAGGAATTCCCAAGAGCCAGCAGCGAGCTCAGGTCTGGAATTGCTTAAGTAGAAAGGAAGAAGACAACATACAGAATGCTGGGTTTCCTTGATTTTGGAGGGACATTTGAGTACGGTGAGGAATTCCAGCCTAGAACTAGAGATGTCACCCAGACTTCTCACAGGGCAAATTTGTTCTGCTCGAGCAGACAACTCATCCCAAGGACACAGAGGCAGGAGGGGGAACCTGAGAAGCTTCCCAGAGAAGCTGTGGCTGCCCCTGGATCCCTGGGAGTGGCCAAGGCCAGGCTGGATTCCCTTGGAGCAGCCTGGGCTGGTGGGAGGTGTCCCTGCCCATGGCAGGGGGTGGCACTGGGTGGGCTCCGAGGTCCTTTCCCACCCCAGCCTCTCTGGGATGCTCTGACCCAGGAGGAGGCAGGGCTGCTGCCAAGGCAACATTCCAGGATTATACAGGAGTTTAGGCATGTCTGTGGGAGGACAAAGGCAAGAGAAGGAAGTGATGTGGGTAACCTGGAGAGGAACCGATGCAAGGGCAAAAACCCCAGCTTGTCACTCTGCCTGTCTGGCCATGCCCCACATCCAATCAGCACAGTCCCATCTCCTTCCAAAATCCCTTTCCGGCTCTCTTCCTGGGTGAGGCACTTTGTTCTGTGTGCGTGTTTATGGGGGTCTGAGGACCAACAACCACAGTGGGACCACAGCTCCCGAGGTCCATGTGTCCGTGCATCCCTGCTCCGGGAGGTCTGCAAAGGGGCTCAGCAGGAGCAGGCGGGTTTTTTCCCCCCAGGAAAAGACAGACAGGCATTCCCTTTATCCCTGTGAACGGGCTGCACGATCATGGACTCACCAGCCCAGGAAAGCTTTTGGTCCCTGCAGAAACCAGGGCTCAATTTCTCAGCCGAATGGTCTGGCACAGCACGACTCTGCTGAAACCCTGCCCCTGTTACCCCAGCTCCCTGTCCCAGTCCAGGAGCTTTACTGGTGCAGCTGGAATGAGGTGGGAGTGGTTTATTCACTGCCCAGGATGTCACTGCCAGGGCACAGCACGGAGGAGCACGCAGGTACCACGACCACGTGATGTGCAGGAGCTTAATTAACGGGAAATTATTTCCCAGATAGTTTTCCCTACCCTAAGTGCTCTTGTAGGAAAGGTTTTATAAATAAAAGATGTGCAACTGCAGGCCTGGAAGACAGAATTTTTCAAAGAGGAGAAAGCAAATGATTACCAGTGGCAATCCCATTTTCCAGTCGAGGCACGTCCTGCACAGCACTGAGTTTCTCCCTTAGAAGGTGGAATAAAACACAGTCCTTCCCTCCAGCCTGTGGAGCAGGAATTAAAGTCTCCACTCCCTTTGAAAATGCAGAGGCCACATTTACTGAACACCCTCTCCCTTCCCAAGTGGGATGAATAGCTGGCCCTGCAAATTCCCCCTGGAATTACACCGACCTGATGAGATGGAAGGAATTCTCTCCCCCCCAGGTTACAGATTCTGCAGCTACAGGGTGGTTACCACTGTGCTGATAAAGCCCAAGAAATAAACAGCATCTATCCCATGCTCCTGAAGCCATTCACCTCTCCTGAGAATTGAAAACGTGGTTGAAAACAGAGGGAGAGAATAAAAGCGTGTTAGAAAAGCACTTAAATTCACTTACAGTGTTTTCCCTTTTTTCGGTAGTACTGACTTAAGGAAATGCTTCTGCCATCCCAATCCATTCCCTATGCCAGCTTGCCCTATAGAAAAGCAGCAAATCACCCAGTGGATCAAAATTCAGAATCCCTGGGTTAAAAAAAAAAAAAAAAGGGCAATTTATTCAGAACAACACTAAATAGTCAACCCAAGTTGGCCAAAAAAAAATGCTAATACTCCTAAAATTCATCTGGAAAATAAATTAAACGAAGCAGCCATGTATGAACAGGCACTGCAGAGCAATCTGAGACAAACCCAGCATTGCTTTTGCAGAGAGGGCTTAATTATTGATCTACTTTATGAATATTTCTGTGGAGCTGATGGAGTTTGGCTCGTGGCCAGTGATCCACTTTCAGCTCTCACTGCCAGCAGAAAAACCTTTAACTCCTTGCAACAAACCCCACTCCACCAAGCAGTATTTTATTTTGCTAAAGACCTGCAATTTAGGAAATCAAAACGTCAGAAGTTATTTCTAAGCCTTTCTCCCACCTGGAAAACAGGGTCTTTAAGGAACTTTATATGCATTTTAAGTATAAAGAGCTCCCAAAACAAAGGCAACTATTAAATAATCCTCTTAAGCAACACTTTTTATAGTTCTGACACAGCAATACTCAGTCACAGCTCCCTCACTATTATTGAGTTGTATTTGTGTAGCTACTGCAAATTATCCAGATTTTCCCTGGTTTTTACCAGTATCCCAGCAAACCTACCTTACTTCCAGCAATGGGATAAGAGAATTCAGGATTTCTTTTGCATAGAAAACAACACAAACCAACAGTTTAGAAAGAAAATACAGAAAACATTCTTTGTAGAAGGAAGGAGAAAGAAAAGTGCCATCATTCGAGAGACTCCTCTAACCAAAGGTCTTGTGATTTTAGGAGCAGCTCAGAATGAAAGAACAATGGATAGCAGGAAAAGTTTCTTCCCAGAGAGGGTGATCAAGCACTGGAAGAGGCTCCCAGGGCAGGGGTGGAGTCCCCACGCCTGGAGGGGTGTCAAAGCCCTGTGGATGTGGCACTTGGGGACACGGTCTGGGGTGGCCTTGGTGGTGCTGGGGGATGGTTGGGCTTGGTGGTCTTAGAGGGTTTTTCCAACCTAAACCATCCCGTGATTGATTTCTATTCTGTACAGTTCAATACTTCAAAACTGGGGTGTTTTTGGGTTTGGGTTTTTGTTTTTTTTTTGTTATCTAGAGAACATTATGATTTTCTTTTACCAAAAATTGTCATTTCATAGCCGGAAGACAACGTAGCAAAGCCCACCCTCAGGCAGGTTCCCGGAGCAGCGATGGGAGAGGGGTCAGCCAAGGCCACTCAGGGGTGGGCACTGTGGGAGTGACTCACGTGGAGCAGCCCTGTCAGCGTTCATAATGCCCCAACAAAGAGCAGAATAGGTGGATATTCAAAACAAAGCAGCCGTGGTGAAAGCCCCAAGGAAGCTGCTGACCTTCAGCTCCACCTCCAGAAGGGAAGCAGAGCACAGACCAGCCAAAACCACATCTTAATTCTGCCCCGGCAGCGTGGTGTTAATCTCTGCTTTGTTAAACGTATCACTTGCAGATTTATGGGGCAACTGGGTGGCTCAGGAGATTAGTAATGGGATCCTGAGCACTGTCAGTTGTGGATTCAAATCCATCTCAGGTCAGGAGAGGTCACAGCCAAAACAGAGGGCACTGCTGGTCCGGAGAGCATCTTTGCTTGCAGTGTGCCCTGCTCAAGGGGAGCATCTTTGCTTGCAGTGTGCCCTGCTAAAGGGGAGCAGCCTTGCAGTGTGCCCTGCTAAAGGGGAGCAGCTTTGTTTGCAGTGTGCCCTGCTAAAGGGGAGCAGCTTTGCTTGCAGTGTGCCCTGCT
>JAWWEU010000163.1:1750471-1765066 GCA_035583155.1 Acropternis orthonyx
CTTTGCTTGCAGTGTGCCCTGCTAAAGGGGGGCAGCTTTGTTTGCAGTGTGCCCTGCTCAAGGGGAGCAGCTTTGCTTGCAGTGTGCCCTGCCCAAGGGGAGCAGCTTTGCTTGCAGTGTGCCCTGCTAAAGGGGAGCAGCTTTGCTTGCAGTGTGCCCTGCTAAAGGGGGGGCTGGAGGGGATCAGAGAACAACCCACGCTGTTGGTCCTGGGGTGTCCCCTCAGGGTGGATGTACCTTGGCAAAAGGAAACAAGTGAATCCTTGCCCCCCACTGCCTGTGTTTGTTCTGCACACAAGGCATTTCCCAGCACACTGTCACGCTTGCAGCTGGGCTTTAGACTCGCTCAAGGCTTAAGCCAGGATCACTTATTCATTGTGGGACGGAATTCCAAGGGAGGAGTTCCTGGAGGGTCTCACAGCTGTCCTGGCACTCAGAACAGCAGCAACCCCAGGCACATCTCTGCTGCCCAAAGTGGCCCCTTCACACTGACCTGTGAGGAGCCAAAGCAGCACCCGTGTGATGGCCATGGCAAGAATGGGGGTCTGCACCAAAGAGAGCTCAGGGTTCCCATCCCACCCGCACTATGAGCACCTGTACGACCACCAGCAACACTGGGACATGCAGATTATTCTCCTCTGCCCTCAAGAACTGCAAATCTTGAGTATTCCTAAATCCAGATTAGTCGTATCCAATGTGTTCATAATCTAATGGAGTAACTAAACCCAGAGCTCAGGAAATGACCCTCAGCCCTTGATGCCTTGGTGGCTGAGTGTGCTCCTGATCCACTGAGCAGCCACAACCCAGAGCTCAGGGAATAACCCCTTGGATACCTTTGTGGCTGAGTGTGCTCTTGATCACACACTGGGACACCAGTAACAACAGCTCAGACTCAATTCCTCCTTTACAAAGTGAGACACTAAAGTTCAGCGGTGCTGGAAGCTGGAACGTTTACAGACCTGATGCTGTAGCAGGACTTGGAAACCCTACAGTTTAAGAGAAGCATTGTCACTGCTCTGCACCAGCTTCATTTGGCGTAATTTAATCAAAACAGAGACTCACGGAAGGGGAACAACAGCCTGTACTTCCCTCTACCTTTTCCACTGAAAAGGGATGCCCAAAAGAAGAACTGAAAGGGCAGAAAGGGCACACAGTGCTGTGTCTGGTGTGACCTACAGAGACATTGATGCACAGCTGCCCCAGAATTACCTTTTTTCTTTGTAGCATGATGAGTTGCAGCCCTGACCTGCACCTCTTGGAAACATGAGCTGTGCAGCTCAAGGACTCCAGACCCGCAATGATTTGGGGCCGGAGGGGGCCCTGAGATGCCAAGGCGGGCAGAGCAACTACCCTGGCACCGACTGATGCACACAAGTTGCTCCTGGCAACAAACCTCTTCAAACCCAGACAAGAGGAGCGTTCAGGGCACAGACCCTGCAGGGCAGGGCTGGTCTGAGGGAGCTGTGCCCCTCCATCCCTCTCTGTGCTGCTCCTGCAGGCACTGGGGCACCCCTGCCAGGCCACCCCTGCCAGCTCCTGCCACGCGCCCGGAGAGCTCAAAGCCTTTTTACCATGAGCACGGAGGGAGATCGGCTTCCCCAGGAAGGAAGGAAGGGGGATGGCAGCGTTGCACGGCGTGTTTGAGCCCCACTACGGGCTCACTGACCTCCTTTGCCTCTGGTGACCCTTCACAGGGTCATGGAATACTCTGAGCTGGAAGGGACACAAGGATCATCAACCCAGCTGCTGGCACAGACACCCCAACAATCCCCCCTGTCCCTGTCCCGCTGCCCAAACCCCCCTGGAGCTCTGGCAGCCTCGGGGCCGTGCCCCCTGCCCTGGGGAGCCTGCTCAGTGCCCACCACCCTCTGGGGGAAGGGCCTTTCCCTGAGATCCCACCTGAGCCTGCCCTGGCACAGCTCCAGCCATTCCCTGGGTGCTGTCCCTGCTCACACAGGGCAGAGATTGGTGCCTGCCCCTCCTCTGCCCCTCGGGAGGATGCTGAAGACTCCAGTGAGGTCTCCCCTCAGTCTCCTCTTCTCCAGCTGAACACACCAAGTGCCCTCAGCTGCTCCTCATGGCCCCTCCAGACCTTCCCCATCCTCGTGGCCTCCTTTGGATGCTCTCCAACAGCTTCATGTCTTTTTTATACTACAGTGCCCCAAAACTTCCACTGATTTCTTTTACCTCCTGATTTTTACCTCAGTTTGCCCGGTTTCTTCTCCCCCTTCCTCACACCCAACTTCGGACAGGTGAAGGTGGAGGAGGGAGGACACAGCTCCCCTTTTGGGAGGAGCAAAGCCACCCAGAGCACAGCCAGGCACAAATTCTGGTCACCTGGAGCCCAGCAACTCTCATCTGTAACCTCTGCAAAGGGCAACCTGCTCACCCCCCCTCCACAACCTCACAACCAGCTTCTGCTTCCTGCACTGATTTCCTTCTATCCCTCATTGTCTGGAGAAAAATAAAAAAGCAGAACTCTCAGTTTTACTTGGCATGTCCAAATCTCACAATTCTGGCATCAACCATGCAGTTTGCCTCAAGCACAAACATCTGGAAACCAGGTAATTATAAGTATATATATATATATATATATAAATTTTAAAAATACTTAAAAAACTTAAATAGGAAACTGCCAAACAGAGACCCCATTGCTATTTTTAAAACCCATGTATTTGTGGGTGCAGGGCCATGATACTGCAGAGCTCGGTTTGCAAACACTCAGCAATTCTACCCCAGCCAAGGCATCCTTATTTGTACCTCTAGTTCATAAAAATCCTGTAAGGAAACTAGACAAGGAGAGACAAGAAAATTCCTTACAAAAACATTCCAATCCCTAACAAACCAGAACGACTGTTTCCTCCTTATTCACACCAGTTATCAGGAGGAAAACAGGGTATTTAAGAATCTGGTTTTGCCCTTCTGACAAGTTAATCCACCGCTGATAAATAACGATTCAGGATCCTTTAAATCACCTTCAAAATTCAGGTGGAACTGGTCCCACCTGGCTCTGCATTTGGGAGCAGGAACATTTACAGCACCTTGTGCCACCCTGGGAAACTGGTGGTGACAGGCTGTGCTTTCCTGGGCAGCTGGCAAAGGGTCCTGAGCGTGTCACGACGACACACACTGCAGCTCAAACAGCTGGAGAGGAACACATTGGATATACTGAATATATATACCCATAAAAGTGGGGTTATAGAGCTGGGCAAAACACACCACACCCGGGCACACACAACAGAACTCCCTCTGTGAGCTCTGCAAGGACAAAGAGCTGCAGAGTTGCCCTTTCAACTGCACTGCCTGGACCTTCTTTGGGTTATTTCTCGGGTTTTTTGTGAGCAAAAATAGGCTTTGAGGCTCACAAGGCTTGCAGTGCTCTCCCTGCAGCTAGGGATGCATTACAGCTCCCATCCCCAGCACCGAGACCAGCAGAGCAGCCCCACGTCCCGCTCCGCCATCCAGGAATGACCTGCCAGCAAATCCTCTCTCAGATTTGGCCATGCTGATGCATTCCTCCTGCAATTCCCACACTTCCAAAGCAGGGAGCAGCTCCCTCTGCACAGGGATGGTGTCAAAGCCTCCCAGCCAGGAGTGGCAGCTCTGCTGCTGCTCCCTGACACAGGCAGGGACACGAGGGAAGCAGCACGAGCTCCAGAGGAAACACAGCACCTCTTTCTTATGGACACCAGGACTCATATTCTGTTTTTTTTTCCATAGGAGAAGACAAACAGAACCTGGTGGACACCGGGCTGGCAATGAGCAGGAGATAAGGAGGGGGTAAATAATCATTAAACCCTTTTATTTTCATCAGTGTAAGCAGCTGCTCTTCCAGTTAAGCCCCAAGGTGCAGCATTCAGGCTCCTGCCACCCTCAGCGCTTGGCACTGCTGAAAAAGCCAACCCCACAAAAAGCCACCCCTTTATCCTGAAGCCACTGAGGCCTCGTCTTCCCCATCCTCGAGGCCTCTCCAATTTACAACTCCTGCATCCCAAAGCCTCCTAAAGCCACTCCAAATGGCACTTTTTAATAATAATAAAAAGCAAGCAGTTCTTGTTACACAAACCAGCTCAGCCTTGGGAGGTCACTGGTAAATGAACACGGTCTCCTCCCCACCTCATCCTTCTCCCTGTGTCCAAGAGGAGGGATGGCTGATCCCACAAGGAGGGATGGCTGATCCCACAAGGAGGGATAGCTGTTCCCACAAGGAGGGACAGTTGTTCCCAACAACACCAGCGTGCAGCAGGGAGGACCCGGAGAGGCCGAGAGCTGCTCCTGCATCCAGGGACACGAGGCCCCTTTATTATCCCTGCTGCTCTGATGAGCATGGATAGAGTGGGATCGGAGCCACCCCATGGGACAGCCCTGCCCAACACGGCTCCCGCCTTGCCCTGTGCTCCCCACAGTGGGGGGAGACTCCCAGGGACATTTGGGGACCCCCAGAATGATTTGGGGGAGGGTCTGGAGGGACATGAGGAAACTGGGAGGGGGGAGGGGTCTGATTTTGGGAAGCCCCAGAGTGATTTGGGGGATCTGGGGGGGACACGGGGACAGTTGGGGAGGGGTCTGATTTTGGGGACCCCACCAGAATAATTGCAGGGGGGGGTCAAAGGAGGATCCCAGTGCTCACACAGCCCAGCCCCTGCCTGGGCCATGTCTATCCCATGGGAAAGCAGCAATGCTCTCCAGATCCTCAGCACTTAGGGGGTCTCTCTCCAGGACTCCAGGACAGCTCTGAATTCCCACATCCAGCAGAACTACGGCTGCTTCGGCTTCCAGAGCCCCCAGTGACACAGCAAGGGCATAATCCATTTAAAAAAAAAAAACGGGAATGCCATATTAAGTGATGGGCCATGAGCAGTTCTGGCACACCCCCAGCTATGAAACCACCTCAGGTGCTTCCAGTTTCCTTCTGTCCAACCCTCCTCCTGCACAGGCTCCTCCTCGGAGCTGCACAGCTCCAGCATCACATATGACAGGTTAAAATAAGTTGTCTATGCTGGCAACAGCTTTGTTTGAAGTTTGGGGCTGAGGCTGCTCCGTAACACTCCGAAAATCCGGGCTGCACACAGAGCAAGCAACGGGCAGAATAAATCCTCTGTTACCAATATAAGCAAATATTCCTCGCTAGGATAGAGAAACACGTGCTCCTGTATAGTGAGATTAATGCTGCTTTAAGATTTCTTTGCAGCACTGAACTGTTCTGCTTTGAAGTGAAATCGTAAAAGATACCATAAAGTGGGAAATAATCAAGCCAGTGTGTTTATCAAATGACAGCAGTTTCCACTGGATGCTTATGGCTGACCCAGAAAGTGGTGAGAAAACACAAAAAGAATCCAGAGGGGTTCTAAGAGGAGAAAACAAAACAAAAAGCAAGATGAAAGGGGAGAGGAGGGGATAATGTAAAAGGAGAGAGGGAAACATAAATGTAATATAAAAGGGGACAGGGCAAAAAAAGAAGTGTAAAGGGAGAGGGAAGCAGAAGGCAGACAGGACATGGGGGCAGCAGTTTAGCAGGTTAATCCTGAGTGGTGGTATTTTCACGATTTATACACTGATAAAAATAAGTGTCGGGCTGTTTGAGGGGCATTAAAAGCTGCAGCTGGAGAAGACAGAGCTGTGGGAGTGCAGAGACCCGTGCGTGCCCTGGAACTGCAGCAGCTCCCCAGGAAAACCTGGAGGAGCAGAGTTCCACCAAGGGCAAAACCCCCAGGGCTCTGGGAGAAGCTGCAGATCCCACACCTCCCTGCTGGCCTAAATCCTGCCATTCCAGCAGTGCAGTCGTGCTGTGCAGTCAGGAGAAGAGATTACAGCGGCAGAAAAATCCGACTTCTGGTACCAGCTTTGCTAAAAATACTCCCTAACCCAGTTACCCCAATTCAGAGAAGGCACTCCCGTGCCAAGGTGGGGGGGATAACTGAGCAGGCACCAGGATGCTGGGGCGGCAGAGCCTTCCCTGCAGGTCCCCAGTGTGACTCCAAAAGTCACCTCCCACCCCTCCAAAGCAGAGGGCTTTGCCTCAGAGGCTGCCACGGGGCCAGCTGCAGGAAAAGGGCCTGTCAGAGCAAGAATAGCCGGGGAAATTTGGGAGGCAGGGGAGGGGTTGGTACTGCTGAAGTGGCTGAAAGCCTTTAGGCCATTTAACGTGCAACCAAACAGTACCAAATGCTGCTCCTCGTGCAACAGAAATGCTTTACAGCAGCTCCCAAACAAGCCCAGTTTTCCAAGAATCCCGCTGCCCTCCGCCACCAACCACGAGCATCTCCTGTCCATCGTCACAAATAGGGGGCAGAGCAAAACTTCTCTCAGCAGAGAGACACTGCAAAAAATGAAGCATTTTTGGCAAAGGCATCCAAGAGGACTGCTGTTAAATATTTAAATTTTTGTCTCTGGATAATCGTTTCTCATGGGGGAAAAAACCCACCATTCCTGGTGTCAATTAGATTCTGTCATACCCTGAAAATACACGTTTTCTGAAGCTGCCACGGGACCAATTATTGATAAAATAATGGAATCTGATAATAATCACATGCATGTCCAGGACATCCCATGAAAAGTCAAGAACAGAGGCCGTAAATATATAGGAATGGTTTGGGTTCTTTCCAGTAGATGAATAAAATCCACCAGAAATCCCAAGCCTGTGGCTCCACACCTTTCAGATCCTGAAGGATCCCGTTCTGCATAGTCTGAGGTAAATGTTGCCTTTGCTGCTGCTGTGTTGGGTTTGTTTTATTAGGATTATTTAAGCATGCAATGTTTTCACACTCCAAAATGCAACAAAGTGGAATAAAGGCATTTTTCCCAGTTCACAAAGCCCTCACACAGACAAGAAGGGCTGGAAAAACAAACATTGGCAACGCCACAGTCAAGTCCAAAGCTTGGGGCAATTACTGAGCGACTCTAAATCACTTGTCTGCTCCTACACCTGGGGTTTAGGAGGCTGCAGGAACACAAAACCCAGCAAAAGAGGGAAAATAAAGAGTGGGAGGTACCTGTGCTTGGTCTTGTTGGGTTCCATAAGATGAAGCACACCAAGCTCAGAGGAACCCACCAAAACCAGACACAAATGCACAGGACCGGGGTAGAGATTATGAAAAAAAAAAACCAACCCAAATAAATCACAAATAAACGCCCTTGTCTAGAAGAGATCTTTTTGGGAAAACATTCACAGTTCCAAGTACACTTTTATATTCAACTAAAGCAGCCAGAATTTAAGCAGAAACCCAGGAGCAGCCAGACAGAATTTTGGAAGAAAACGAATCCTGACTGAGTCATTTTCATGATAACAGGAAGGACACCAGGATAATATCACAGGTGGTATCAGCAGTCAAGTTAAAAACTACATTAAATAATCTTTCCTCCTCTCTTTTGCCCTCCCTGCCCCAATCCTCAAAAAAGTGCCACAGAGAAAAGCATGTTAATATTGAAGAGTTAGGAAGTGGCATCTCATCCTTCCCCAAAATCCCCCTCAATCTGACTGTACCAGGCTCAGCAAACATTAACCAAACTAAACCCAAGCCCCAGTGAGTGCCTAGTGCATCCCAGGGGAAGGAACAAGCCCTGGGAGAAGCTGGAATGAGGTTCTCCAGGACAGATGCTCCACGTCTAAACCTTCTGGTCCCAAAAGGAGGTACCAGAGGGGGAAAGACAACCCAGAGGGGCTTGAAACTACATTTTGCAGTTGCTTGACAAGGTATCTTGCTGAAATACATCCCCCCCTGTGTTTTCAGTTTCAAAGCTTTAAGTAGGAATCCATATTTTTGACAGGATAGGTAAGTAGGATGAAGGTATTTTTTGGAGAAAAATTGCCAAGTGGGATTAGGAAAAGGTAAAAAACGATGCCGTGAGAAAACACAAGAGGGAAATTGCTTTGGTGAGAAAATAAGCTCTTTATTTTGAGTAAATCACCCTTCTTGCGCCTCCACCAATAAATAGAAGTTGTTTTCACACCTGGGTTCCCACTGCTTTTTCAGGGACCAGAAAAGCACACACAAGTGCAACTTCATCCACGAAGCACACACTGATCCCTGCTGAATAATTTCCCCCAGTTCAGCACTTCCAAACAAGCCTGAAAGAGTTATCCTTCCCAGAAGGAAAACAGCAGAGGATTCGGAAGGGAATCAAACAGAACCCCCCCCAAACCACTCTGTCCCCACAGGAGAGGCTGTCAGTGCCTAAGCCTGGCTTAAACCACGCAGTGTTTAACAAGACAAGGACTCTGCTTTGAACCTCCGTGGGAAGGGAAGAATCCCTGTCTCAGGAGCCCCTCACAAAACTGGTTCAGTGCCAACAGAATCCCAGGAGCTGGACCAGCTGCCACTCATCCCAATACCAGTGGTCATGGGATTGGACAGATGGAAAAGAACAATGCTGGGGGTTTGGAGAAGCTCAAAGTCCCTTATCAAGGCATGTTTTTTCCACTGACTTACATTATGGGACAGCAACCTTGTGGATTTGCTTCTGCGCTATACGGGAGTCTCGCTGTGTCAAGAAATAAATGCATTTCTTGATAATTAGCTCCAGAACAGCTCCATTCTTCAGCCAACACACACTGTGAAAGCACAACCAGCAACACTCCTGTGCCAGTCACCTCAGCAGTGCCAAGCCTGTGGTTTCAGCCTTCTGCCAGGCTCCTGAAATAGGTGAAACACAGCAATGTGCCCTCATGAAACTACTGCTGCCTTTCAATACCCGGCAAGAGAGCAGCTCCCTGCATTGGCCACACCAGCTCAGGAAGAAATGAAATTGTGCCTCTGAACGGCACAGAACTGTGGTTGTTCTTCCCCAAGTGAACAGCAGCAATGCCACGACCTACAGCCTTCTGCTCCCTTCCTGAGACACCTACTGAGCCAAATCACCCCCCCCTAAAAAAAAAAAAAGCCCCAAAAAGCAAGTGCCAGCTCTGTCAGTCTTGTGCTGCTGCTGCTGCTGCTGCTGCAGCTCTGGAAATAGCCTGACCCGAGAGCACCATTGCCCAAAGCCCCAGGGGGATGAGCACAGCACATCCCGGCTCAGCCACACAGCAGCAAAAGCTGGAGCAGCAAAACCTCGGGCTGGAAGGGCTTGGGGCGGGGGGGGGGGGGTGTTTCTGAAGCAAAACCACCTTTTTGAAGCTCCCACAGAGGTGCTGGGCAGCTCTGGTGCCCTCCCACACACAAGGATTGCCACGCTCAGCCACGCCAGGAACTCGCCCCCCACGCCAGCCCTCCCCAAAAGCTTTCGGCTCAGGCCTCACTGCAGAAGAAGAGCTGGAAGACACACTGAAGATTCCGGGAGACAAAGCAAGGATGAGCTTCCCAGACTAGGGATCAGCACTCAGCCTCTGCACTGGCAGCTTTTGCACCACGACAGAAGTCACATCGTCACATCTTACATCCAGCACGAGCTTCCCTGAAAGGTATTTATAGATCCCTGGGGAACGAACCCTCCACAGGCAGAGTGCTTGTGCATTTTGTGCAAGAGACGGAAGCCTGGCCTTTCTTAAAAGCACTGGGAAAAAAGCCCAGCAGCGCAGAGGGGTTCTTTAATTTTTATTTTCTTAACTGGCCATTTATCTATTACACAGGGATATATATATATATTTAGGTCTCAGGTGGTAAGTGCTTAACAGCACCCAGAGAGCTCTTACAGGAGGGACTGAAGAACACCTTGAGAACGTGCTTTTCGTCAGCACGAGCTCTGCTGACTTCACTGGCATATACGAAATAAAAGCCAAAACATATCCACATATTTTAAGGATGGAAATAAGTGAGAATCTCTCCACAAGACTTTCCAAAAAGTACTTATAGCACAAAGTACAAAAAAAAAAAAACAAAAAAACCCCAAGAAAGCAAAAGCACATCCTTGCTGAGATTCCACCCCACCCACTGCAAAGGAATCAGCCATCAATCTTTGTTTTCCTTTCTCTCCCAGAATATTCCAAGTCAGAAGGGACCCACCAGGATCATCAGATCCACCTCTTGGCCCTGCACAGGAATTCCTTTCATGGAATATGACACTGCAAAACAGCAGTGACCACGGCACAGTATCAGGTGCTGATGCTGTTTGTTCGGTTGGAGGCACATTAGTTATTTATGTGGAATATTTCACGGATGAGACAACAGCGTTTCCCTGGTGTGAGCAAAGCCCAGTCCTGGGGGATCCTGTAGCTTCCCTGCCGGATTTCCCACGGGCAGGAGCCCCCTAGGCTGGGCAGGAGGGCTGGGCAAGGCTGTGCCTGTGCCTGACACCGGGATCTGCAGAGCTCAGCAGCTCCTGCTAAGCCGGGCTTTCCACGTTCCCCGCCGCTGCAGCGCCAAGAGCAGCTGACAGCACAATGAAGGGCCTTTTATGCCTCCCTGGTAACAACATGAGGTTCCCGAGCTGGCTTTTGGATGTTCTCCTTCCTATCAGGAGACTTTTGTCTGGAAAACCACTCTCAGAGCAGCCCTGCACTCCAAGGAAGCGGTCGCTCCAGACCTGAGAGAAAAAGGACTCGGAAACGCCATCTCCTCGCAACTAGTTCCTAAATATTTTACAACAGGGCTGGCAGGATTGTCTCCCATAAACCCAAACCAGAAAGCACCCTCATGGGGAGCATCCCACCAGGTGCTGAGCTTCCCTGCATCCTCCTTCTGCAGATGCTCAGGGATAAAAGCACCCAGAGGAACAGGGAGGAGCAGGACCCAAACCCACGCGCCAGGAGATCGTCTCCACTGCTCGCTCCAGCCAACAGCTCCACGCTCTCCAACGAGCCCCCGAGAGGGAAGCCAGCTAGAAAAATACATTTCTAGGTGTGCCAGCCAACGCAGTCAATGAGAGAGTCACCTTGAGGCTGCAGAGATGGAGAAGAAGCGAGGCTGCAGTCTGGGCAGGCTGGTGGGCAGCCAAGCTCAGAGCAAAGGGCTGGATTAACCCTCTGCCCTTTCCTGCCCCGTCAAAGGGGAGATTCACCTCAAAGCCTTTTTTACACTTTAAAGCAGAATCCGAACACTGCGGGTTTTGTCTGACTTAACCAAAGGAAAACTGAAGGAAAGACTTTAGTCTTTGACACTTTGCCGTGTTACACGTGCAAAGCGCTCGGAGAGGGTGGAAGGGGCCAGGACATGAAAGACCAGGTCAGCTCCCGGCTCCGAGGGTGTGGCATTGCCCTGGGAATCCCCTGGGAAGCAGCTCTGACCCCAAGGCCAGGCATCACAGAGACACAGCTTTAGGCATGGCCTCAAAGGCAGCCTGGGCAAACTCACGCCTAAGTGGTTAAACTCCCTCCACTGCCCCTGGGTTTCAGAAATATGATCCAGTCTTGTTTCAGAAATGTTATCCAAACTTTAATTTTTTGTTGGAAAATCTCCTTCTGGCCCTGGGGAATATCATGGGAGATCACAAAGGGAAGTCGGGGCGGGGGGGAAAAGCACTTTGCTCACAATTGTTTCATGGGAAGAAGCAAATTGATTCAGACTTACTGGTCAGGAGGAAAAAAAAAAGATGTCTCCCCTGAATCATTTATATATCATATTTCTGATGTGATGACACAATTCCTCTGGGAGGGGTTGGTGGTTCTGTTTGGTTTTTTAAATTTTAACAGAACCCTTTTCTTTCCAATGTATGAATCAAAAGTAGAAGCTGCATTGCAGTGTTTTCAAGTGGTAAAGTAAAGCAACAAAAAAAGTGTTTGGTTCTGGTTTGTTTTTAGTTTATATAACATTTCTAAGAGACTTGGAAGGATAAAAGTCTAGGAGGAAGTCTACTCTGGTGGACTCAGGAGTCCTTCCCCTGCCAGGTATTATTTGCTGGAGGGAAGCAGGTCCCTAAACCAATAAATAACAACTACCAGTAGCATTCCCTACTCCTACTGCAGTGGAATCCACTGGGGATCAAGTTACACCAGAGCTCAGCGCTGCAAACCAAGAGGACAAAGAATATGGAAAGACTCTTCTGTTCCTTTCCACCCACAAACCTACAACTCTTCCCTACGGCAGGTCCTCTTTGGGAAGCAGGACCTGCATTTGAGGACACACTGCCCTGGTTGAGATGGTTAAAAGGTGCACCTCAAATTCTGCCCTGGGAAGGAAAAGGCAAACTCCAAGCTTCAGATTTTCAAGACAGCAAATAACACCCCCCCACCAAAAATTTATTGCCAACCTGAGTATATGTCTAAAATAAATATTTATATAAATAAATACACGCTTTTCTTCTATTGTTTTAAACTTCCATGGTAGGAAATTAACAGTTGCTGTTATTTTTATCTTTACCAAAAGAACTCCCTCCTGTCAGCGAGACACAAAAACCTTTACCAAAGCATCTCAGTTACTGTTTTCCCAGACAACAGATACTTTATGGACAAAGATACAATATTAAGCAGGAAAAGAGAATTCTAAACTCCGCCTCCCTTAAAAACACATCCCCTCTAAAGGATTTACAGTAGATGTATTTTAATCTGCTTTTAATATGTCTGAGGGTTTATTTATTTAAGGGGGGGGAGGGGAATTTGCTGACCTTTGTTTTTCAAACAAACATGCACAGGACTGTGCCACAGTCACGCTTTCGCTCCTCACATTTGCTGGCCAGATCCAGCCCACCACTGCTGACCAAGATTGATAACCAATTTGATTACTCTATTGTTAACAGGCTGCTGTGGGTGCTGCAGCTTTAACCTTCAAAGAAAGGCAATTAATTTGGCTACAGGGAGAACGTTTATAGAAATTATATGTAATAGAATAAGAAAACAAAGTAACCGCTTATGTCCGGAATTGACTCGTTTTTTTTCCCTTGCAACTTTCATGAGAGAAGTTTCTAATAACCCCAAGGTTTTAAGAAGAATTTTAGCAAATCTTGCACTGACAATTACTTTTAAGATCTCTTTATCATTGCATGGTATGGAACACGGTATTGGTTTAAGCACAGAGGACCAACACATGAAATAAAGCACCAAGGACAAGGCAAACCAAAAATCCGAGCTCAGGCCCCCGGTCCTGTCCATGAACCCCCTCCAAAAGCAGCACCGGCAGGTTAATGAGCAAAACCCCTCCGAGGGACCCGCTCTGATGGGGTTCCAGCCCCGGGGAGGGAAAGGGAAGCGCTGATGAACCAGCCCTGGGGAAGGAGCCACATCCCGCACCCTTTGTTCCCATTAAATCAACCCTTTGAACATCGGAGCCCCCGCGGGGCGCGGGGAGCGCGCAGGGCTGGGCGGCCGGGGCGGCGACCTCGGTGGGAGTTTAATTCTATCGTTTTTTAAAATCGTTTTTATCATTTTCTCGTTACGCGACGACGAAACTCGGGCCGCGCCCCCCAGGGATGCTCAGCGCGGTCCCGCAGCCGCCCTGCGGGGACCCGCCAGCACCGCCCGGCCGGCCGCGGATGCGCTGCGGCCACGGAGCGCTCCCGCAGCAACCGGGATCCCAGGGATGGGGATACTGGGGATGGGGGTCTCCGGGATGGCGATCCCGGGAATGGGGGTACCGGAGATGGGGGTCTCGGGCATGAGAATCCCGGAAATGGGGGTCCTGGGGGGGTCCAGGGAACGCGGGGGTCCAGGGACTCGGGGTGACGGGGATGGGGTTCCTGGCCACGGGGATCCCGGGGATGGGGGACCCGGGCATAGGGGTTTCGGGGATGAGGATCCCGGCCACGGGGATCCCGGGGGTGAGGATCCCGGAGATGAGGATCCTGGGGATGAGGATCTCGGGGATGGGGATAGCGGGAGTGAGAATCCCAGGGATGGGGGTTCTGGGGGTGAGGATCCCAGGGATGAGGATCCCGGAGATGGGGGTCCAGGGGGTGAGGATCCCGGGGATGGGGGTACCGGGGATGAGGATCCCAGGGATGGGGATCCTGGGGATGAGGATCCCGGGGATGAGGATCCCGGGGTTGGGGGTCCCAAGGATGGGGGTCCCGGGGATGGGGTAACTGGGCTGCCGGCGCTGCCGCAGGGGCGCGGCGGAGCGCGGGGGCCGCCCCAGCCGAGCATGCCCAGTGCCCGGCATGACATCAGCGTCCGAGCCCGCCGAGCCCCCGCGCCCCCAGCTCTGCCCGGAGCCCCCCGGGGCACCCCGCAGCCCTGCCCGGGGGGCGGCCCCGCCGGGGGGGGGCACAGGGAGCGCCGCTGCCCCCCAAACCATCCCCCCCACCCACCGCTCCGCCGCAGCGGGAACAATGGACGGGGTAGGGGGGACACGCGGGGGGCTCGGGGGTCCCCTGCGGGCGGCGGGACCGCGGGGAGGGATGCTCGGCCCCGGCGGGGGGTGGCGATGCCAGCGCCAACCGCGCGCGGGCGGGAGGGAGGGAGGGAGGGATGCGGGAGAAGGATGCGGCAGACTCACCCCGATGACCACGGTCTCGTCGCCCTTGAATTTGGGGATGAATTTGTCCCCGCGGAGGATCTCGGCCTCGTTGAGGGGCCGGAAGCGGCACATCACCTTGATGCTGCACTCGGCGGGGTCCGCCATGGCGGGGGCGGGCGCTCCGCGGGCGCTGCGCGGGGCAGGTGCGGCAGCGCCGGGGCTGGGGCCGCCCAGAGCCGCGCACGGCCCGCCCCGCACCGCCCCGCTCCGCCCCCAGCCCGCCCCGTCCCCCCCCCCGCCCGCCCCGAGCCGCGCCCCGCCCCCCCCGCACCCC